>OX365957.1:22037856-22387856 GCA_947247005.1 Spisula solida
AATTAATCCTTCCTACGTATAATTCAATTTAATTTTTAAAAAAATGTTATCTCGTTATTTTCTGGGATTACTGCAAGCACCCTCACCCTAGGCAAAAGTGTGGGATTTGCAATACAGGATATGCGTGGCATTACTCTTATTGTGCTCACATTTGTTAGACGGTGTAAGCACACAAATTCGTCGAATACATTGGTTAATCGCTTTCTACCTTTGTATTAAAGCATCTGCAAGTTTATATAATGTTGTTTTATTTCATTGCACCCACCAACCTATCTCATTTAAACTTTTAAAATTCAACATGTTCAAAAGGATAAGATTAGATTTTGAATTTGCCAATATTAGTAATAAAACTTAAAACTTAGTGATTTTGAATGCCTGTCTCAACGTGTGTTTTTTCTTATGTTATTGCCTTTGTTCATGCTCATTTTAAAATTTGACAGGTGATTTTTGTATTTGAACATGCGTAGATATTATTGTGAACATCTTATAAGTAACAGGAGGTTTGTTAAAGGACTTCGTAGACGAATGTCATCCCGCATATCAAGATTAATTGCGCTATAGTCGGTATTGAAAATCCCACACTTTTGCCTAGGGTGAGTGCGCTTGCATGATTACCAGAAAACAACGAGACAATATTTTATAACAAAATCAACTGATTTGCACGTGGGACACATCAATTAATACACATGCAAAATGATTTTGCAATAACATATACAATTTAAACGATATAGGGCTTTGAATCAGGTGAGGCGTTTTTAAAGTCCTTGAGTGTATTATCAAATTAACCATTAATTGTTTTACCCGTACTGATGAACATTAAAGCTAATGCACAAATAATCAAATTGTTAACTTGTATTGTATATATACTGCTGCATTGTGAAACCTGTCCTGCAAGTGTATTACATTCTTAAACAATATCACAGTTCAGATGGAATGCTTGTTCTACAACATAACAGGGAATACCACATTCATAAGATTGGACCTTTCCAAAATAAACAGAAGGAATTAAACACTATCCAAGTAATAAACTATTAAGGTGGACTTACAAGGGCAATCCCGTATTTAAGGACACGAACGTAGTATGGTTGGGTATAATTTCGTCATAAATAATGTACATATACAGGCCAACCTGTGCGTATAATATTGTAACAAAACCGTTCAGAAATTACATCCAAGATTTTTCCAGTCACTTATTAAGAAGTTCAAAACACACAAGTCAGCATTAATTACATATCGAAAACCGCCGATATGTCTGTATGTTTTATTTTAATATACTATTGAGGAAAAATGTAACCACTGGTTCAAATGTATTCACCTGAATTAGTATCAATCATTAGTATGATACAGGACAAGTAGGAGAAACAGGGTTTCAACTGAGGGTTCTGACACTGACATGTGGAAATGTAGAGAGACAACACAGACGACGAGTGTCTTAATCGCTTTAATCTAATTCAAAGCAAGTACTTTACGGTACGAGTTTTTAATGCAAAACGATCTACCATGTTCAAATATTGTATTTATTTCAGAACTATGATAGAAATACAAGCATATAAACAAAATAAGTAGCAGGTGAGTTATGAGGTTGCTTAGTTAAGAGCAAACCACCGGAAATATCAAATACAGAAGTACATCCGTTCGAAACTATTTGTCGGTAAATATCTTCTTATAATACCAGATAACGCTAGGGGGGCCCATTCAACTTGTATGTTATTACTAGTGTCAGAGTCTCCTAAAAATTAATTATTTTATCGTTTTAACCATTTTGCAAATATCAAACTAAACTATAAAGATACAAAAACGCCTGTGTCTGTGAAATTACACTTTGACTTCATTTACATGATTCCTTTATCGAATAATGGAGACAGACATAATGAAGTTTGTATCGAATTTTCTGTACTTTTTGAAGAATTGTATCTTATTTAATCAACATTGGTAACGTAGCTTTGTCATCAATCTGCTATCATAAATAGCATACTGGATAGGACATAACATGTGGTTTGTGACGTATTGTTTGACCTACGTCCGAATAGGGAAATCTGTCAACTAAAAGTTAAATACAGCAGTCAGTATTTTATTCTTTGAATGATTTGCAATTCACATCATCGATTCTGAGGCTAAAATTGCCACTTATTACTTTTTTCTACAGAAGGTCAGTTTTTGCCCGAAACCGACTCAAGCGCTATTCAGGGTTGACATATTTGCTTCCCTCGTGGTGTTATTACTAATATACAACGTTGTATGTCCACTGAAACTGGGGATGTCTTGTTAACAATTGGATACAATGTATCGTCTTGATAACAAAAAGGTAAATAATACGAGAGGCCGAGTGTAGATCAAGAAACGTAGTGCAAAATGTTCAGTAACTTGTTTGTAATCATTTCAAACTGATGAGATTAAATAGTTTCAAGTTTTGACATAAATATTAAGCATGCAATTGATATTTACATACAAAAGGGAACATCACAGACCACAAGCACACACAGTCTGAGTACATTTGGAAGTAGTCTGTCCCATACCATTACATGAAGACGATCCAGGTTCAGATGGGTGATTGGTTCCTTAATCTCGTTTCTCGTGATTTGGATATAGCCAAAAATGATATCGGGTTGAACACGAAATGGTCCATTTGCGAGAAATGGCACCAACTTGTCTTATTGGTTTGCACGTTTATCCAAAGTAGTATTATAATTGAAGGCGTTTGGTTATAATTAAATAGATTATAATATTATCCGCTAGAGTTAACTGGCAAATGCTTTTACGCCGAAATAATGGGTGTGTCCGTTATCTGTTTCCATGATTGCATTTTTACGCTTCGTCATAAGTACGATGTCATTTCTATGATACAGGTAGGCTCACGACAATACATACATAATAATATATGTCATTGTAGACTGGTTATCAATATGATGTACATAAAACCATACTTTCACGTTATTATAAACATACGCATCACTTACTGCTATTAGTCTAGCATCTAGAGTTTTTAGTGTGAAAAAAAGGTCCAGAGCGTTTCTCAGTTTATTCGTGTAGAGGGATGCTTGAAGTTTAATTTTAGCGAGGGTGGACATCTGAGATCCTGTAGGTTACCATGGAAACCATGATGGCGTCAAAATTTCCCGCCAATTTTTTAGTACACACTCCGTCTTAATATAACCTTTCTAACTAGTATGTACAAACACATATCAATTTTATTATGTTTAATATTTAAAGTACCGGTATAGAGCTCAGAAATGATATGAGAGTTAAGGTCATTTAATGTCAAGGTCAAGGTCATTTAGAGGTCAAAAGACCTAAAAATGGGTAAAAAATGTGTTTATACCCCAAATAGTTATCATTCATATGCGCAATTTTGTCCATATACTTCATTAATTTATTTCAACATCGCCTGTTATCAGTTGCACTTACAATAAAATTTATTTCGTGTTGACATGGCGAATAATAATAAAATAAGGGGGAATTTCGTAACCCCACCCCAATTGAAATTGTCCATATATTTTGATTATCATGACAAAACTGTATGCATTGCATTTGCTTCACCAAGTGTAAAAGTGCAAAATGTGCATACATACTACTGTATGTGCAACCTTATTACACAATGATACCTGGCTCAGCATTCGAATTGATATGTTGACCAATGTCACGAAGGTGAAGGTCATTACAAGGTGAAAGTTCAAGACAATTGTTCCAGTCACATTTTTATGTTGTTAAAATTGCAATAGCTTTGGTTTCTTTTGCTTCTGCGAGGAGTATTTCCTCAAATCATGTGTTTTTTTTGTTTATTTATGTAGGCAGGTGCTTAAAGTTTAATGCTAGAGAGGGTGGATAGCTGAAATAAAGTCAGTTACCATGGAAACCAAGATGGCGGCCAATATAACAGCTCATAATCAGTCCAAATTTCATAGTCCTGGCCGAAAACCCTCAAAATTGATCTAACCTTTCATTTTTTTTTCTTTAAAAATTTCAGTAGACAAGACTGTTGCAATGGAATTTCTGATGGGTGACATTTTGTCACCATTGAGAGTTTTAAGAAAATTGGGGTAAAACGTTCCAAAATATTAACGAAACTGCGAATATCTGGAATCGGTGAACTGTAATGTCGTTTTCCATCATAATTCGTAATAAATCACACTAAAATGTAATTATTAAGTTTCAATTGAAGACTGTAAATTTTTAGTGTTGTGTATTTATGCAAAAGGGGTTATTTTGGGGTTAAAACATTAAAAACTGCATCTAAAAGTGGGAATTTTCGGAATAAGTAGTCTATAACGTCATTAGCCATTTAATTTGATAAATAATCACTGTGATAGTTTCACAATGACTTGCGATTAAGATATCAAACATCATCAGCTAGGCTATGGTTAAAAAATGTGATATGTTCGGGGTATCTGTTATTTTAGGATAAAACATTCAAAATTGAAATGAAAGGTTAGCGTTTTTGTGAATCGATCTACTACACTCTCATAAATAATTTTACTTGGTAGTAAATCACTGTAAGACTAAAATATTGCCATATCATCAGTAGTTCAAGTTATCCTTTATCTAATACCATGCTTTGAGCTAAATGCGATATATTGGGGGTCAACATCACTAAATATATGATAAGTGTGGCGTTTTGAATATATACATAAAGCCATTCCGGTCTTATATTTTGATCATATCGCTGGCTTAGAATTAGGAGATCGACCTTATAAGAATCATGCATATTTGAAATCTGCATCTCAATGCGCTTCTTATGAGCCTATTTTCACGAAAAGTTCAAAAAGCTTGTTTTTCCAAAAGGAAAGAGTAATTTTCAGACAGTTTTGTCACGCTTTCTCAGAATATTGATTTTGTACATACGACCATCTAATTATAAGCCAGCGATATAAAGTACCTATTAGAACCAAATACAGGCATCACATATGTGGCCTATGAGTAATTGGGATTCCATGTGATTCAGAAGCTAGTGGAACTAGCGATGGCAACGAGTACTAAAATCGGTACTCGGTTACTCGGTCATTCTTCCAATCGACTACCCGGGTACTCGGAACACTATAAGTGTGCATGCTATTTGGGAAACAGAAATGTTGTACTGCAAATGTACGTGTTCAACCCCAGAGAACAAACTTGCTAGGCCCTGTATGGTACGAACACAACCAATGAGACCAACCATTCAATGCCCTATGAGTACATACCTTTCACTGCCAGACACAGCAATTTCGACACCGATTGTGGTACCTAAAATTGTCTTTCCTATTCCTGGCTTTATATAATACCTAGCAATGCATAACACAGTCGTTCCATGCGCTTAAGATACTATGTACTGCTTGGAACAGTCATACCTCGATGGTCTAGCGGTTGAGCGGCCGCTTCTAGTGCGGAGTGAACCTGGTTCGATCTGCCAGACCGGGTCATACCAAAAACAAATCAAAATGCAACTAGTAAACCCCTTACTAGTTTCTCTCTCATACCCTCGGAGTGACGGAAACACCAAGTATTTGGCCCTGAGTGAGATTAAATATTATTATTAAGAATTTGCTTCAAAATCGAACTAATAAACTATTCCCTGAACCTCATTGGCCACCTGACACTGTCTGGCACATTATGCATTTTTCGCTACATATTTATATTGCTCGATCAAGCCTATGTCCCACTGAAGAATTCCTCATCCGCGAGGAAGAATTACATATAGTTTCTCGTGATGGCCCCCGGTGATTTTGCACATTCAACCTTTCACCGACGCCCCAAGCTCCCGATTACTTTTGGGAGTACATTCCCTTGGCAGTAGGACACATATGTTCAATCAATCAAGTTCTCATGATGCCTACTGGTACCACACGAATCATCCCCGATAAGTATTAGCGAACATTCGGGGAATAACTCTCGAGACCTCGAATGAGACACCGAAAAGTTGTCTAGGGTTCCTGACACTTAAGTTTGGAGCTTCCCTGAGACATCAGGGAACATGTTCCCGACGCCTTTCGAAGCACCAAATTACCACCAGGAGTACATGTTTGAGGCAGTGGGACAGACGCATAACGTCGGGAAGATATCCCGATTTCTCACGATTGATCACGAACCCTCCCGATATCACAAATTGTCCCATGACTTCCCCAAAGCTACACCTAGACCACGAGAAACCGGTTCAGTTGCCTCGCGAAGCTCATTAATGTCCATCGAGAGTACATCGCCGAGAAAAAACATGTTCAGTGAAACATAGGCTTTAGATAGATATCAAAAACTGACTTTATATGGTACTCAACAATGCATAGTCCTGACTGCCCTTCTTGTTCTATGTAATATTTAACATATCCTTGCTTAGCTCTATAGGCGAGCAATCACTGTAAGCTATGTATGACATACTTGGTAACCTAATGCTGCTGTAAACGGTGATTGATTCTAAATTACTTGTAAAGTCTTCCCTTGTTAATAAAAACCTGACAGAGACATTCCTGAATTCACTTAATACAAAATACTGCTTGCTTCAGCCATCCGTAAATCTATAGAGTATCAAACAAGGTATGGCGTAACTATTCATTGCTCCATTTGGTCACATACATGGCCTGAAACAGCCATTCCTGGCTTTATATGGTACCCAACACAGTTTGCAACTACTCGTTGTTGCTCTGTGTGTGTACATCCTAGGGAAGTGCCATTGCTATGTATGACCCACTAGTACTCGACAAGAAAAACAATTCTATAAATAGCCATTGCATACAATAATGCCAGGGGTGTGACCGTATGGGTTACCTTATACTGTACTGCTGGAAACAGATATGCCTTGATCTATGGGGACGTTCTGACTCTACCTGACTGAGTTATCCCTTGTTTTATAGGGACTGCCATTGTCATTCCAAACTATTAGGATATTAAACACTGCATGGGAGAGCCATATTGTACTCTCTATGGTACTTAACACTGATATGGAAGTTATTCCTGGTTCTACATGTATAAGGGTGACAATACACTACCTGGTTTACAAGGTGTATTCCAAGTTGTTTATGATACAAACTTCTGCCTGGTACTGTTATTGCTTTAACTAACTCAAAACATGTATACATATATTTTTAGTTTCATCCCAAATAGTCACATTTTGCACAATAGCCTATCTTAGGATGTTTGATATCTAAACTGCAGGGTTATTTATAGTTTTATACCATTTACATTGACATATTAAATCACCAAATAAAATGATCGATGTCATTGTGCATAGTCTACCGATTCTAAAAACTACAATTTTCGATGTTTTACTCCAAAAATATCTAGCTTAAGATGCTTAATATCTTAATCGCAAGTCACTATGAATCTATCACAGCGATTATTTATCAAATTAAATGGTCAATGACGTTATAAACTACTTATTCCGAAAATTCGCATTTTTATGTGCAGTTTTTAATGTTTTAACCCCAAAAATAACTCCTTTTCCATTAATACAAGACACTAACATTTTACAGTCTTCAACTGAAACTTAATAATTCCATTTTAGTGTGATTTATTACAAAATATGATTGAAAATGACACTGTAGATCACCGATTCCAGAAATTCGCAGTTTCGTTTATATTTTGGAACGTTTTACCAAAATGTTCTCAAAAATCTCAGTGGTGACAAAATGGCACCCATCAGAAATTCCATTTTAACGGTCTTGTCTACTAAAATCATTAAGAGAAAACAATGAAAGGGTTAGATCAATTTTTCGGGGTTTCGGCCCGGACTATGAAATTTAGACTGGTTATGAGTTGTAATATTGGCCGCCATCTTGGTTTCCATGGTAACTGACTTTATTTTAGCTATCCACCCTCTCTAGCATTAAACTTTAAACACCTGCCTACATAAATAAACAAAAACAACACATGATTTGAGGAAATACTCCTCGCTGAAGCAAAAGAAACCAAAGCTATTGCACTTTTAACAACATAAAAATGTGACTGGAATAATTGTCTTGAACTTTCACCTTGTAATGACCTTCACCTTCGTGACATTGGTCAACATATCCATTTGAATGCTGAGCTAGGTATCATTGTGTAATAAGGTTGCACATACAGTAGTATGTATGCACATTTTGCACTTTTACACTTGGTGAAGCAAATGCAATGCATACAGTTTTGTCATGATAATCAAAATATATGGACAATTTCAATTGGGGTGGGGTTACGAAATTCCCCCTTATTTCATTATTATTCGCCATGTCAACACGAAATAAAATTTATTGTAAGTGCAACTGATAACAGGCGATGTTGAAATAAATTAATGAAGTATATGGACAAAATTGCGCATATGAATGATAACTATTTGGGGTAAAAACACATTTTTTACCCATTTTTAGGTCTTTTGACCTCTAAATGACCTTGACCTTGACATTAAATGACCTTAACTCTCATATCATTTCTGAGCTCTATACCGGTTCTTTAAATATTAAACATAATAAAATTGATATGTGTTTGTACATACTAGTTAGAAAGGTTATATTAAGACGGAGTTTTTACTAAAAAATTGGCGGGAAATTTTGACGCCATCATGGTTTCCATGGTAACCTACAGGATCTCAGATGTCCACCCTCGCTAAAGTTAAACTTCAAGCATCCCTCTACACGAATAAACTGAGAAACGCTCTGGACCTTTTTTTCACACTAAAAACTCTAGATGCTAGACTATATATGGGATCCTTACATCTAAATACGTTCTTCCATGCAACTGTGAATTGCAAAATATATTTTCATTGTACTGATAATAATCTGGTTCGTATAACAGATAAATGTGTTAAAATGCGTTGATCAATCGTGCTGTTATTTCAAGACAACGTTTGAGGTATGTGCAGTTTGTTTATCTAGAAATGTTGAAACCGCCGACAATAACATGTTTATCCTCATCCCACGCATGTATACGTCATGTTATGTGTTTAATATATCGACTACGACTGTTTCAACAGGGTTTCGTTATTTAAGTCAGACTATTGAACTCGCACATTTTCCATCGATCGAACTTGTTTCATACGGTGTTAATATACAATGTATCATCATTGCGAAAACATTTTTGTACTAAGAAAAAGTGTTACATATAACAGTTAAAATATTACTTCACAAAGATTTAATTTAGGTTTGCAAAGTCTGGACTTTGCAGTTCATTTATGTCACATAACACAAACACTATAAATGGATGACAAATAGGATGACTACATGTAACTGTTAAAGTGTTACTTTGCAAATATTTAGTATACTAGTACATTAATTTTTACTCGTAATTCGGCATGCTTATGCTCACTTATTTTCACATATCGTTCTGTACAATATATTCATCATTCAAAGACTATTTAATTATTTTACAAAACATTTGGTTGCATTAATATGACTTTAAGCGTATACTATTTGACGAGTCCATTTCTCCGGACAAGGTATACGGCCTATACGGCTTGTATAGCTACAAGATGCACACCATTAAATGTAACAGACTAATCAGGATAAAAAGTAAATTTATGTTTCCATGTAATGTTTATATGACAACAATATACAATGACAAATTAAATAGTTCAAGCATTTTCTATTCTGAGAAAGATACTATCAGAAGCATTTTCTGCAACTCCGATTTCCTATCAAATAAAACATTGATTTTTTTCGTTTTCGACTCATTAAGAATAAATCGGCATTCAACCAATGAAATGTTGTTACTCTTTATGGTGTGTAATAACGCAGTAAAGCAAAATATTTAATTAACGTTGCGTCAGTTAATGAGTTATATAACGTCTACCTTAAATAATTAAGTACATTATGGCCATACATATGTAGACAGATTAGCCGTTTATATACATTTGTACCTTGTCGTCAAGGAATTACCGGATAATAAAGTAAAGTACCTAGTTACTTACTTACTAACTTAGGCTTTGGCTCCTCCGGGGAGCATAAGCCATTGGCGAATTCCCTCCATCTAGTTATTTAAGGCAAAGATTATTCTAAACCTTTGTTAAAATCCTCCGTTTAACTATTTACATTTGCACCCGACCATTCAGTTGTAAGTCGACTTTTAACATTGGTAAGGACAACCATATCTAAAAGTAGTCATAAATATACTCGCTGACATTAGTTAGAGCTTCAATATAAATAAAAAAAAATATACCAGATTTATATAGCGCCATTTTCATGCGAACGCACGTTCAAAGGTACTTTACATAATTGTGTTGCAGCCACAAGGGCGCAGGTGCATCCTCTACCAGTGTAGATACAGCATGATCTGACCAGAGGGACAGACTGAGAGAAAGCCCCCGAAGGGAGAGAGAGAGATATTAGATACAGGCATGTCCGGCGCTGCAGAAGTGCGCCTAGCTCTTATTTCGAATAGACAGACTGGTTCTTTAATGTGCCCGGTGTATAGCACCGATACACAGCTTCCTGGCACTTCCAGATACTTTGCAGACCACACGGTCAGATATTATAAATATTTCAGAAATGTCAAGTTCCGATGCCAGGGATTGAACCCAGGACCTCTGGATTGACAGCCCAGCGCGTTACCACTGAGCTAACTCCGCTGTATATCGGCGAAATAAACCTTTTTTTTCAAATACCACGCGAAATAAAAATCAGATTTAACAGTAGCTGCCATGCAATTCAATACATATAATACAAATTGCACAAGTATCATTAGATGTATAGATATTAAGGACATGCAAACAGGATAATACATTTTATGCAGATTTTATTAAATCGGCGAGGCTTCGTATACATTTTGATATATTCAAAACGTCACATTTTAAGCTAACCAAACACATGTGGAGATTCAAAGAGCTCACAACACAAAGCATCATTGGATCGTAAAATATTAATGTCGTTTTCCTAACAAACGATTCATTATTTTGTACGCTTATTAGTCTCTGCATATATATTGTTGACAAAGCCGTATCGTGTGATATAAAGCTTAGTATTATGTTTTGATATGGAACACAACACCCATAGGACAGTTCAAACAACATAATTCTGAATGAACAAACTTAATACACATGAGGAGACACATGGGTAACAATAACTGGATTAATGGCAACTTACATTAAACGATACAGCGGTTTATAACCTGGCAGTGTAGAAAATACCAAATGAGGAAATTACACAGGCATGCCATCAAATGAATCGTAAAATACATTATATACACGTCATGTATTAACATATTTACGCATTAAAAGCTGCGTTGTTTGTGGGTCAAAAGGATTCGAATGGTCTCATTGTATCCAAAAACACCATTACTAAGTACCGTATATAATATATGTATAGGCCATTCTTATACCATCCTTCCTTTGTCCATGTATGTAATGCAGGGCTTTTCTGCTTTCCATCAAAAAGTAATAATTATTGAAAATATCATGTAATTATAGATTTCAAGCCGATGCAAAGTAACCACTATATTGTTTAACAGACGTCTCTGTTGGTCGTGTATATATACACTGGTAGACTTTTTACAGTCGCTACATTGTTGTACACGGCACACATAGCGTGTGAACTATTGATACATCGTGATGATTAACTATTTACAGGCGATGTTTGTAATTACACAAAGATAAAAAAGTGACAATAATTATATAATTATACTTCCGTAAATTACTCCGCTTTCAACATTTGAGATTATCGGCGTAATTAAAAACTGTAATATAATTATGTATCTGACATTTCCCCGGGAAGGATTATTACTATACAGACAATGACGAATATGCGTGGTACGTTTTATACGTTAGGCACAGAATTCCTAGAACAAATTGCCATGTTCAATTCACTAGCCGATTCTTTGTAAAATAGAATACGCTTTTATAGGATACCTTTATATATGTAATATATATATGAGTGATGTTTTTAAGATAATGTAACTGCCCTTGACATGCACATTTGATGCTGAATTAGATTGAAATATTAATTCCATTCGAACACGCTATCCATCATTAAAATCATCGCAATTGGCCAATGTACAAGCTACAGCTCTATTCTGTTACGGGTCGACTCGAACTCACAGCGTTAGATTAAGCACTAAAGAGATAGATAAATCATGAAGTTGTTCAGTTTGTCTCAACGTTCATTGATGATAGAATAGTACGATTTTATTGAAACTAGTTATGTATCTTGAATTTACATTAGCGTCTTAATTTTACTAAGCATGGTTTGCTAATGCAAAATGCCAAAAAGCTTTTTAGAACAACCTGCATTTTCTTGGACAAATCTAAATCGCTGTTCATGTATTGACACGCAAAACTTCAATATTTCACCTTTGAAAGGTCCATAGGTCATGTTTAGAACGCAATTAGTTCTAACTATAATTTGCGTCACGTAGTATGTTTGATAAAACACGTGTTTGAGAATGTACATGCTGACAATATGTGAATTTGATTAGATATTTCAATTTTATTACATGTATATCGCATAAAGCCCATGGTATATGTAATACAATTATATGAGTGATGTTTTTAAGATAATGTAACTGCCCTTGACATGCACATTTGATGCTGAATTACGCTATCCATCATTGAAACCATCGCGCAATTGGCCACTGTACAAGCCACAGCTTTATTCTGTTTCGGATCGACTCGCACTTACAGCGTTAGATTAAGCACTAAAGAGATAGATAAATCATGGAGTTGTTCAGTTTGTATCACCGTTCATTGATGCTAGAATACCACGATTTTATTTAAACTTGCCATGTATCTTGAATTTACATTAGCGTCTTAATATTACTAAGCATGGTTTGCTAATGCAAAATGCCAAAAAGCTTTTTAGAACAACCTGCCTTTTCTTGGACAAACCAATTATCTAAATCGCTATTCATGTATTGACACGCGAAACTGCAATATTTCACATTTGAGAGGTTCATAGGTCATTTTAGAACTCAATTTATTCTAACTTTAATTTGCGTCACAGAGTATGTTTGATAAAGCACGTGTTTGAGAATGTACACTGTACATGCTGACAATATGTGTATTAGATTATATATTTAAATTTTATTACATGTATATCACATAAAGCCCATGGTAACAATTTTAGGCTACACATACTGATATGTCAATTTAGACTAGTATAGTGTTATTTAGCAATGTCCATAAAATGGGTCAAATATATCATTACGTGTCACATGATCATGGCGACAAGTCGACAGATTTTCAATCGGGATCGAAAAAGTTAAATAAAACGTTAGAATATACATAAATTCCTGCAATATTGCTTATACAGTTACATTGACTTTATCCATATAAAACATTTGCATTGTTTTTGCTGTCATGTATTATGTTCCATATTTATAATTCAATAGTCGTATATCATCATTTTCATTAGCATTGTATAAAAATGTTGTGTTAGAAGTATTTATGTGTATGGGAGTACATGTGAGTGTGTGCGTGTGTGTGGGAGTGTATGCGTGTGAGGGTACATTTATGCATGTAAATATGTTTTGTATTGTGTATTTGTCGCTATGATCTTTGTATGTAAATATGTTGTCTTCATAGGTCTACGACCTTCTGGATTTTTTTAAATAAACTACTACATATCATTACAACAATGTAATATGTCGTAAAATGCCTGCAAGTTTGTCAACTAACACGTTGAAGGGTATTGAAAACATACCTATGTACAAAACTATAAAAGTAACCCTCTATTAGGGGTTAAACATAGTTGCATTATTTATGGAACAAACCCCGTACTAGCTCCGTATGTATACGTCATGTATAAATATATATATAAATATGCTTGAAATAGTCACGAATATGATGGATGCGTCTGGGCGATCCTTGTTAATGTTTTCTGTGGAACAAACACAATTGTTCCTGATATCATTAACTCCAAAAGTATATAAGGTCACGTATAAGGCAGCTTTAGCTTAAGTGGAATAACATGTGTTGAATGTCCTAAAATATGTTCACTGGTCATGTGTGGGTAACGTATTTTATCATATCCAGATCAGATCTCGGTCCATATTGACAGCTTAATTGCTTGTACGTGACAGCATGTTGGAAACAATATCCGGTTTTTTTTCAGTTACATGTTTCTAAAATGGCTAGCATGACATATTGCACGTTTTCTCTCAAGCATGAAACACGATATGCATTAACATACTATCCCACTAAAACAGAAAGTGTTGATTGTTAAATAAGTTTATTCTACAATAGTTTACTTTTAGTCAATTGCGCAACATGTTTTACAAGTTAGATAAATTATTATTATTCCTGATGCTGTCCATTTGTACGTAAGTACGCTTTAAATATATGTTTAGGTTATGCATGTTTTTGTACTTTAAACTAATGAGAAATCCGATAAGAGGTATACTAAAAACATATTGATTTAATTAGTTGTAATAGATACCCAATAACGTGAAAGTATGCCTACCCTATTCAGAAGGCAAGTTCGTTGTTTGGATTACCCAAGTTCGAAATATACCTATAGAAGCAAGTTTCCCATTTTGAATGCGGATTGTCAATCAATGGAAATAGTTGTGCCTTGATTATATGCAGCTGCTAACATAGTATTAGTATCGTAATTATTTAGATACAATTCACACACCATTGCTGATTTGGAATGTCAAAAGTATCGTGTCATGAAAACAGGAACTATATTCAGGGCATTTAAAAACTCTTACAACTATTTTCTCTAGGTTTGTTGACTCACATTAGAATACTTCAGTTGCACTTAACTCAACACTATTTTACATTTGTGCAACACGTATGCTATATTTTATCAAAATGAAAAGGTATTTGCATACAATTTGTGTCAGAATACAGTAAAGCAATACTATCCAAACACTATGGATTGCACAAAATTTTAACGTGCGTTTTAAAATATAATACTATGTACGTGTTATGCAATTTCGTTGATACATGTAAATTCATTAATATAATGGTGTAACATGTTGTTGCTAAATTGTGTCACACAATTGTCTAGTGCAGTAAGGATACAATGTACCAGTATATATCTGATTTAGTATTAATGAACTATTAGTTTCAGGAATAGAGAACAAAGTGGTCAAGACTAATCAACAGATAAGCTGCATGGACACCCTCCGCGTGTCAAACCGGATATTTATTTGTGAATCAATACATACAGAGGACTTGGAAAGCAATACAAAAATAAAATCACAAAGAAGACTGAACCGGTAACCGGATGATTTTATGACTTCATTTTACAGTAATGTGCATTAAATAAAAAAATATTCATCTTACAATTAACTAAATGTTGGTAAAATAATCAAGGACACATCCATTCGATGTATAATATTTAGTTTTAAATAGTATCCTAATCCCGTCATAAATAGTTGAGAAATTACGAAAATAATAGGTTTTGCGATATGATCTGTATTGTGAAGCGTATATAATATTTTTCAAATGAGGATGCAACTCGTTTCATATAATTACTCGGTCATATAGTGCGGCCAAGATATGATGGCACAATAACATTGTGTAAACGTCACTGGTTGGATTAGCCCATATCAAAACGCGGGTAAGTAAATAAATCACGATCATCTAAGCGCTTGTTCAGTTATTTTAACTTATTTAATTAAGGATGAAGATCGTTGTGCTTACTATATAGTCTAGTGGTAACGTTTCTAATCTCAACGCAGACGGTCTGGGTTCGAATCCCATCCGAATCTTTTTTTATTTTTATTTTGTTTCGCGAATTTCCTTTCCGCACACTTTTCACAAAACTGTATTAATTTTGTGGGTGTATTATTTACAACAAGATAAACTGTGTACGCTGCACATCATTAAATTGAATTCTGGCTAAATGTATCGTTTTAACGCAGCAAGGACGATGCATTGTGTAGAATGTATTAGACTTCTGAACACGAGAGGCATCAATAGAACTGCCAGTGATTCCGTTGTCCTGTCCAAGGAAACAAACTACCCCGATGACAGGGGTGTCAAAAAGAACGGTTTCACGCATATAGGCGACGAAATTGCACAACGGTGTAAGAAAATCAAGAAGAAACAAAATTTCACTGGATTCTTTTGATGACAATGACATTGATTATGACGAGGCGGATGGTGATAGTGATGATAAGTTTGCAGATTTCTAAAATGATTCTGTCTCAAACACTGCTGATGAACAATGTTAATTCATATCATTTATATACACATGTATACATACAGAATATTAATTTTAAATCGATTGTTCTAGATAAATATAATAAAATATAACAGAATAGAGAAAGTATACGAATGAAAAAAAATGTAACAAGATAATCAACGTGTGACGGTATATACTAAGAAAAAAGTTTACTAGAACTGAAGAATACAATTCATTACCAAAAATGCACAAGAGTGAGACTCGAACCAGTAACCTCCTTCCATAATATTGTTGTATTTCCAACGTTTTACCGACTGAGCTAGCGAGGCACATGTAAAAGCGACTCTTATATTTGCTCATATTGTGGAAACGTAATACGAGACAAGCGTTTATTGACCTTGACTGTAAATAAGCACCCCTTTCTGTTGAAAATGAACCCATCGGCTAATTAGCATGTGTAAATGTTATTGTGCCATCATATCTTGGCCGCACTATATAATATACCAACAAACATCGAGCATAATATTTATCAAATTCGACAATATTTTGCGTTTCTAACTGTGCAATTGGTCAATTTTTAGCTTGTTGATAATCACAAAAGCAACACACAATGTAACATATTTATTGAGCACACTCACTTCTAACATGCATCGTGCGTACAAGTAATTTAATTATTTGAATTAATATTCAGATATCTGTACGCACGTTTGATAGCATGAACTACATACGTATTCCCAACAGTACACCATGTATGAAGATAACAACAGATTCTATACACTCAAGGACTTTAAAAACGCCTCATCTGGTTCAAAGCCCAATATCACTTTAATTTTTTTTTTTTTTTTAAATAATTATATCTGTTTGTTAATTAATCCTTCCTACGCATAATTCAATTTAGTTTGTAAAAAAATGTTATCTCGTTATTTTCTGGGATTACTGCAAGCACACTCACCCTAGGCAAAAGTGTGGGATTTTCAATACAGGATATGCGTGGCATTACTCTTATTGTGCTCACATTTGTTAGACGGTGTAAGCACACAAATTCGTCGAATACATTGGTTAATTGCTTTCTCCCTTTGTATTAAAGCATCTGCAAGTTTTTATAATGTTGTTTTATTTCAATGCACCCACCAACCTATCTCATTTAAACTTTTAAAATTCAACATGTTCAAAAGGATAAGATTAGATTTTGAATTTGCCAATATTAGTAATAAAACTTAAAACTTAGTGATTTTGAATGCCTGTCTAAACGTGTGGTTTTTCTTATGTTATTGCCTTTGTTCATGCTCATTTGACAGGCGATTTTTGTATTTGAACATGCGTAGATATTATTGTGAACATCTTATAAGTAACAGGAGGTTTGTTAAAGGACTTCGTAGACGAATGTCATCCCGCATATCAAGATTAATTGCGCCTATAGTCGGTATTGAAAATCCCACACTTTTGCCTAGGGTGAGTGCGCTTGCATGATTACCAGAAAACAACGAAACAACATTTTACAACAAAATCAACTGATTGGCACGTGGGACACATCAATTAATACACATGCAAAATGATTTTGCAATAACATATACAATTTAAACGATATAGGGCTTTGAATCAGGTGAGGCGTTTTTAAAGTCCTTGAGTGTATTATCAAATTAACCATTAATTGTTTTACCCGTGCTGATGAACATTAAAGCTAATGCACAAATAATCAAATTGTTAAATTGTATTGTATATATACTGCTGCATTGTGAAACCTATCCTGCAAGTGTATTTCATTCTTAAACAATATCACAGTTCAGATGGAATGCTTGTTCTACAACATAACAGGGAATACCACATTCATAAGATTGGACCTTTCCAAAATAAACAGAAGGAATTAAACACTATCCAAGTAATAAACTATTAACTTAAAGGTGGACTTACAAGGGCAATTCCGTATTTATGGAAACGAAAGTAGTATGGTTGGGTATAATTTCGTCATAAATAATGTACATATACAGGCCAAACTGTGCGTATAATATTGTAACAAAACTGTTCAGAAATTACATCCAACATTTTTCCAGCCACTTATTAGGAAGTTCAAAACACACAAGTCAGCATTAATTACATATCTTTGATTCGAAAACCGCCGATATGTCTGTATGTTTTATTTTAATATACTATTGAGGAAAAATGTAACCACTGGTTCAAATGTATTCACTTGAATTAGTATCAATCATTAGTATGATACAAGACAAGTAGGAGAAACTGGGTTTCAACTGAGGGTTCTGACACTGACATGTTGAAATGTAGAGAGACAACACAGACGACAAGTGTCTTAATCGCTTTTATCTAATTCAAAGCAAGTACTTTACGGTACGAGTTTTAAATGCAAAACGATCTTCCATGTTCAAATATTGTATTTTATTTCAGAACTATGATAGAAATACAAGAATTTAAACAAAATAAGTAGAAGGTGAGTTATGAAGTTGCTTAGTTAAGAGCAAACCACCGGAAATGTCAAATACAGAAGTACATCCGTTCGAAACTATTTGTCGGTAAATAATTTCTTATAATACCAGATAACGCTAGGGAGGCCAATTTAACATGTATCTTATTACTAGTGTCAGAGTCCCGTAAAGTTAATTATTTTATCGTTTGAACCATTTTGCAAATATCACACTCAACTATAAAAATACAAAAACGCCCGTGTCTGTGAAATTACAATTTGACTTCATTTACATGATTCCTTTATCGAATAATGGAGACGGACATAATGAAGTTCGTATCGAATTGTCTGTACTTTTTGAAGAATTGTATCTTATTTATTCAACATTGGTAACGTAGCTTTGTCATTAATCTGCTATCATAAATAGCATACTGGATAGGACATAACATGTGGTGTGTGACGTATTGTATGACCTAAGTCCCAATAGGGAACTCTGTCAACTAAAAGTTAAATACAGCAGTCAGTATTTTATTCTTTGAACGATTTGCAATTCACATCATCGATTCTGAGGCTGAAATTGCCACTTATTACTTTTTTCTACAGAAGGTCAGTTTTTGCCCGAAACCGACTCAAGCGCTATTCAAGGTTGACATATTTGCTTCCCTCGTGGTGTTATTACTAATATACAACGTTGTATGTCCCATGAAACTGGGGATGTCTTGTTAACAATTAGATATAATGTATCGTCTTGATAACAAAAAGGTAAATAATACGATAAGCCGAGTGTAGATCAAGAAACGTAGTGCAAAATGTTCAGTAACTTGTTTTTAATCATTTCAAACTGATGAGATTAAATGGTTTCTAGTTTTGAAGTAAATATTAAACATGCAATTGATATTTACATACAGAAGGGAACATTACAGACCACAAGCACACACAGTCTGAGTACATTTGGAAGTAGTCTGTCCCATACCATTACATGAAGACGATCCAGGTTCAGATGGGTGATTGGTTCCTTAATCTCGTTTCTCGTGATTTGGATATAGCCAAAAATGATATCGGGTTGAACACGAAATGGTCCATTTGCGGGAAATGGCACCAACTTGTCTGATTGGTTTGCACGTTTATCCAAAGTAGTATTATAATTGAAGGCGTTTGGTTATAATTAAATAGATTATGATATTATCCGCTAGAGTTAACTGGCAAATGCTTTTACGCCGAAATAATGGGTTTGTGTGTGTCCGTTATCTGTTTCCATGATTGCATTTTTACTCTTCGACATAAGTACCATGTCGTTTCTATGATACATGTAGGTTTACGACATTACATACATAATAATATATGTCATTGTAGACTGGTTATCAATTTGATGTACATAAAACCATACTTGCACGTTATTATAAACATACACATCACTTACTGCTATATGGGATCCTTACATCTAAATACGTTCTTCCATGCAACTGTGAATTGCAAAATTTATTTTCATTGTACTGATAACAATCTGGTTCGTATAAATGTGTCGGCGTTGCTAACAGACAAATGTGTTAAAATGCGTTGATCAATCGTGCTGTTATTTCAAGACTATGTTTGAGGTATGTGCAGTTTGCTTATCTAGAAATGTTGAAACCACCGACAATAACATGTTTATCCTCATCCCACGCATGTATACGTCATATTATGTGTTTAATAGATCGACTACGACTGTTTCAACAGGGTTTAGTTATTTAAGTCAGACTATTGAACTCGCACATTTCCCTTCGATCGAACTTGTTCCATACGATTAAATATACAATGTATCACCAATGCGAATACATTTTTTGTACTAAGTATAACAGTTAAACTATTACTTTGCAAACATTTAATTTACGTTTGCAAAGTCTGAACTTTGCAGTTCATTTATGTCACATAACACAAACACTATAAATGGATGACAAATAGGATGACTACATGTAACTGTTAAAATGTTACTTTGCAAACATTTAGTATACATTAATTTTTGCTCGTAATTCGGCATGTTTATGCTCACGTATTTGCACATATCGTTCTGTACAATATATTCAGCATTAATAGACTATTGAATTATTTTACAAAACATTGGGTCGCATTATATGACTTTGAGCGTATACTATTTGACGAGTCCATTTCTCCGGACAAGGTATACGGCCTAAACGGCATGTATATCTTTAAGATGCACATCATTAAATGTAACAGACTAATAAGGATAACAAGTAAATTTATATTTCCATGTAATGTTTATATTACAACAATACACAATGACAAATAAAAGATTTCAAATTGCATTTTCTATTCTGAGAAAGATACCATCAGAAGCATTTCCTGTAATTTCCTATCAAATAAAACATTGATTTGTTTTGTTTTTAAAGGCAAAGATTATCCTAGACCTTCGTTAAAATCCTCCGTTGAACTATTTACATTTGTACACAAGCATTGAGTTGCAAGTCGACTTTTAACATTTAATTTAGTAGAAACAACCATATCTAAAAAGTTGTCATAAATATATTCGCTGACATTATACCCCAATCACACGAGAGTCGGAATGAGCCGGAATGCCGTAGGAATAGTAATTCGTGGTACATTCTTGTATGTTCGAGCCAGTTTGAATGTTTTAACATGCTCTAAACCTATTTCGTTTGAAATAAAATACATACTAAAATAAAAATGAATAAACTGTTATTCAAAACCCTCTGTATTTATTGATACTGTCCAGATCACACGGCGTCGGAATGAGCCGGAATGCCGTAGGAATAGCAATTCGAGGTGTATTCCATCATGATCGAAATGCATTCGAAACATTCTGTCTGCATGCTGAGTCAATTCGTAGTGCATTCGATATATTCCGGCCCATTCCTGTGTCCACTTCGAATGTTTTGCGCATGTTCAAAACTTTCGAGATACATTCGAAGTCGGGTGGAATATCGAACGGCTACCGAAGTGTATTATTTCGACATTCTGATTACATTTTAAATATTCTTACGGCATTCTGACTATATTCGAAACATTACTTAAAGCCATTATAGGTACTGATATTAAACACACTACCCGTGCACAACCCGTGCATAATCCCGTGCAAAACGGTCCGATACTTGTGTTTACCGTATTTTGAAAACATATGCGTGCACAATCTCCGCTATCATTCCAGGCGGACTCGAAGTGTATTCGAGTTGTTCTCGAAGTATATAAGAATTGTATTTGAATGGTATTTGAAGTATTCCAACGGCATTTTGACAAAGCTGTAATAATTTTGGTCAATTCGAGTTATCATTCGGAATGTGTTTCGAATGTTTATTCGTTCTTCATTCCGACTCATTCGGGCCCATTCCGGCTGATTCGAGAGTCGTGTGATTGGGGTATTAGTTTCAATATCTCTGCGAAATAAACTATTTTTTTCAAATACCTCGCGAAATGAATAATCAGATTTAACAGTAACTGCACAAGTATCATTAGATGTATAGTTATTAAGGACATGCAAACAGGATAATACATTTCGTGCAGATTTTAGTAAATCGGCGAGGCTTCGAATACATTTTGATATATTCAAAAGGTCACATTTTAAGCTAACCAAACACATGTGGAGATTCAAAGAGCTCACAACACAAAGCATCATTGGATCGTAAAAGATTAATGTCATTTTCCTAACAAACGATTCATTATTTTGTACGCTTATTAGTCTCTGCATATCTATTGTTGACAAAGCCGTATCGCGTGTTATAAAGCTTAGTATTATGTTTTGATAGGGAACACAACACCCATAGGACAGTTCAACCAACATAAATCCGAATGAACAAACTTAATTACACATGAGGAGGCATATGGGTAACAATAACTGGATTAAAGGCAACTTACATTACACGATACAGCGGTTTGTTAACACGGCAGTGTAGAAAATACCAAATGAGGTAATTACACAGGCATGCCATTAAATGAATTGTAAAATACATTATAGTAATAATTATTGAAAATATGATGTAATTATAGATTTCAAGCCGGGGCAAAGTAACCACTATATTGTTTTGTAGACGTCTCTGTGGGTCTGGTAAACATACACTGGTAGACTTTTTACAGTCGCTACGTTGTAATACACGGCGCACATAGCGTGTGAACTATTGACACATCGTGATGATTAACTATTTACAGGCGATGTTTGTAATTACACCAAGATACAAAAGGTGACAATAATGATATAATTATACTTCCGTAAATTACTCCTCTTTCAACATTTGAGATTATCGGAGTAATTAAAACTTCTAATACAATTATGTGTCTGACATTCCCCGGAAATATTATTATTATACAGACAATGACGAATATGCGTGGTACGTATTATACGTTTAGAACAGAATTCCTAGAACAAATTGCCATATTTAATTAACTAGACAATTCTTCGTAAAATATAATACGTTTATAGGATACCTTTATATATGCATTATATATGAGTGATGTTTTTAAGATAATGCAACTGCTCTTGGCATGCACATTTGGTGCTGAATTAGACTGAAATTTTAATTTCATTCGAAAATGCTATCCATCATTAAAACCATTGCAATTGGCCAATGTAAAAGCCAGAGCTCTATTCTGTCACCGGTCGACTCGATCGAACTCACAGCATTAGATTAAGCACTAAAGAGATAGATAAATCATGAAGTTGTTCAGTTTGTATCAGCGTTCATGGATGCTAGAATCGCTCGATTGTATTGAAACTAGCCATGTATCTTGAATTTACATTAGCGTCTTAAGGACGTTTGATACAGTTGTTTATGCGCATCATTTCTGCGCATATACATTAAACGAGAATAGAGGCCGCGTTTGGCACTGGATCGTCATGAAAATTTGGTTAAATGTTTGTCGTGATACTATCTAGGGTTGGTATAAATATGGATATTTTGGTTTAAAAAGGTAATTTCACTTAGCAAATAATATGAATACACTCGGTTTCATTTTCATTCATTTTTTGTGAAATTAGAAATTATTACTTGGGTTACCTGTACCAATTGATAACGAGTGTTTGTATTGCCTGGGGCTTGTGTACACAGATCCCCTTTTACTGATATATAGGGAATGAATGAATGATATTTTGACTAAAATTGTGAAGATTATTCAAGTGAGCGATTCAGGGCCCATCTGTGCCCCCTTGCTATATGGAATGCCACGTCACTGACAAATTGGGAAAAAGGGGAGATAATTCAGTCATAATAGCAAAGTGTAGCGTGAAAACCTATGTTTTATTTTAATTTTTAGATAAAGTACACTTTAATCAACATCCTTAGCCAAGAATAAATTATGACAAGACTAGAAATTATGTGAAAAACTTAAATGTACCAATTTGGCCTTTTTCGCCATTTTACGACCATTATACCGCAATTTCCATTGCAAAGAGACACAATTACGACGTAACTGCAGCTCAAATAATTCTGTTACACACCAATTTCTTCTAAGTTTATATTTACTATACTTTCATGTACATAATATGCAAATGTGAGTACTCTTTTAGTATTAGAATATTTTTTACGCGCAAATATTGCGTCGTTTTTGAGCTACGTCCGATTTTGTGTATTTTTTTTTTTAGCAGTCATTTTTCGGATATTTTTACAATTCTTTTTTTGACAAAAAATTCTGAATTTTCTTATCCATACCAAAAGTGTATAGGAATGTTTGAATAATATGTGTTTGTTCTTTTTGTCTGACTTAATATACTCTTTTTTCATACAAACCCATGGAAATAATTTTAACAAGAAAAAATATCGATTTTAATGCAAAAATGAATACATTGCAAAATATCAGAAAGTTTTGTCATTTTCTTGAAAAGGGATGTTGCAAAAGGGCCCATGACCCCTTAAATAGTACCGCGACATACCTTTTTTATTTCAAATATTGCTTCAGTCTATATTAAACTATAATTGTGCTTATTTTTTGGTATCATTTAAAAATAATAATAACCCTATCAAACGTCCTTAATTTTACTAAGCATGGTTTGCTTATGGAAAATGCCAAAAAGCTTTTAAAAACAACCTGCAGTTTCTTGGACAAACCAATTATCTAAATCGCTGTTCATGTATTGACACGCGAAACTGCAATATTGCACATTTGAACGGTACATAGGTCATTTTAGAACGCAATTTATTCTAACTATAATTTGCATCACGGAGTATGTTTGATAAAGCACGTGTTTGAGAATGTACAATGTACATGCTGACAATATGTGTATTTGATTAGATATTTCAATTTTATTACATGTATATCGCATTAAGCCCATGGTAACAATTTGAGGCTACACATATTGATATGCCAATTTCGACTAGTACATTGTTATTTAGCAATGTCCATAAAATGGGTCAAATACATCATTACAAAAATGTAATATGTCGTAAAAAGCCTGCAAGTTTGTCAACTAACACGTTGAAGGATATTGAAAACATACCTATGCACGAAACTATAAAAGTAACCCTCTATTAAGTTGTACACATATTTGCATTATATATGGAACAAACCCCGTACTAGCTCCGTATGTAGACGTCATGTAGACTATGATATCTTGTGTCATGCAAAAATATAAATATGCTTGAAATAGTCATGAATATGATGGCTGCGTCTGGGCGATCCTTGTTAATGGTTTCTGTAGAACAAACACAATACTTCCTGATATCCGTAACTCCAAAAGTATATAAGGTCACGTATAAGGCAGCTTTAATTTAAGTAGAATAACGATCTCTGACGTAGTGATGTGTTGAATGTCCTTAAATATGCTCACTGGTCATGTGTGGGTAACGTATTTTATCATATCCAGATCAGATCTCGGTCCATATTGACAGCTTAATTGATTGTACGTGACAGCATGTTGGACACAATATCCGGGCTTTTTTCAGTTACATGTCTCTAAAATGGCTAACAAGAAGTATAGCACGTTTTATCTCAAGCATGTAACACGACATGCATTAACCTACTCTCCCACTAAAACAGAAAGTGTTGATAGTTAAATTAGTTTATTCTACAATAGTTTAGTCAATTGCGCAGCAGGTTTTACAAAATAGATAAATTATCATTATTCCTGATGCTGTCCATTGGTACGAAATAACGCTTTAAGTAAATGTTTAGGTTATGCATGTGTTTGTACTTTAAACTAATGAGAACTCTGATAAGAGGTATACTAAAAACATATTGATTTAAACAGATGTAATATATATCCATTACCGTGAAAGTATACCTACCCTATTCAGAAGGCAAGTCCGTTGTTTGGATTACCCAAGCTCGAATTATATCTATAGACGCCAGTTTCCCATTTTGAATGCGAACTGTCAATCAATGGAAATATTGGTGCCTTGATTATATGCAGCTGCCAACATAGTATTTGTATTGCAATAATTTTGATACAATTCACACTCCATTGCTCATTTGCAATGTTAAATAGTATCGTTTGATATCAACAGGCACTATACTCTGTGCATTTAAAAACTCATACAACTATTTTCCCTAGATGTGTTGATTGACATCAGAATACCCCAGATGCACTTAACTCAACACTCTTTTACATTTGTGCAACACATATGCTTTATTTTATCAAAAAGAAAAGGTATTTGCATACAATTTGTGTCAGAATACAGTAAAGCAATACTATCCAAACACTATGTATTGCACAAATGTGCGTTTTGAAATGTAATACTGTGTAATTGTTATGCAATTACGTTGATATATTCATTAATATAACGGTGTAACATGTTGTTGCTAAATTGTGTCACACAATTGTCGAGTGCAGTTAGGATACAATGTACCGGTACATACCAGATGTAGTATTAATGAACTATTAGTGTCTAGAATAAAGAACAAAGTGGTTAAGACCAGTCAACAGAGAAGCTGCATGGAAACTCTCCGCCTGACAAAACGGACATTTAGTTGTGAAACAAAACATCCAGAAGACAAATGAAAGCAATACAAAACGAAAATCAAAAGCC
The DNA here is from genome assembly GCA_947247005.1 of Spisula solida. NCBI lineage: Eukaryota > Metazoa > Mollusca > Bivalvia > Venerida > Mactridae > Spisula > Spisula solida. The sequence goes on from OX365957.1 coordinate 22,064,232, forward strand.
GTACAAGGAAGTCTGAACCGGTCACCGGATGATTTTATGACTTCATTTTACAGTAATGTTCGTCTTACAATTTACTAATTTTAATAAAAAATCAAGACCACATCAAATCAATTTATTATTGTTAATATTCTAAATATTATCCTAGGTCATTCATAAATAGTTGAGTGAGAAAATACGAAAACAATAGGTTTTGCGATATGATCAGTAATATGAAGCGTATATACTATTTTTCAAACATGAATGCAACTCATTTCTTATAATAACTCTGTCATATAATATACCAACAAACATCAAAAATACTACTAGTATTAAATTCGATAATATGTTGCGTCTTTAACTGTGCAATAGATCGTCAATGCATACGTTATAAGTTGCACAAGGTAGATTTTGCATTTTTGAAAAATACGGTAGTCTATGAAATAGTACCACAAGCATAATCAATCATGTCCCTTTCAGCTATTAATATACTATTACAATAATTACGTTTCTCAGTACGCGTACAATATCAAACAACAGTATTGTCAAGTCATTTAATTAGTTTTCACTTACCCTTTTCTGAAAATCCATACTTTTAGTTTGTTGATAATCACAAAAGAAACACACAATGTAACATATTTAGTGAGCACACTCACTTGTAACATGTAACGTGCGTACACGTAATTTAATTATTTAAATTAATATTTAGATATTTGTACGCACGTTTGATAGCATGAACTTTATGTTATTAATGCTGTCATGAACATTGTCCTCTATTAGAAATAACAAATATCGCATATTTGCACCATGCATATGTTGCAGCATACTCAATATTACACAATGTATGAAGATAACAACAGTTTCTGTATTATCAAATTAACCATCGATTGCCGTACCCGTACCAATGATCATTATGGCTAATGCATAAATAATCAAATTGTTAAATTGTATTATATATATACTGCTGCATTGTGAAACCTATCCTGAAAGTGTATTATATTCTTAGCATTGTTCTGACGGCAGGATTGTGTTATCACATATCAGGGAATATCACAGTCCTAAGATAGTACCTTTCCAAAACGAACAAAAGGAAATAAACAATACCCAATTAATAAACTATAAGGATGGACTATCATAGGCAATTCCTTTTTTAAGGGCACGAAATCATGGTACATGTATAATATGGGTGAGTATTATGACGCCATAAGGCCAGTTTTTTTTATTAATTGATTAACGGGATTTATTTTAAAAAAATAGGGTCGGGGGTCGAAATAAAAATAAGAATAAAAGTACAAAAATCACTGAGTCGACAAAAAAAAAAGCTTAAACGTATCAAATTTTTTTTATTTTTAAAAACTTTTTTTTTCATTACTTTTGTGATATATAAAAAAAAATTATGTTATTTAATTAAACAGTTAGTGTCTGGAAGCAACAGAAATATTGTATTTGGTGCATTTCAAAGAACATTTGTGTTAAAACTTACTTCTGACATGTCTTTCTTGCCCGCTTTTTATAAAATATTGTACCTTGAAACATTATTAAAAGAAGTCATCTATCACTTTTCTTTGTTTTATTGTTTAATGCCCTGCTTGAAGGACCTTTATTGAGAAGAAATCTATGTTTAATACTAGTCACGGGGATAACATCGGCGACCGACATCGACAGTTCAATAGTCTTGATGTTTGATTTAACCCTATCATTTTCTACAATTTCTATTTTGAAGTAACTGCGCTGTTTCGTCTAGCAATCATTATTGTAACTGTCAACCCAAACTTTCTGTTTGGACACGCCATTTTGAATGTGCCAACGAAAGCCTCTACTTAAACGCGTATACGATTGGTTTATTCTATTTTAACAGCCAATGAAATTTGCCGATAATAAAAAGCGGATGCGATAAAACACGTGCGAATATAAATTTTGATTACCGTCGTCGACAGTTTTATTTTTACAAGCGGGGCATGAAGATCGTCGGCGGAATTAACGAAAATAAAAATGCAGAGAGATACTTTTATTTTTATTTCATTTGACCAAAAATACGGTCGGTGGTCCCGTAAATCAATTTATAAAACAATGCTGGCCTAAATGATATACAGGCCAAAAGGTGGGGATACATTGTAACAAAACCGTTCAGAAATTACTTCTAACATTTTTCCAGCCATTTATTAAGAAGTTTAAACACACCAGTCAGCATTAATGGCATATGACCCAGTCTCCAGGAAAACTTGCTACTTTGACAAAAATATTGATTTTGTTATTTTCCATAGTCTTAACGGATAATGTTAATGAAGGAAAATACAAAAGAAATTTTGTTAATATCTTGAATTTTAAGAAAGTTACAGCTATTTTTATAGAGTCCCTATTTGGTGCTTTTTGTTTGACGTCGCAAAAGTCATTTGAACGTTATTCGACGTCACTGTAACAAGAATTTCATAATTACACCATATGATCAATTCTTGACATAAATTGTTCAAAGCAGTACATGTATCATATGCTAGAATAATGTTTAGATTTTTAAAATACATATCAAAATAAAAGTGTTTGCATTCAGAGAAAGGCTACTACTGTTTTAAACAACCAACTCCTCGTTTTTCTCAATCGGAGCACATTTCCGGCATTTGTCACTATAGCAACATAGTATGTGATTTCGATATAATTCATGACAAATTTTAAAGCTAAGATATAGTAATATATGGGTAAATTACTTAAAGTAGAATCAATAGATATGTATTTTTCTTATTTTAGAGCTTTTAAAAACATTGTTACATTATAATAATTACATAATTTTATTATACAATGTAGCAGGTTTTCCTGGAGACTGGCTCATATCTTTGATTGGAAAACCGCCGATATGTCTGTACGCTTTGTTCAATATACTAATGAGGAAACAATTAAACAAAATGTATCCACTTGTTCAAATGTATCCACTTGAATTAGTATCAATCATTAGTATGATACAAGACAAGTAGGAGAAACAGGGTTTCAACTGAGGGTTCTGACACTGACATGTGGAAATGTAGAGACACAACACAGACGACGAGTGTCTTAATCGCTTTTATCTAATTCAAAGCAAGTACTTTACGGTACGAAATTTTAATGCAACACGAGCTACCATGTTCAAATATTGTATTTTGGAACTATGATAGAAATACAAACATATATACAGAATAAGTAGCAGTTGAGTAATGAGGTTGCCGGAGATGTCAGATACAGAAGTACATCCATTTGAAACTATTTGTCGGTCAATATTTTCTTATAATACCAGATAACGCTAGGGAGGTCAATTCAAAATGTATCTTATTACTTGTGTCTGAGTTTCCTAAAGATTAATTATTTTATCGTTTTAACCATTTGCAAATATTGAACTAAACTATAAAAATACAAAACGTCGTGTCTGTGAAATAGAGAATAATAGGTTAGTGACGTTGATGAAAAAGTTTATCTGGCAAGGCGGAGGCATTTATCGAGTGAGCCGTAGGCGAATCCGATAATTTCCGCAGCCGAGCCGGATAAACTTTTACTTCATTCACGGTACTAACCTATTATTCTATCTATCCAATCGCTTAATCTGCTTAGTAAGGGGATCGAACTCGGGACTATATTTTTACTCTTTCATAAACTAGCGCGCAACGTCACGTATATATATATAAACTAGCGCGCAACGTCACGTTCGTTCCGTGACGTCACGATAAACAACGACGTTGGACATTTTGTAAGACGTCGTGTAGACGCAGGTAAGTCGTAGAAAATAACCGATTAACCTTCAGCTCATTTAAGAAACCTCAACCTCAAGTACAAAATTCCAACCAGCGATTCTCATATTACAAGAAGTTCGTCAGATCACGTGGTAAGGTGACGGATTATCACTAGTCACATGAACAGGTGGCCGATTAAAGCTAAGTTTAATCGGCACCCTGTTAACTGGCAGATTTTACCGGAAGTGACTGGATAAATTGTATTAAATTTACAATTTGACATCATTTACATGATTCCTTTATCGAATAATGGAGACGGACATAATGAAGTTCGTATCGAATTTGCTGTATTTTTTGAAGAATTGTATCTTATTTAATCTACATTGGTAACGTAGCTTTGTTATCAATCTGCTATCATAAATAGCATACTGGATAGGACATAACATGTGGTGTGTGACGTATTGTTTGGCCTACGTTCCAATAGGGAAATCTGTCAACTAAAAGTTAAATACAGCAGTCAGTATTTTATTCTTTGACCGATTTGCATTTCACATCATCGATTATGAGGCTGAAATTGCCACTTATAACTTTTTTCTACAGAAGGTCAGTCTTTGCCAGAAACCGACTCAAGCGCTATTCAGGGTTGACAGATGTGCTTCCTCTCGTGGTGTTATTACTAACATACAACGTTGTACATGTATGTCCACTGAAACTGGGGATGTCTTGTAAACATTTGGATACCATGTATCGTCTTGATAACCAACAGGTATCAACTGTTTTTAATAATTTCAAACTAATGAGATTACATGGTTCTAAGTTTTGAAGTAAATATAAAAAATGCAATTGATATTAACATACAAAATGGAACACCACAGACCACAAGCACACGCAGTCTGAGTTCATTTGGAAGTAGTCTGTCCCATATCATTACATGTAGACGATCCACGTTCAGATGGGTGATTGGTTCCTTAATCTCGTTTCTCGTGATTTGGATAAAGCTAAAAATGATATCGGATTGAATAAGAAAAGGTCCATATGCGAGAAATGGCACCAACTTGTCTGATTGGTTTTCAAGTTTATCCAAAGTAGTATTATAATTGAAGGTTATTTATTATAATTAAATAGATTATAATATTATCCGCTAGAGTCAACTCCAAATGCTTTTAAGCGGAAATAATAGGTTTGTGTGTCCGTTATCTGTTTCCATGATTGCATGTTTACGCTTCGACATAAGTGTCATTGTAGACTGGTTATCAATATGATGTAAATAAAACCATACTTGCACGTTATTATAAACATACAAATCACCTACTGCTATATGGGATCCTAACATCTAAATACGTTCTACCATGCAACTGTGAATTGCAAAATATATTTTCATTGTACTGATAACAATCTGGTTCGTATAAGTGTGTCGGCGTTGCTAACAGATAAATGTGTTAAAATGCGTTGATCAATCGTGCTGTTATTTCAAGACAAAGTTTGAGGTATGTGCAGTTTGTTTATCTAGAAATGTTGAAACCGCCGACAATAACATGTTTATCCTCATCCCACGCATGTATACGTCATGTTATGTGTTTAATATATCGACTACGACTGTTCCAACAGGGCTTAGTTATTTAGGTCAGACAATTGAACTCGCACATTTCCCTTCGATCGAACTTGTTCCATACGATTAAATATACAATGTATCACCAATGCGAAAACATTTTTGTACTAAGAAAAAGTGTTATATGTAACTGTTAAAATATTACTTTCAAGCATCATAATTGGATAACAAATAGGATGACTAAATGTATTTGTTTAACTATTACTTTGCAAATGTTTAGTATATATTATTTTTACTCGTAAATCGGCATGCTTTTGCTCACTTTTTTGCACATATCGTTTTATACAACATGTTTGCATCATAGACCATTGAATTATTTTACAAAACATTTGGTCGCATTAATATGACTTTAAGCGTATACTATTTGCCGACTCCATTTCTCCGGACAAGGTATACGGCATATATTGCATGTACAGCTGAAATGGGCATATCGTATAATCAAACAGACGAATAAGGATAACAAATAAATGTATGTTTCCATGTTATGTTTCCATGACAACAATATACAATGACAAATAAAATATGTCATAATTGCATTTTCTATTCTAAGAATTTCAAAGATAATATCAGTAGCATATCCTGCAGATCTGAACTCCTATCAAATGAAACATTCGTTTTCGGCGCTTAATTGTTCGTATCAGTAAAAATTTAGAAACTAATTGAATTAATATCCTTTAAATTAGCGATATTATTTTAATAGACAATGAATCAAGCACAGCTTCACGCTTCTACACGGTTCTACACGCTGCGCATGCGCACTTCACTTCACGTTTACCGCTTTCTCGTTTTTTTTCAATACACAATTACACGGTGCGCATGCGCAGAGTAGCTTCACTTCACGGTTGTACACGGTTCTACACGCTGCGCATGCGCACTTCAATTCACGTTTACCGCTTTCTCGTTTACCCCAATACACAATTACACGGTGCGCATGCGCAGAGTAGCTTCACGTTTAACGCTTCACGTTTAACGCTTTCACGCATGTATCACTAACGCAAAACGGTTTCACGCGGAACCTTCACGCTGACGGTACTGTAGACTGTTAATAATTTTAACATCCGATGATACAGAGAAAAACAAACTACATCACGTGCTGAAAATATTGCGTGAAACAACGCATTTTTAAAGCAAATATGGCTAATTTATAAATATCACCATACCGGTACCACCACACACACGCAATTTATGATCTGACGTCAGCGACGTTATTGACGTTTTGGTGATTCTCAAATGGAAGCCCAAAATGAAATCATGTTATTAACGTTGAAATAAACATAAAAATTCACATTGTATATGATTTAACATATCTTCCACAATATCTTATGTAGTCTTAGTTGATACCCCAATCACACGAGAGTCGGAATGAGCCGGAATGCCGTAGGAATAGCAATTCGTGGTACATTCCTGTATGTTCGAAATGTACTTCGACTGCATTCCGAGTACATTCCATATGTTCGGACCAGTTTGAATGTTTTAACATGCTCTAAACCTATTTCGTTTGAAATAAAATACATATTAAAATAAAAATGAATAAACTGTTATTTAAAACTCTGTGTATTTATTGATACTGTCCAGATCACACGGCGTCGGAATGAGCTGGAATGCCGTAGGAATAGCAATTCGAGGTGTATTCCTTCATGCATCAAAATGCATTCGAAACATTCTGTCTGTATGCTGAGTCAATTCGTAGGGCATTCAATATATTCCGGCCCATTCCTGTGTCCACTTCGAATGTTTTGCGCATGTTCAAAACTTTCGAGATACATTCGAAGTCGGGTGGACTATCGAACGGCTACCGAAGTGTATTCTTCCGACATTCTGATTACATTTTAAATATTCTTACGGCATTCTGACTATATTCGAAACATTACTTAAAGCCATTATAGGTACTGATATTAAACACACTACCCGTGCACAACCTGTGCATAATCCCGTGCAAAACGGTCCGATGCTTGTATTTACCGTATTTTGAAAACATATGCGTGCACGATCTCCGCTATCATACCAGGCGGACTCGATTGGTATTCGAGTTATACTCGAAGTATATAAGAATTGTATTTGAATGATATTTGAAGTATTCCAACGGCATTTTGACAAAGCTGTAATAATTTTGGTCGATTTGAGTTATCATTCGGAATGTGTTTCGAACGTTTATTCTTTCTTCATTTCGACTCATTCGGGCCCATTCCGGCTGATTCGAGAGTCGTGTGATTGGGGTATAAGGATTAGGGCTTGGCATAATCGTTGTATATTAATATGAAAACACCTCTCACATTTCTACGGACGTTGCGTGAAACGTTACTACGTTTGCCTATCCGTACACCCATGTATCGTTTTAAATACCATGCTGCGCTTCAGAAATTTGTGTTTGCCACTTAAAGACAAGACCACTGCATGCTGTATGTTCTCATTCCGCTCTCTGTAGCAGCTCTTGTGTGTCTGCTGTGTTTTTCCAAGCCCTATGCACAGTTCAATAGTCATATGAATTTCCTCGCGTAAAGAAATAGGCATTTTGACGTTATTGAAAACGCGACTCGCCTTGATAAAACAGTTTTTAATTCCCGCTTCGACGTCTAAATAACTTCATACTTTGATGAAACCCCAAGATATATTTTGTAGTAATCTTGCAGATACACCGGAATGTGTATTAACTTTATCGGAATTTATAACTAGTTGAAGAAATGAAAAAGGCAGGTTACGTCGGTCGGAGTGGTAACGCGTTTCCATGGTAATACAATGGCTGATGACATGTTACTAGTTTGCATTATTGAAGATAAATTTGCTTTGACAATTGGTAATAAGTTACTGTTTGTAATGTTATAAGAAATTATTGTTAAAACGAAATAATAATGAAATGAAAACGAGTGTCTACGAATATATTGAATGACCCTCGTACTTTGCGAAATGAGTAATCGGATCCAACAGCAACTGTCATGCAATTCAATTTATATACACATTGCGCAAATTCCATTAGATGTATAGATATTAAGGACATACGAAAGGAGATTTTATTAAATTGGCGAGGCTTTATATACACTTTCATATATTCAAAATGTCAAATTTCAGGAAAGCTAACCCAATAAATGTGGAATTTCAAAGAGCTCACAACACAAATCTTTATTGGATCGTGAAAGATTAATGTCGTTTTCCTTACAAACGATTCATTCTCTTGTACGCTTATTAGTCTGTGCATATCTATTGATGACAAAGCAATAGCATGTGTTATAAAGCTTATTATTGTGTTTTGATAGGAAACACAACACTCATAGGACAGTTCAACCAACATAAATTCCAAAGAACAAAATTTACACAATATGAGGTATATAGATAACGCGTGTTGACTGGATTAAAGGAGAAAGAAACGTACTATGGTCGACTACACAGTGTAGGCAACTTACATTAAACGATACAGCGGCATGTTAACATGGTAAAGTGGAAAATTAATACTAACAAATATTTAATGGCGGAGTTACACAGCCATACCATCAAAGGATTCGAATGGTCTCATTACATCCAAATACACCGTTACTAACTACCGGTATGTGACATATAATTCACCACATGTTGCAAGTATTTCAGTTGCTGCACCATTTACAATATGAATTATAATCACACATTTCTCATGACATACTGTCACCTTGTGCGAATCACAGACTGCCGTCTTTACAATAATCACAGTTTATGGTAAAACATCTGTACAATACAATTATTTGAAAGGCAAAATACAATAACTCATAATTGGTTCTGACGAGAGGAACACTTGATGCATGTGCTTTACGGATCATTATAGTCCGTTAGCGATTAAGCTGGACCCCTATAAACCTTAAATCTCTTAAAATGTACAATGCCGAGTAGAAAAAAATTGTATATCATCATAAATCAACCTACAAACTCTCATAAAATAAAACAGATTTTTTGATCCACAGAAAAGTCTGAAACAGTGTAAATACGTATGGGTTGTTCAAGTGTCAAGAACAGCAAAAGGCGACTAATTGGTCCAATATAACTGTGCATAAAGTAACACACCAGTGACCATTGCAAATATACACTAAGTTGCAAAAGAAAATATACCTTGCACTATGAAATTGTATCATCTGGGGTTGACAGAACCACTAGAAATTTAATATTTACAGAACTGTATGTTTATCTGACGTTTTAAAATCAAACAATAACATGTCAATAAATGCAATACCCCACATATATAGTCAACAGCGTTGGTACCTGAAAATCAAATTAACACAAGTGTTCAATATTTTATATGTCCAACCTCCAACGTAAAATGTACAAGACATTTACGCAGTGGTGCAAATTATGTTTATGTATGGTACATTGGACTTAAAGGTACATCATCAAAATAAAAAACACACAAATCAATGCGCTTTCTCATTGAACAACATAGTGGTTGTGATTTTTTAACATGCTTAGTAGACATTTTGCATGGTCAAGGGGAAGTAACCATGTGAAAATAAAATTGCTTTTATGAGGTGATCAATTCTAAACCTGAATTTTGCTTTGTTTTAATCATTTTTTTGTTTATTTCTGTCTCCGCAATACCACTGCCACGAGAAACTGACTCCAAATGAATAGTGATACTTCATTTAAGGAGACACAAGACACCAACCAAAAAGAAGATTTCCTGACGAAAATGAAATTCCTCAAATTACTGACAACGCTACCTCTGGTGTTTGATCACAGTCCAAGACATTTTTATTTCCGGTTCGCAGTGCGCCGGGTCCATCGTATGGCCACTCCCGGATATGTTATGCATTAACGTTAGTCGGATGAGTCAACACATCTCACTGAAAACCAACAATCACTCTTTTACGACGAGATTATGCACCACATAATTAAGAGAATGTTTACTACTGCACTAGTGTTTCAAGAACAGCGTCACATACCACTGCTACGAGAAACCGTCTCCAAATGTATAAATGTATTACCTTTTAGGAGACACTTAAGAAGTCAAACTAATAATCAGCCAGAATATGCTTTTGTTAAACAGTGCGTTTTTAGCGCTTTCTTGAATGACGGTAGTATTTTACTATCTCCGAGTGCTGTTGGCAGTGCATTCCAGAGCTTCGGTGCTGCAGCCATGAAACATCGATCACCGTACGAGACAGTCCTCATCCTCGGCACAACTAGAAGAATAGAGTTATTTTGTGATCTAAGCTGTCTTTGTGGAGTATATATTTCCAACATACTTCTGATGTAGCCTGGGGACTTTCCATGTAGTGTTTTGTAAACATGATTTAGATGCTTTAACAGCTTGACAAACGCCAGATGACACACCGCAACAAATATTAACATTGTGTTTGTTTCTTTAAGCCCCAGGCGATATAATTTCATTGATGGGCAATGTATACTTTCGTTTGCGAATGAGTGTATAATGAGGCCAAGATATCAATATTTATGGGATAAATAGTAAGCTGACCTTAGGTTGCTGAAATAACAGGAAAAGCTGTGTTTAAACCCTTTAGTCCGGCCCCAAACCCAATATACCTTGCATTGGAGTATAAAGTTTTTTTCTTTGCTGATTTTAGTAGACAAGACCTTTCGAATGGAATTTCTGACAGGTGACATTGTGTTACCCTTGAGCATTTTGAGAAAACTGGGGTAAAAGTTCCAAAATATAAACGGAACTGCGAATTTTTGGAATCGGTGAACTACATTGTTATTTTTTAAAATATTTTATAATAAATCACATTTATATGTAGTTATTACGTTGCAGTTGAAGTCGAAGTTACCCATATTATCGCGTTATAGTTGTTACAAATACAATATAATTATTCTTACTACCTAACCGTAATGGATCATTTTACTCCCTGTCCATTTTGTTGATTAAAATATAACAATAAATACATTAGACCCAATGGGAAAAAATTAAATGGATCAGTTACAAATTCTGAAATTTAAACAGCAAGGCAATTCAGTAAACTGTGCCAAAAGCTGATAAAATTGCATACTTGCTTTTAAAGATATTTAAGGTTTAATGGGGTCCAGTCTGGTTGCTAACGGACTATACACATTCATCTGAATGAAGTTGTATGAATAAAATATTGACTACACACAGGCGGATGATAATTACTTTTTATCATAAAAGCACTGTTCAAAATTAAATAAAAATACTTCAAATTCTTACCTGAGATGTAAGTGTAAAACCCAACATTATTTCGTCAGACAGTTTTTTATTCACACATATCTGGTCATCTCAATACAAACAAAGTGACGATACAAATGTCAAACACCCAATCGAAATATCAAAAGATTCATCGTATAAAGGTTATACATTCCCCCCAGTGAATACGAACTACATCCAAGTTTTGACCCCAGATATTTGTTATTTATTGTACAAAACTCACAGGCACATTTTGCCTGTCATCAGATTGGCTTAGAGATGAATGGTCCTGATTATTGAATTAGGATCGTGAGGGGAATACTAAGAAAGTAATTATGACATTCAAAACAACATTGGTGTGATAGAATCAGAATGTTATGTGAGATGTGAACACTAATATTTTTTCTATTGCTTCCACTTCGTCTACATTGACAGGGAATAATATTGACGTATTTCTTACACCGCTAGATAATCTCTATTCTGCATAGTTTACGCCAGTCTTGCAGTTGCCGAGCACATGTCTACGATCATATTTGGGAGATTGTGTTCGCAAATATCTTGCTTATCGCGCCGACTGTCGATGAAATGTTAACACAGCAATATTAACGCAACGGTGCGAACTAAATTCACGACCTGCTTACCATTTCTGCGAACCTTGACCTAGTCATGTCTACGATAAATCTGAAATGTTTGCTTCTTTGACACCAACATGGTTGTAATGGTGCAGTTAATGTGTAGGAGAAAGAAATACAGCCATAATGCAGCTAATGTGAATAAGGTTTTACTTGATTTAAGTCGCATTGCGCAAATCAATGCAAATCTTTCAAAAATCGAACAGCGTGAGTAAAATGGACCCTGGTTGTTGATAAACTTGATGTACTTTCTTGACTGAAGGCCAGAACATGTGTCGACTCAAGAAATAATAATTGACTTAACCTAAAGTAGTGTTTTCATCTGCAGTTGGTCAGTCACGTGTCTGACAGTAGATTCTCATTTGATGTCCAGGTTTGGCTACGCTGGACTCTGCAACTTTGACATTGCGCAGTCCTCGTGTGAAGAAGTACATGTAGTTAGTAATTTGAGATAATACCAGTCATTACACCGATAGACCATCAAATTTTTGAAAGCTGATCGCGATATACGTGTCACATGTCACGTGAATAATAAGTAAACGACTTGGGACAGAGCAAGTATGTGAAAGTAGATAATCAAATGTTGGAAAACTATTTATATCAACTGACCGCACGATACGAGTTCGGACACACTTCCGGCACACCATATGTGTGCAACCAGATTGTTAAAACATAAATGTTATGCGTGTTGTATACATTTAAAGAAAGCACAACCGACAACTAAGTCACAACAGGTAAAAACATATTTGTCTGTTTTCTGAGTTCAAACGATGCAACTAACATTGCATTGAAAATCACATTACTATTCAAAGAAATTATGTTTGTGTGTACAGTACGTAAATACTTTATTCATGAGACTAATTGATACATGTATATAAACATTGACGTAAGCAGCACTGGTACAGGTATGATAATGATTCTTGTTATATGGTATTGATTAGTGTTTGTCAATGTACATCGGCAATTTTTACTTTCGAATTAGTTCCATAGTTTTATTAGCATGCATGTAAGTTCATGTAATGTCACAGAACATATTACAGCCAACTTTCCAGCAAATGGGACAACATCAAGCCGAAGCCAGTTTTAAGTCGAAATATCGGTTAAATTCGCGACCTCAGGCCGCTATCAAACCGACGTCGGCACTTTCAATTACGCGCTGACCATTTCGTTTAACACAGCCTTGCTTTAAAAAAAATCAATTTTCCAGTCGTAATATAGAGATCTACACAAAATTTTCAAATTTATCAAAGAAGCAGCATGAATGCTGTATCGTTACAACAACGGTCTGATGTCTAGCAAAAAGTAATAAAATAAATAAATAAATATATAATAATATATATATATATATATATTATATAATATAGTAATGATATAAACATGGACGTTGGACTTGATTTCTGTTCTGTGAGCCTATATTTTAATATTGTTTTAATTATATGCACTGCTGACTTGCTTTCTATTTTGGAGCCATTTTTCAACAAAGAACTTGGCAAATGTGATTTCACTTAATTTTCTTTTAATAATTCGTTTCAGTGAACATACACTTCAGATAATCCATACTGTGTTTTATTTATTTATCTTAAATTGATTTTGGATGTTGAATCGTGTAGATTTCTAAATGCTGTCAGGTCAATTGTAAATGTCCTGAGTTTTCTCTACACCGCATTTGACATTCCATTTTTAGATTCATCTCTATTGCGTATGCACGTCATATCCGGTTTCTATAACTCATATATGATTTTATTATTAGATATATATGGCAACAGCTCTACTCCGGTGAAAAAATGTCTCGATGTTAGAACATTGTAGAATCGGGTTGCAAAATCAGGGTGGGCGTCGGGCCGTTATAAATGGCAGCAACAATTCAATGTTGAGTCGAAATATTCATGTTTGGAGGGTAAGCGTGTAGACACCGGAACTGAGGTAACCGTATGAGTCATACGGAAAAGGATGTAACATGTATATAGCGTTGCAAACAATATTTTTAGAATTGTTTACTCAAATTGTTTAATTTCCCACCGGTTACGAGTAGTGCAAAAATGTATGTGCAATAAAATAAAATCTTGTCGTTTTATAACGGCAGTAGAATGTTACCGACGAAGTCCTTGACGAATATTTATGAGTCTCAGGTCAATAATTTCAATCTAAACCAGCATTTATGTTGTTATTATAAACATTAATGACCAACTAACATTTAAACAAGACACGTGACCATCTTAAAGGAAACGCGCATGTTATCGATTGTGTTGCTTATCTCATCAGTAGATTGCCTTAACTGCTTGTCGGACAATCAGGTTGTTTTTGGTTATGCTTGGCTTGTAGGTCACTCGGCTAGGGGCATAATTCTATTTTTCTGTTGAAACGTAGTTATTTTACCTGGGATTACTATTTGTTCCAAGTAGGTCACTCAGCTGGGGCATTCGTCTCATATGTATTGCTGAAACTAGGTCATTTAGCTGAAACCTTGACAATGACCTTTTTCTTTTTTAGTCCACTTTTTAGGACTTCTGACAGCTTCAACTAGGTATTTCGGCCATTTTATTGTTGGAACTAGGTCTTTCAGCTTTGGCATTCAGCTTTTTTGATTGCTGAAACTTGTTTATTTAGAATTGCGACAGCTTGTACATGTGAGGGTTATAACTTGTTTAGTTGGACATTGTGCCTTTTATGTTTTAATGTTTTCTATGCTCGGCTAGTTCAGGTGGGCATTGCATCTTGTGTGTTATTTATGTGTTCTGTGCTCGGCTAGTTAAGCTGAGTGTTGCCTTCCCTGTCTGACTTAATAATTAGTATCATTTTGTCGAGGCTGGCCATTCAACTGTTTGGACTCCAGATAGCTAAAACTATGTATTTAAGCAGTTTTACTGTTGTAACTAGCGTGGGCATTGAGCCTTTTGATTGCTGAAACTATTTCGTTCAACTTTTTGACAGCTGGGACTACGGCGGATCATTTTCTCATTCGGCGGGATGTTGGTCATTGTGCCTTGTATATATTTATGTTTTCTGTGCTCGAATGGTAAAGTGTAGTGCTACCTTACCTGACCGACTTAATATTATCTTTTATCATCAGGAAATGAAATGAAGATCGTATTTTACACGGGTGATACCACGTTACCATGCTATTTAGCTTACCTTGTTAGTGATAACCATGCGCGATAATTGTTATAAGTGTCGTTTTAGGTTTTATATCCTCTGCTAATATGTTACCGTGAGGAATTGAATTTCTGAGATGCACGAACGTGTGTGAATTAACTGTCTACGAAAGAAGATTTCCAAACACGCTTGTCACTATTGATACAACTTAAATTGTATGTTTACTGCATTAAAGAAATTTCGTAAGCGTATTTAGAAATTCGTAATCATAGTATATCAGAACATTGTTGTTACGCGGCACTTATGCCTACATGCTGGAAGTTATGTATATACGACGCCTAATAAAGTCAATTTGTTTGAAATATCACTTACCTTCTTTAGGAAATACATTTTCTTGTAATATCCCTTTTCTTTTTCTTTTCAGTCACATTTTGTAGACATAGTTTATTCAAAATATGTGATATATTAAGTCCGCGTCTGATATTTTATGCTGAATTTCATACAATAACCATTCTATCCAGCGGTTATATGCAATTACACTCTTTCAAGTACTGTGTTGATTAGTTATAAAGTGTCAACATTCATTAGCAATTCATTCTCTGCAGATGCCCACTAGCAAGCCAGTATAACTAACCTGCTTCCTTAAGTTAGGTACAGCTCTATCGCCGATTAAAGCAATAATTGCCTTGTATAATTAACGGATGTATTGATTACATTGGACAGAATATGTTTGCTTCTCAATTAATATGTTTCAGTTATGCCATTGGTATTTAAACAAGCAGCTATTGCAAGTCAATTTATACAACTCTTGAGGTATTATCATTATTCAAACAAACACTGAGCAGACTGATAGAATGATTAGGACACACTATATCTAGCATAGTATTCACCATCGGTACCGTTTTATCAAATCACTTACGGAAGTCCTAAACAGATAACATACCAAGGTGAATCTGAAACACGACAAACGCGACCAAACTGATGAAATATTACTGACCCGAACAGATTTACAATTCATTGGTTTAATTGTTTTGAAATTTATCGTATTTTGAAATAATCGGTTTGTCATTGCCATGGTTAAGCTTATTTCACCCTTAATTGTTTACTTTCCTACACCTAAGCTTTTGTTTAGCAAACCCTATTACAACTCATTTAAGTGTCCGATATTCGATTAGTTGAAGCATTCCGACAGATAACATGTGTAGCGGCATTCTTCTTGTACCAATCTACCTATTAGTAAGCTATATTTTGTGTTTTTCAAGAAAAGCAGTCATCAGTTTAAGTTAATAGTGTTCATGGACAAGTGCATTTTGGTGAGTATGTCATGCACGCGCAAAGTATATCATGCATGCAATAGCCATCATGCCTAAAACGGTTCATTTGACTGCATATCAGCCGAAAAAAGTCAATAATTAGCTGCATGTCTTCTTTAAATATCACTATGCGAACTTTGGTGTATGCAATATTTACAAGATAGCAACACTATAAGAACTAACCGATTATAAATGATGAATAGCTTATATCTAATTTTCAATATTTAACTTTCACTACCTGATTGGATGTGTCATGATAGATATATTCTACAAATATACATGTAAGTGTACACATGTTTTTACCATATAACTCTTTTATTTATGAGTATGTCTGCATGTAATGTTGCGTATATGCTATTGAGTACCACAATATTGGATTAATAAAGTTTTGTCTTCAAAATGAAACAGAGCGGTTCACTGAATTTTAGATATATAGTCAAATTCAATAACTCAAAATTATACAATTTTTTTCTCAACAACCTGGTGTTTTTTAACTTTTAAAAATACAATTTGAATGTTTTCGTCAAGGGGAGATAACCCGACAGATAATGCCTTTTAGACAAAATTTAGAAATAATAAACATAAATTGGGCTTTATTTTTATCATTGTATTCTTTATTTCTGTCTCCGTGATAGATACATACACTTCACTTGATCAGCAAAGAGAGAACATAGCTTCATTTACAATCTGCCAAACACCCGATGAACACACGACGAAAATGTGTGACGTTCGCTTTTGCACATGCATGTAGTGTTATAATATGTTTAATAAAAACGTCATCGGTCTAGCCAATTAGCAAATTCTAGAAAATGTTGAGTACAAACGAAACAAGTGTGTTCCATTCTTTCGCAATGTTTGAACTAAATAAAGACAATGCACTTACAGGTGATTTGTTCATTAATGTATTTCATCGTAACTTGGATATCCAACAACGATAATGAGTTTAAGAAAAAACTATATATTAGCTGAACGTTACACCAAGTTCTCTGCTTAGCTCGCAATTCGATCATTATGAGAATAATAGAAGGCGTTATGTTATGATAAAATGTATATTCTAATAAAATGCCTTTATGCAGACAGAATGTGTTTTTGTGTCCGTCATCTGTTTCCATGATTGCATTGTTAGGTTTTAACATTAGAGTACTCTCCCCTATCTATGATAGACTTACGTCATTACATATACTTTATATGGGGGGTTGAATACTTGTACAAATGTAAACCCTGTGGTCTACATAAAACCATATGTCATGGTAATTATGCAACTAAACATACGTCTACTACTGTTATATTGGATACTAACATCTAGCTATTCTCTTGGGCAGGGATACGAATTGCAAATACAAATATATTTTCGTTGTAATGATAACAATCCTATGCCGTCGTTACAAACAGGTGAATGTGTTAAATACGTTTAATATTGCTGCTATTTCGAGACAAAGTCCGGGCTATGTGGTGTTTGCTTATCTAGAAATTATGTTCCTGCAGAAACCGCCTACATACAAATGCGTGTCCATACAGCGTAGGACTTGGGAACCCGCAAATGCGCATTGTATTGCACTTGCGCACTATATGATGTGAATGTAACCATGACCAATGCCGAGAAAACCTTCGTTGCAAACTGTAGTACAGACATTTTTAATAGCTTCATTCTGGGAAAGTAACTGTTTTGTAATTCCAAAAGCTTAGCGAAAATACGTAATCCGATTTAACTGCAACCGCCATGTGATTTAATGTGTACAAATTGCACATATCCCATTAAAAGTATGGATATTAAGGACTTAGGAACAGGATAATACATTTTACGCAGATTTTATTAAATCGGCGAGGCTTTGTATACACTTTGATATATTCCTAATGTCACATTTCAGTAAAGATAAGGCAATAAATGTGGAGCACAACACAAAGAAGCGTTATTGGATCGTAAAAGATTAATGTTGTTTTCCGGACATACAATTCATTCATTTGTATGTGTATTAGTCTGTGCCAATATATTGTTGACAAAGCCGTATCATGTGTTATAGAGCATTGTATCGAGTTGTTATAACCAACACAACACTCACACTGGTAGACACCGTACACCAGATATAGCCCCCTACATCATACGAAAACAAAAGGAAAACTGGATAGCGTTTTTGGATGACGGTACGTTTTTAATAATTATTCTGTAAATATTTATGTGTTCCACTTGAAGTGAACCAATTTAAGCAGCGGGATGTTTATTTTCAAAGCACCACTGTGGTAATTTCCTCTGACCTTTCCTTATTTCTTGACAAGCAGCACCGAAAAGAATCACTGTAAGGGCCATTGCAGAAGAACGTACATTTTCCTTTTATTACATCTAAATTAAGCGTTTCCAAGGAAAACTTTTACCTGTCATATTCTTCACTTAAACTCTCATTAGTAAACACCAACTACAAGCATGCAATTAAAAAAACAACATTGTCTTGTGTACGGTATTTAGCCATAATAAAAGTTTTAATGTACGGTTTTTAGTTATCTGCTGTACCGAGGTTAGCTATCCTGTACGCGATAGGTTTCCTTTTTTGACTCAAAAGTATCTAGATGATAGAATACAAATAATTCAATGACGTAACATTGCAAAAATAATGTTATGACAAAATATCCAATGATTAACATTTAGTTTTAGTCATACATCAAGTAATTTAACATTTTTAAAAATATATTATTCGTCCCGACAACATTCGATCCCGGTCTTTTTTTTTCAGTTATCTATATACATGTTTCTTCCACGATAATGATATCTACAAAAAAAAGTTCAAAGCGTATCAGATATTGTCTGCTTTCTGTTGTTTAATAGATTCATAATTAAAAGTTAGGGTTTTGCAAAGATCTAAAAAAGGTTTAAATAGGTCAGCTTGGTGACTTAAAGTTAGTTTGAAGTTGAACTTTGTATTGTAATTTGTTAAGTTTTGGTTAGTGAAGCGGATTCAACCACATGCACCTGTATCATTAATAAAGAGTAAACCAAAAAATATAGTTTTCTACAGAATTGCTGATTACGGTTCGAATCATATTGCAAACAGACCAAACAGTAAATGCATAATTATGTTACCTGACACACTACTTTACGCGGTTCGAAAGTGTTATTTTATTTATATCGGCTTAGCATGAAAATATCGAATATTCAACTTTGTTCAAATATAAGTGGGGCACCACTCGTATAACCACACACTTGATTAGTTTATGGGCACCTAACAATTAACACAGACTAGCGTCCGTGCTAAAGGATGTACGAATTGAATTGATTATAATTATAGTTTATCTCTCCGGAACCTTCCAGTCGTCAATAGCTAGCTAGTGGGCACATTTGCACATGGATACCTGTGTATTCTTACATGATCTCCCCTATTGTTTGCTTTTATCAACGGGAAATGTTTCAATATTATAATTTACACACTCAGGTGTTACCACGTTTCAATATACTGTGGTTTATATTGTTCAGATATCAATGTCCTTAATAGTCATTACTGATCCAGATAATCGTAGTGAGTGTCGTTTGAGGCTTTATATACTATATATAATATGTAATGCCGACAGAATTTAATTTCTGAGATACAAGAACGTGACTGTGTGGATTAACTGTCTACAAGAAGAGATTTTCAAACACCCTTGTCACTATTGATACAACTTTTAAAAATTGTATGTTTACTACACTAAAGAAATGATGTAAGCATATTTATATATTTATGATCATAGCATATGAAAGAACACGTATTATGTCCACATGCTGGAAGTAATGTGTAAAGTAATCACAGTATAATAAGACATTTTTTAATGTTGAATTCTGTGGAAAAGATTATTTACCTTCTTTTGGAAATCCATGTTTATGTAATATCCCGTTTCTTTTTTTTCAATGAACACATGCGTACATCGTTTATACAAAATATGTGAATATCTTTAGTTCACGTCTGTCGTCATTATATACTCAGCCTAGATTATTTCAAATAATAACAATTCTATCCAGCGGTTATATGCAATTACACTCTTTCCAGTACTGCGTTGATTAGTTCTATTAAGTGTCAACATTCATTAGCAATTCATTCTGCAGATGCCTACTGGCAAGCCAGTATAACGAACATGCTTCCTCAAGTTAGGTAATGCTCTTTAGCCCGATTAAAGCCAGAATTGCCTTGTGCAATTAACGAATGTATTGATTACAATGGACAGAACATTTTTAATTATTTCTTGAAGTTATGTCATCGGTATTTAAACAAGTTGATATGGCAAGACAATTTATACAACTCTGGAGGTCTTATCATTATTCAATACTTAACTATAATTATTATGGTGAATGTACTGATAGCTGGTAATATTTGAAAAGGGAAACCCAATATCTAGCAAATTACTCACCACTAGTAAACTTAATGAAACAAATGTACCAAACACGATAAACCATTTTATTATGTAAGGAAAACGTGTGCAAAAATAGGTCTGTATATGCATGTAGTCATAGCCTAACGTGTTTGCAAATTTGCTGGCCGCAGAGTTGAGTTCTTTTAGCAATTGTAACGCTCATAATAACTACAAAAGCCAATGTTTCGAAAGTTATTTTAGACGTCCGTGTGGTTGTTTATGGTATATAGAGGCACCAAAATTACGCGAATATTTAACAATTTGATTCACCAATACGTGATGCATCACCTTTAAACAAATTCATCAAGATAAAATTAACAAATGCACACAGGACGACTTTGAAAACGCAACACAAATGAAATCGTGATAACTTTTGTATTTTTTAATGTTTCAAAGTCATTGCTGCAATAATATCTAGAAGCCGAATCTAGATACCATGTCAATTTCAAGAAAAGCCGTAAGCTGTGGTTGGTGTCCTGTGGATATTAAATTATAGCATTCAAGACGAACGAAAGATGGTTTATAAGGTATCGGTGATTCTAATTCATTGTCTGTCTGGTAAAATTATAATTGAAATAGACACGGTGGAATGAACAACAATCTTCTCAGTCGTTTATCAGACTGAAAACTAGGTGGAGGAGTGGGCATATAAATGACAATATATAATAATTTATATTGACAAAGTGCGGGAGGCGTGAGAACGAACCTAACAAGCAGGATCTTGTCTTTTCATTTACTGCAAAAGACAGCAAGTGAACAGAGACGCACTTATTCTCAAAGCAGCTCGTAAATGTCGGTCGAATATACACTGTGTTTGTGATGCAGTCACCCAACTTCATAGGCATGGGGATATGTGTATAGTAGCGCACGTAGGTTTCCACAACTTAAAATGCATTATCGGAAAAACATATCAGGTACAAATGTACGTCAAGAGTTCGGTTTGGCTCTTGTCCAGTATATGCACGGTGACACCATGAATGATAATAAAATATCACTTTAAAAATGGATAATCAGAACTTCGCATATATACATGTATAGCAGATGAATACGGCAAGGGGATCAAAAGCTTTTTTCAATAAAATCTATAAAGGATTTATTTTGATTGGCTTACATGTAGTTGCATTCAAATTTGAACACACCTCGTATAATAACTACTTTCTGAAATGGTTTATTGTGTTAATGTAATTCGCGACACGAGCTCATCACAGTATTTTAGGAATCGGGCTAATAATTGGATACAAATGAAATTTTCCCAATTTGGAATTATTAAAGTAGGCACTGACATCAATTTATAGTCAAAAAGAAATCGATATTAATTATATGATGGGACCATGTCTTTATGATGAAGATTACAATGAGTTTTATGGTGTTTTGTGTTTTAGGTTACGATTGTAGTTAATTTATAGGTACACGTAATGACGTACTTTGTATTCATATCATTTCCAAAGTAAACGCGATGTGTATAACGGCATGACATGATATACAATGTACGGTATGAATGCCACAAGATGCACCTTGTCGAAATATGAAAGTTTGTAATAACATTAAATGAAAAATAACAACAGTTGATTTAGGTGACATGAAATTTGTTCGCATTCGATAAAAATGATTTGCAAAACAAACCGAATACCTTACTGATGTTTACGCTGTATAGTTTGTTGATGTTACAGGTTGCTCACGTATGAATTACATAAATCACAAAGCATGTTGGAAGGAAAGTCTGCGCTATTTTTAAAAGAAAACTACTCAGTGCGCGATATCGAGAGTGGCTTAAATTGCTTATGCCAAATCGCCCAACCATCAGTGGCTTTCTATTACATCAATACTATGTCAGGTTGGACAATTACGATATACAAAAGTTTTAGTCCGATCTATAAGGCTGCACCTTTAATGTTTGGTTATCTTGGTAGATCGATTGGTAAAATCAAAAAGAAGACTTGTGTTTGCTACTACAGAGGCTGTATTTTTCACGAGACCTTCGTAAAATTTAACTTCAATATTTAAATAGATGTAATCAAACACACACAATTTAATTAATATAACTTATTTTTTCACCGAATGTGCGTATCTCACATATGATGACATAAGTATATATAGCAATGTGTGATCCTAAAAGGACACAACAGTAGCTGCTGCACTCCTTCATTGAATGAAGCAATAAACAAGAAATGAGTCATGGAAATGACGAAGAATGAATTGAGTAATAAATGAAATATGGATTGAAAGGAGTAACGTATATGCCGTGTAACAAGGAGCATAATCGCAAATTCGTTGCTGTATAAAAAAGTTCAGGGAAGGTAACACTCGACATAGAGGAAGAAATAGGAAGGAATCTCACAAACCACAAGTACACTCAAACATAACTAACACAAAACTGAACAAGAAGACCCGAGTATGTATTTTTTATTTCGTTTAAATGAAATACTCCGTTTTGACTGTATACCAGTACTACACCGTTTACGCGACTTTTTAGAGGAATGTTACTCCACTTATATGACACTTAGTAACGTTTTTAAGATATATTATTTCTTTTTACGACACGATAAAACCTTCTATGAAATTACTTAATATAACTTTATGCAACACTATACCATTTTTACGAAGTATTATACGGTGATTACATGTACTAGTATAGTTTTAAACACACCCATCTCGACATTTAGGCAGACACAACCAGAATTTAAAACCCACACGAAAATCACAGCTTATTTAATCATTTATACTTTCCAAACAGTATTATACGTAAATGTCATTTTTATAACATACATATCAAAATGTATGCTTCAGTGTAATGCTACAAATGTAACAATACACGGTTTGGTATCTGCAACAGGCTATGTGCACTAAATGATCTTATTGGTGTGTATGTGAGTGTACTGTTCAATAGTGCATTCAGTGCTTACAGCAAACAATGGTACAACATACATCACAACTGGTGCATTACATTGCAAAAAGCTTGTTCTACAAATTTCAATCAACATTGTAAGGCGAAAAAACAACTAGAGACAAAGACGTCAATAAAAGCGTGAGTTACCTTAAGGCTAACATTAATAAAACATCGAAACCGCAAAGCAAGTATGTTGATGCATACAAATGAAGGCTACTTTGACTAATTAAAAACCCAGACTGCCTGATTGATCCAACAACATAATATACGTAAAAGTTACAGTACCAAGACTTTGATATAAAAACTTATTGATTAATGTATAGTATATTTAGACGAACTTATTAACGATTTCAGTATGTCAGAGCATGATAAATAAGTCTGAAAAGCTTTTTTTTATTGTGGATATCTGGTTTAATTATATGAGTATCTTCTTAGGTTGTCATAAAGTGTGTGCCTTGTCCTAGATGAGGGTGATTATATTATGTTTAATGGTTTACACTAATGAGGAACATTATGTTATCTGGGCTTATCATCGCCTAGAGAATTGGGTATGGACCACATATAGGATAATTGCGGGAAGACGATGCTTCAGAAGTTTATTTGCTTGATAGATTGGTCACATTGACACCATAGTTTGATTAAGAATACGTCCAACGTCGCGTAATTGAAAGATGCAATTATTGACAAACATTTGATCAAAACACCATCATGTATAGTAGGTACAAATGTAATACTTGCAACGTTGCGTTATTGAAAGATGCAATGATTGACAAATATTTGATTAAAACACCATTATGTATAGTAGGTACAAATGTAATACTTGCAATGTTGCGTTATTGAAAGATGCAATGCTTGCCAAATATTTCATTGTAACACCATTATAGTAGGTGATACTTGCAGCGTTGAGTTATTGAAAGATGCAATGATTGACAAATATTTGATTATAACACTATATTAGGTAATACTTTCAACGTTGCGTTATTGAAAGATACAATGGTGGAAAAAATAATTTAATCGTGTTTGTGTAAGTCCAATGACAGTATTAGGGATTATATTACTATGTCCATCTCAGTAATTAGTTTTAAATTTATATATTCCTTTTTCTGAACACATTGGCTACAACCACTGGTAACTGTATTATTCACAAAAATGAAAACAATAATTTTGTACATTTTATATATCTAATAGAAAGGTTTTTTGAGAGGCGATAGCCTCTCTAAACTACCATTGCCCATTTCTTAATGCAACCTGAACCGCCTTTAGGCTGCTATGTGAATCCGCATTCAAGTAGTGCCAGAAACTGTCAACATTCCCAATACTGCTTCATATGTTTCTCTAAATTTTTAAACTGATTCAATTCAATCAGCAACATTTGTTTATTCTAAGATCAAAAATTATTGTGAAACTGTTCGTGAAATCGATATTTTTGCAGAAAATCACTACGCCGGGACGATCCCGAACTTGTTTCGTAATATGAATGTGACGTGTTCATCAAATGTCCCGGCTGTATAGCTATTTTTAGAACTTCAGACCAGGGTCACGTAATGGTTTTATCAATGAATCGTATACCGTCTGCAACGTACTGTTATGCAATCATATGGTGTCGCTATATTAGCCGCTTTCTAGAGATGTCTCACGCTGGGAAGTGGTTACAAGACGGTACTGTAGAATCTGATAAATAGGCGCGTAGTATTATTTCAAAGCCACTTTTGATATACGCATTCAATACACGTATTACATATAAATTAATATGCCCCTTTTTACAATTTTTTAGATACCCAACATGCCTATATAGGCACATGTGCCTATTTTGTCATTCAGGACAAGATCGGCAGTAATAAAACGAACATTAAACGTGTAAAGTCGATTTAAGCTTTAGTAGCAGCAACCAGATCGCCTCTAATCAGCACTCTCAGTGCTTTGATTTTGATAGAAAACTAATACAATGCCAATATGAGCACTATAATTGAAGGCGTTCTGTAATGAGTATGTAGATTATGATAATATTCGGCTAGAGTTAACCGACAAATGCTTTTGTGCAGATCGAATGTGTGTTTTAGTCCAATATCTGTTTCTATGATTTTATTGTTACGTTTTAACATTAAAGTACTTTACCGTTTCTAAGACAGACTTACTTCATTACATACATGTATAAGTTTTATGGGATCGTAGACTTGTTAACAATATGGTCTTCATAAAATCATATTTCCTCGTAAATTTAAAACTGTACGTGCTACTGTTATATTGGATTCTAACATTTAGCTATTCTCCCGGGCAAGGATACGAATTGCAAATACAAATGTATTTTCGTTGTAATGATAACAATCCTATGCCGTCGTTACAAACAGGTGAATGTGTTAAAATACGTTTAATATGGCTGCTGGTTCAAGACCAAGTTTGAGCTATGTGGCGTTTGCTCATCTAAAAATGATGTCCTTTTCAAACCGGCTCACTTCAAAAAATGCGTGCCCATACAACGTTGGCCTTGGAAGCACGTACATGTGCCTTCTATTACACTTACTCAGTGTATGATGTGAATATCACCATGTCATATGCCGAGAAAACCCTCGTTTGTCCACATGTTGTACGGGCATCCATAATACTTTCATTCTGAGAAAGTAACTTTTTTGTAATTCAAAATGCTTAGCGAAAATACATAATCCGATTTAACTGCAACCACCATGTGATTTAATGTGTACAAATTGCACATATTTCATTAAAAGAATGGATATTGTGGAACTAAAATAGGATAATACATTTAACGCAGATTTTATTAAATCGGCGAGGCTTTGTATACACTTTGATATATTCCTAATGTCACATTTCAGTAAAGATAACGCAATAAATGTGGTGCACAACGCAAAGAAGCGTTATTGGATCGTAAAAGATTAATGTTGTTTTCGTGACAAACGATTCATTCATTTGTATGTTTACATACCATATATGCCAATATATTGTTGACAAAGCCGCATCATGTGTTACAAAGCATAGTATCAAGTTGTTATAACCAACAAAGAACGCACACTGGTAGACATCGTACACCGGATAAAGCACCCTACAGCATACGAAAACGAAAGTAATTTAAGTTGATAGCGTTTTTAGACGACGGTAAGTTTTTAATCATAATTCTGTAAATATTTATGTGATCCACTTGAGGTGAACAAATTTAAGCAGCGGAATGTTCCTCTGACCATTCCTTATTGCTTGACAATCACCGCCGATATGTATCACTGTTGAAGGACAATGCAGAAAAAACGTATATTTTCCTTTTAGTACAGCTAAATTATTCGTTTCCAAGGACTCTGTTTAGATTTAAACGTTTACCTGTCATATTCACCTATGTTTAGACCTCATTAGTAAACACCAAAAACGCTATCAACGTTTGCTTTCGTTTTCGTATGACGCCACACCCTCTAAAGAATTGCTGATTTTGGCTCGAATCATATTGCAAACAGACCAAACAGTAAGTGCATATGTTACCTGACACATTACTTTACGCGCTTTAAAAGAGGTATTTTATTTATATCGGGTTAGCATGAAAATATCGGATATTCAACTTTGTTCAAATATAAGTTTGGCAACTCTCGTATAAACGCACACTTGATTAGTTTATGGACACCTAACATTTAACACAGACTAGCGTACGGTATTTATTATAGTTATAGTGTATCTCTCCGGAACCTTCCAATCGCCAATACACAGCATGAAAAAACGGATTTAAGTGCAAATAATATTTTATTATATTTACTTTTATTTGGAATTTCACAAAAACGTCAAATTTAAGTCGTTTTATTTTCCGAATATTAACTGAATTTAATCGCAAATAAAACTATATTATCTTTCCGTTTATTTTGAATTTCACAAAAACGTCCATATTTATAGTCCGTGCAGGATAATGTGGCAGTCACGTGACACAATTCTTTCTACTTTGGACAATGTCAATTGATTGAAATAGGTAAACCATGGTTAAGGTTTGTGATTATAAATCATTCTAACCATCCATCAAATAAAACATACTTCATAGCCGAGTGGTTTAGTTCGTAGATACTTCCTGAGATATCGATATTTTTGGCCGCGAGTTCGAAACCTTGTCAAGTTGTATGCACATTTGTATTTTTTTATTTCTTTTTCTCATCTTTATAAATTTAAAAGATAAGAGTTTTACAGAAAAATGGTTTAAATAATTAGTTCTATCCAATAGTGATACAAACCTGTAATTACAGTTATTAAGTATATTTTAAAGAGTTTATAGCCTAAATATACATGTACAAATGTACACAATCAACGTGGTGTGTACGTGTATTTTAATTAAAGCACACGAATTTCGATTGCTAGTACTTAGGTATTGTTACTACCAACACGAAGCCACAGACACATTATCTGAGTGTGACTGTTACTCAGACCATGATACAGCGGATGAAGTGATGTTAAATTCTTTTGTATTGTAATGATTGTGTGTTCTTGTCATAAAAGTTGAATTGAATTAAAAATAATTATACCATGACCATAATAAAACTAGTAAAATATATAATTAACAAATTATAAATTCTCTCAAAAAGAATATGAAAATAACATTAAAAATATTGTGATGAATTCAAAAAAGTACTAATGCCTTCTTTGATGGGTTGAACTTGAATCGCTCAGTTACAATTCCTGTGCGTTACCATCTCAGCTATTACAGCATACATAACTACTTGTAATTATTTAGTGCTTATATTACATTGCAATTAGTCAAGCATGACGATGAGGCCAAGCAATTTAACTGCCTGGATAACTGTCTATGTTAAATGTTAAATTTCGTCGTTGAATGGATGGTAAAGGGTTAGCTGCACAAGGCAGTCATACTGGTCTGAAAGGTAAACAAACACTAATCCATATCAAGTCTGTATTTCTACAGTTACCACTTACATAGTATTTAATGAAACGGACAAAAAACAAACAATTACATTCTTTTAAAGTTATCTGTAATCAATATCATGTATTACCTGTCGTGAAATAGACTCGACTGCCACATTATCTAGCATGAACTATAAGTCGATTTATTTTCCGTATATTATCTAAAAAAATTTTTTTATATAATAACAAATAATACTAGTACAGGCATCCAACTAGATTCGCGTTTAGTTTACATGTAGATCTCCAAATTTTATTTCACAAATTTTAAAATTAGAAGAATTTCCATAATTGTTTTATTACCTCCCTTGAATAAAAATATTAGTAAAATTTGTATATATCTTTTCCTTGCCGTTAAATATACTTTAAATACAAATTATACCGTTAAGTAGTTTCAAAGTGAACTAGTGTATGTGTAACATCTTTAAAATTCTACTTCATATTTGCTCATGAACATTGAAATAAGAAGCAGCATATATAGCTAACATAAATACATATGGTTATACTTTGTAAATCGCACAAAGAATTATTTGTATTGCTTGCTGCTCTACTAAAAAACTGCTCTACTACTGAGCGGTTTGTTATTTGCACAATGTGTGCAGAATAAATTTTATTAAAAACAAAAAATGATATTTAATCAACTTTAAATGCAACTTAAATTTCTAATTTAAGTTAAAATTTATTCGCATTTAAGTTTGCGTTTATATTGCATAAGCGTGCATTTAATCCCATTTATATTCTACATTTAATCACCTTTAAATGCAACTTAAATGTGACTTAAACTTCTAGGAATAATTCGACTTAAATGTAGTATTAAACTTAACTTAAATATGGAATTTAATAGCTACTTTTTTCTGATTAAATTTATTTAAATTCCGAATATAATTAAATTTAAGTTACGTTTAATAGTAAATTAAACGTAATATGTCATGCTGTGATAGCTAGCTAGTGGGCACATTTGCATATGGATACCTGTGTATACTGACATGATCTCTCCTATTGCTTGCTTTAACAACGGGTAATGTTGTAATAGAATAATTTACACAGGTACCACGTTTATATCGTTTAGATATCAATGTTCTTAATATTCATTACTGCTGTCGATAATTGTAGTAAGTGTCGTTTGAGGCTTTATAATATACTCACCTAATCCGTTACGACGAGATAATTTAATTTCTGAGATACACAAACGTCACTGTGTGAATTAACTGTCTACGAGAAGAGATTTTCAAACACCCTTGTCACTATTGATACAACTTAAATTGTATGTTTACTGCACTAAAGAAATGGTGTAAGCATATTTAGATATGTATGATCATAGCAAATGAGATAACACTTATTATGTCGACATGCTGGAAGAAATGTGTATAGTAATAACAGTATAACAAGACATATAATGAAGATGTTTTTTTTGAAATGTTGAAATCGGTGGAAAATATTATTTACCTTCTTTAGGAAATCCATTTTTATGTAATATTCCGTTTCTTTTTATTGTCAATGAACATAGGCATACAACGTTTATACAAACTATGTGATATCTTTAGTTCATGTTTGTCGTCATTATATGCTCAGCCTAGATTATTTCAAATAATAACAGTTCTATCCAGCGGTTTTATGCTATTACACTCTTTCCAGTACTGCGTTGATTAGTTCTATAAGGTGTCAAAATTCATTAGCAATTCATCCTCAGATGCCCATTGGCAAGCCAGTATAACGAACATGCTTCCTCAAGTTATGTAATACTCAATCGCCCGATTAAAGCCAGAATTGCCTTGTGCAATTAACGAATGAGTTGATTACAATGAACAGAACAATTTTAATTATTTGTTTCAGTTATACCATTGGTATTTAACAAGCTGCTATGGCAAGGCAATTTATACAACTCTGGAGGTCTTATCATTATTCAAATAGAAACTATAATTATTATGGTGAACGGACTAACGACTGGTAATCTTAAAAGAGGGATACCCAATATCTAGCAAATAACTAACAACTAGTAAACTTAATGAAACAAATGTACCAAACACGATAAACCACTTTAATATATAAGAAAAAGTCGTACAAAATTAGGTCTGTATATAAATGTATTCATAGCCTAACATGTTTGCAAATTTGCTGGCCGCAAAGTTGAGTTCTTTTTTAGCAATTGTAACGCTCATAATTACTACAAAATGCCGATGTTTCGTAAGTTATTTAAGACGTACGTATGGTTGTTTATGGTATATAGAGGCAACAAAACTACGCGACTATTTCACAATTTGATTAACCAATACGTGCGGCAGCACCTTTAAACAGAATTCATCGAGATGAAATTCACAAATGCACACATGACGACTTTGAAAACGCTTGTTTTTATTAATATTTCAGAGTTATTGCTGCAAGTCAATAATGTCTAGAAGCCGAATTTAGGAACCATGTGAAGTTCAAGAAAAGCTGTAAGCTGTGGTAGATGTCCTACGGATATTAAATCATAGCATTCAAGACAAAAAAGGTTGTTTATAAGGTATCGGTGATTTTAATTCATTGTCTGTCTGGTAGATCTATAATTGAAATAGACACGGTTGAATGAACAACAATCCCCTCAATCGTTTATCAGACTGAACAATAGCTGGAGGATTGGGCTTATAAATGATAATAGATAATGATTTATATTGACAAAATACTGGAGGTGTAAACACGAACCTAACAAGCAGGATCCTGTCATTTTTTTACTGCAAACGACATCAAGTGAACAGAGCTCGCAAGTGTCGGTCGAATATACACTGTGTTTGTGATGCAGTCATCAAACTTCATAGGTTTTGGGATATGTGTATAGTAGCGCACGTAGGTAACTTGATTTATGTTCATTCAGTATTAATTTAGTAGGGTTCGACCATCGAAATGGTTATTTTTTATGGTTTGAGATGTCCCATAACTCTAAAATAATTTAATCTACGACAAAATTAATACGAATAATAGCCAGAGTCTTTGTTATTTGATTTAAATTAGTTTCGCATACGACAGAGTTGTGACCATTGGTGTGTTCAAAAGGCAATTTGGGCAACCATGTATATTTCCATTTAATTTTTACCGTCAACTTTGTTACTTCTACGAGAGTTGGAATGCCAGTGATGCTATGTAGTACGTGTATCAATTAATATTTAAAAATTCTGTATATCACAGAGGATTGTATTAGCTTTAAATTGATACCTCACATGTTAAATCCGTTTAGTGTAGCTGTTACAACAGGTCGGTTAACTAGGCAAGTAGCCTAATATTTTGGCACATCATTAGGAGCTATTAATACAATTATCAAGTATATTACAGAAATAAGGAAGATAATTGCAGTTTGGATACCCCTTTATTTGTATCTGCTTTGTGTTGCCATCACACATGCCCTTGCAAACTGTCCAAGCAATACATGTAGTTGAAACCATTTTCTAAATATCTATAATATTTTGAAAATGTATATGAAATGACCATAAAACAGACGTGGGTTCATTTTGTCACCCATGCGACAAATCCATTATCAAATATGGGCCAGCAAAGACAGAACAATAGTTTGCATTTCAAAACGCACCATATGTGCCAGTAGAAATGTACACCTTTTTATGTAAATCAAATGTCTACCCTTCAATTTGATGTACAAAATGTACAATGGGTAAATGCCAAGTTTAACGAAGGTAAATGACTTCAGAAATGAAAGATATAATCCGAGATTCGCAGTCCTGCCACAGGTTTGGAGGATGGTGTGCTGTTGCAGAGCAATGAGGCTCCACATGATGCAGCCATTATAACGCGACTCTCTTGATAGCGTAAAGGTTCTTAAGCTTACCGACCACCCTTGTTTGTCAAGCATTGTCCCTTGTGAGCTTTACGTGTTTCCACTCTTAAAATGCGTTTTTGGAAAATGTACGTTAAGATCTCAGTTTGGTTCCTGTCTAGTATATACAGAGTGACATTATGAATGATAATGAAATCGCATATTAAAAATGGATACTCATATTGAAACTTCGCATACATATCGGAGATGAATACTGCAAAGGGATCAAAATATTTTTTCATTAGAATCTATCAAGGATATATTTTCATAGTCTTAGTTGCATTCAAATTTGAACACACCTCGTATAATAACTACTTTCGGAAAGGGTTTATTGTGTTAATATAATTCGCGATACGGGCTCATCACAGTATTTGAGGTATCGGGTTAATATTTGGATACAAATGAAATTTCCCCAATTTGAAATTGTTAAAGTAGGCCCTAACACCATTAATATTCAGGAAGAAACCGATATTCATTTTGTGATGGGACCAGAATACATTTTTATATGATGAAGATTACAATGAGTTTCGCGGTGTTTTGTGTATTAGGTAACGATTGTAGTTAATTCATAGGTGCACGTAATGACGTACTTTGTAGTCATATAATTTCCAAAGTAAACTCGGTGTGTATACATATAGTTAGGATAACGTCATGACATGATATACAATGTACGGTATGAATTGCCACAAGATGCACCTTATCGAAATATGAAAGTTTGTAATAGCATTAAATGAAAAGTAACAACAGTTGATTTAGATGACAGTTCCGATCACAACATAAAGAAAGATGAAAATATTAATTAGTTGTGCATGTATATTGCAAGAGTTTTTAGCTCAGCTGTCTTAAGAGGACAGGTTGAGCTTTTGTGATCAATCTTCGTCTGTCGTCCCGTCCTTTGTTAGACAACACTTTGCTTGTGTAGGAAATAAACCACTAAATGCAAACGCGACCCAAAATCGGATACGCTCAAATAGTTCTTACAGAAACTTTTATTTGCCTGGAAATGGTGATATGCCTTGACAAAATGGAACTAGAATCATCTTATTGAGTTTAAAGGTATTGTATACATGTAGTTGAATGAGTGAATGTGTTTCATCTTGAATATTTTGAGATTTTGGCATACTTGACAAAGCGAAAGTAGAGAAGGGTAAAACCCACATTGAATCGGTCCGCGCGTCTGTAAGAATGTGTATACCGCCTTTGACGAACAAAATATTTCTTATATTTAACATGACCGCCTGTTTTTTTTGGTCTTATTTTGTAGCTGCAACATACTGCTTTTCAATGATATAGGTCTGTGAACTGGCCATAGACTTTAACATGATATTATCTAGGGCTGACAATTGTCACTTTACATTGAGCTAAAGAACAATTTTATTTAGTGGTTTGTGACCTGTAGACACTAAAAGTCATGAGTTTTGCCTAATATTTGGTCACAATATAACTTGGTCACAATGGTTATCTTAACAAAATCTAGGTCAAGTTTAAAGGTGCTGCCTCACGTATTGGTGTTGTGTAAAAAAAAAAAATGGTCAAATATTCGTGTACTTTTGGTATAGTTGCATGTATATGCCATAAAATCACACTGATATCTAACATAAATTGCGAAACATCGGCGTTTTTTTAGTTTTTTAGTGATTTTACGTATTAATATCCAATAGAATTAACACCATTATCATTTAAATTGCCTTATATTCGTTCGCATTCGATAAAAACGATTTCCAAAACGAACCGAATACCTCACTGATGTTAACACTGTACAGTTTGTTGATGTTAAAGGTCGGTCACGTACGAATTACATAATTTAAAAAGCATGTTGGAAGGAAAGTCTGCGCTATTTAAAAAGAAACAATACTCAGTGCGCGATATTGAAAGTGGTTTAAATTGCTTATTTGCACCAAATCGCTCATAAAGCAACCATCAGTGGCTTTCTATTACATCAATACATGCTTAGGTTCGACAATTACGATATACAAATATTTTAGCCCGATCTGTGAGGCTGCACCATTAATGTTGGATTATCTGGGTTAGTCGCTAAATAAAGTAAAATGAAGCATTGTGTATGCTACAGAGGCTGTATGTTTCACTGGACCTTCGTAAAAGTTAGTTTCAATGTTTAAACAGAAGGAAATCAAACACACACGATTTAATAAATATATAACTTGTTTTTCACCGAATGTGCGTATCTCACTTATGATGACATAAGTATATATAGCAAGGTGTGATCCTAAAAGGAGACAACAGTAGCTCCTGCACTCATTCATAGAATACAGCAATAAACATGAAATGAATAATGGATATGACGAAGAAGTAATAAATGAAATATGGGTGGAAGGAGTAACGAATATACTGTACCATGTAACAAGGAGCAGTATACTCAAGTTCGGGAGAGGTAACACTCGACATAGAGGAAGAAATACTGTATTGGTATTGGTACACGTACATGTATTGGTGTTTGGTAAAAATAAAACAAAATTAGCAAATATTCGTGCGCTTTTGGTAAAGTTGCCTGTATATGCCATAAAAATACACTGATATCTAAAATACATTTTGTAGTTATTTAGTGTTTTTACATTCAAAATTTTATAGGGTATTAATACCACAAAGAATTAACACTACTATCATTTAAATTGTCTGAACTGTGTTCGCATTCGATAAAAAAACAATTTGCAAATCCCACCGAATATCTCACTGAATAGCTCACGCTGTACAGCTTGTTCATGAAACAGGTCGGACACCTATGATTTACATAGTTCACAAAACAGGTTGGAAGGAAAGTATGCGCTACTTTTAAAAGAAAAATAATCCGATCGCGATGTCGAGAGTTGTTAATATTGCTTTTTGTAACAAATCTTTCAAAAATCAACCATCCGTAGCTTTCTATTACACCAATACCTGGTTAAGTTTAGTAATTACGATATACAAAACTGTTTGCCCGATGTGTGAGGCAGCACCTTTTATGTTGGGTTATCTGAGTAGGTCTGACAGCTTAACGTATTATGTACGTGGGACGTTCACAAATAAACAGGACTGGGGCTCTCATGGGTACAGTTTTCAATATTATACAAATATTATTACATAATATGGAATCGGAATCCAATTGCGAAATTTCGATAACTGATTTATCGAGTTACACTATCACGTCCTCTCATAATAGTCTATTTTGAAACCATAGTAACACGCACCCGGCGCAGCCCATCAATTACCATAAATTGCAACTATGCTATAGTGTGTATCTTAAAACTATCATACCGTTGGTTTTAAAACTTCGCCATAACATTACACGTTACATGTTAGACGATGTCTGCAAAAATGACGACATTTGGAGGTTCGGTATTGAAACTCCAAGAGTGACAACTTCGTGACGCAAAAGTGACGTCACCAGAACGTAAGGAAAAACGGACAAACACCAAGTTCTGTCAACAGAAAGATGATTAAGTCCTCTGAATCGTATGAAATTATCGTAACTACATTTCGAAAACAGTTCTGCGAGTCGCTTATCAGTTTTTGTATGGCACATATGCTTTAATGATAACTGTTTAGCTTTGTAAAACAGGGAAGTAACAGGAAATCATCAGAACCGCTGTGACGTCAGTTACCGAGACATTTTCAAAATACCAACGTTTCATGGTACGGATTCTCGCCCAGATATTCGATGTAAGATCCGAAAAATCCATGAGATTCTCACCAACGCTTTACTTGTGTGACTCATGTGGTACTGGAATGTATTCATCACCCTATATCACTATAAACGTCGTATTTCGTAGCCCTGTGCGAAGCACTAACGTCGTGTTAAATAGCGCGACGTCATTTTATGTATCGGATCAGCGTTAGTGACCTTGTTTAGTCACCTGTAACTCTCGGACCGCGTATGTGCATTAGTTGATATGTTTACAGTATGTAGAAAAAGGATTCCGATTTATGATGGTATGTAATTTGATTTATTTCGTTTAAACATGCACGTTTTGTGACAATAGTCCTGTTTATTTTTGAACTTCCCACGGATGTATTGTTTAACAATATGAATGTCTAAAATGCCTAAATCTGGCTATGTTACATTTTTGTAGTTATTTCTGTTTGTCGACTCATCTTTAAAATGACCGTCGATGTAACGTTAACGTATGTATGCTTCCGCGTTCTATAAATCCATGGCAATGGTGTTTACAAGAACGGAATCCCAAGCAAAAATAAAACACATATCCTAAATGTAGTACTATACCTTCATAGCAAATTTCGTCATATTTCGCCTTTAAAAAATAAAAAAAAAACATACTTTCTGACCGGAACGAACTTTCTTTACATCCTTTACATATTAAAATGTACGCTTAACTGTAATGCTAACAATACACACGGTTTGATATCTGCAACAAGCTGCGTACACTAAATGATCTTATAGGCATGTATGTGAGTGCTCTGTTCCATAGTGTATTCAGTACTCACAACAAACAATGGTACAACATACATCACAACTGGTGCATTACATTACAAAGAGCATGTTCTACTAATTCCAATCAACATTGTAACTCAAATAAAACAACTAGAGACAATGACGTCAATAAAAGCGTGAGTTACCTTAAGGCTAAAATGAATAAAACATCGAAACCACAAAGCAAGTATTTTGATACATACATATGTAGGCTTCTTTGATTAATTAAAACCCAGACTGCCTGATTGATCCAACAACATACATGTAATATACGTAAAAAATGCAGTACCAAGACTTTGATATAAAAACTTATTGATTAATTTTTAGTATATTTAGACGAACTTATTAACGATGTCCGTTTGTCAGAGCATGATAAATAGGTCTACAAAGCTTTTTTTATTGTGGATGTCTGAATTAATTGTATGTATATCTTCTTAGGTTGTCATAAAGTGTGTGCCTTGTCCTAGATGAGGGTGATTATATTATGTTTTAATGGTTTTCACTAATGAGGAACATTATGTTATCTGGGCTTATCATCGCCCAGAGAATTGGGTATGGACCACACATAGGTTAATTGCGGAAAACAATGTTTCAGAAGTTTATTTGATTGACAGATTGGTCACGTTGACACCATAGTTTGATTACGAATACTTCAATTGTTGCGTTATTGAAAGATGCAATGGAGGAAATATCATTCAACCGTGTTTATGTAAGTCCAATGACAGTATTAGGGATTATATATAGTTCGCCGGAGATAACACTAGCCTTTGTTTACAAATAAAAATGAATATTAAATCATTTTCGATTTTCATTTCTGTTCAAATTTGTGCATATACACTTTTAATAATATACTCTTTAAATATACACTGATAACTGGCGGCCAGTCGACCGTGCAGTGTTTATAATGTGCTTTGTTTGTTTATTGATAAGGCTAGAGTTATCCCCGGCGAACTATACCATGTTTATCTAAATACTTTGTTTTTAATTTATGTATTTCTTTTTGTGATCACATTGGTCACATTCAACCACAGGTAACTGTATTATTGAAATAAAACATCGAAAACCATTTGTTTGTACATTTTAAATATCTGATAGAAAGGTTTATTTGATAGAAAACTAATACAATGTCGATATTAGCACTATAATTGAAGGAGTTATGTTATGATAAAGTAGATTATGATAATATTCGGCTAGATTTAACCGACAAATGCTTTTATGCAGATCGAATGACATTGTGTTTTTTGTCCATTATCTGTTTCAATGATTTCATTGTTACGTTTAGACATTAAAGAACTTTACCGTTTCTATGATAGACTAACTTCATTACATATAAGTTATATGGGATCGTAGACTTGTAAATAATATGGTCATCATAAAACCATATTTCTTAGTTAATTTGAAAATACACATGCTATTGTTATATTGGATCCTAACATCTAAATATTCTCCCGGGCAACAATACGAATTGCAACTAAAAATATATTTCCATTGTAGTGAAAACAATCATGTAATATGTATATATTTACCTTTTGTACATATAGTCATGACATAATTATTGCGATATGTACTTTCCGTAAGGTGTGTTTTATATATGCTACATAACCTCAGACTGTATTTATATTAAGTTTGACTGTTAAAGTAAATGGTATTGTAACAATCAATCTCACCACTAATATTTATTTTGTGAGTATTTAATATGTGTATACATGAGGGTGTGTAGGCGTATGTGCGTGTGTGTGTGAGGGTGTGTGTGTGCGTGCGGGTATGTGTGTATGCGTGCGTGTGCAAATGTGTGTGTATGCATGTGTGTGCGTATGCGTGTGTGTCTGTGTGTGTATGCAAGTGTATAGGTGTGTCTGTGTGGATATAATTGTTTTGTTTGCGTATTTATATATGTATTTATACATTGTTGTAAACATGATCCATGGGCATTATGCCTTAATTTCGAAAATAAACTGTAAACTGTAATTACGAATAGGTGAATGTGTAAAAATACGTTTAATATTGCTGCTATTTCCGGAAAAAGTTTGAGCT
The DNA here is from genome assembly GCA_947247005.1 of Spisula solida. Lineage (NCBI taxonomy): Eukaryota > Metazoa > Mollusca > Bivalvia > Venerida > Mactridae > Spisula > Spisula solida. Next base: position 22,103,078 of record OX365957.1, read on the forward strand.
ATGTGGTGTTTGCTTAGCTAGAAATTATGTTCCTATAGAAACCGCCTACATACAAATGCGTGTCCATACAGCGTAGGACTTAGAAACCCGTAAATGCGCATTGTATTGCACTTGCGCACTGTATGATATGAATGTCACCATGCCAGGAAAACCCTCGTTTGTCAAACTGTAGTACAGACCTTTTAAGATAGCTTCATTCTGAGAAAGTAACTGTTTTGTTATTCCAAAAACTTAGCGAAAATACGTAATCCGATTTAACTGCAACCGCCATGTGATTTAATGTATACAAATTGCACATATCCCATTAAAAGTATGGATATTAGGGACCTAGGAACAGGATAATACATTTTACGCAGATTTTATTAAATCGGCGAGGCTTTGTATACACTTTGATATATTCCTAATGTCACATTTCAGTAATAAATGTTGTGCACAACGCAAAGAAGCGTTATTGGATCGTAAAAGATTAATGTTGTTTGTCTGACAAACGATGCATTCATTTGTATGTTTATTAGTCTGTGCCAATATATTGTTGACAAAGCCGCATCATGTGTTACAAAGCATAGTATCAAGTTGTTATAACAAACAAAAAACGCACACTGGTAGACATCGCACACCGGATAAAGCACCCTACATCATATGAAAACGAAAGATAATTTAAATAGATAGCGTTTATGGACGACGGTAAGTTTTTAATCATAATTTTGTAAATATATAATTATGTGATCCACTTGAAGTGAACACATTCAAGCAGAGGATTGTTCAAAGCACCAATGTGGCCATTTCCTCTGACCTTTCCTTACTTCTTGACAATCAACGCCGATATGTATCACTGTTGAAGGACAATGCAGAAAAACGTATTTTTTCCTTTAAGTACAGCTAAATTATTCGTTTCCAAGGACTCTTTGCTGATTTTGGCTCGAATCATATTGCAAACAGACCAAACAGTAAGTGCCTCATTATGCTACCTGACACATTACTTTACGCGCTTCAAACGAGTTATTTTATTGATATAGGGTTAGCATGAAAATATCGGATATTCATTAGTGTTCAAATATAAGTGGGGCAACTCTATTATAAAAGCACATTTAATAGGTTGATGGGCACCTAACATTTAAGCGTCCTGGCTAAAGATTGTACGCATTGTATCGATTATAATTATAGTTTATCTCTTCGGAACCTTCCAGTCATCAAAAGCTAGTTAGTGGGCACATTTGCGTATGGATACCTGTGTATACTGACATGATCTCTCCTATTGCTTTATCAACGGGTAATGTTACGTGTATAATATAATAATTTACACAGGTGTTACCACGTTTCCATTTACTGTGTTTATATCGTTTAGATATCAATGTCCTTAATATTCATTGCTGCTGTCGATAATTGTAGTAAGTGTGGTTTGAGGCTTTACATACGCACCTTATCCGTTACGACGAGATAATTTAATTTCTGAGATACACAAACTTTACTGTGTGAATTTACTGTCTACAAGAAGAGATTTTCAAACACCTATGTCACTATTGATACAACTTAAATTGTATGTTTACTGCACCAAAGAAATGATGTAAGCATAACACTTATTATGTCCACATGCTGGAAATAATGTGTATAGTAATCACAGTATAATAACCCAAACAAAAAAAATGTGAGAATGAATGACTATAATAAATGATAAACAAATGATACATTTTAAAGGCATTTGATAGTAACCCAAATCACATGCAAATGAGCTAACAAATGACTAAACAAATCATAAGCAAATCATACTAACGAAAGATTAACAAATCATACCTGAGAAGGGAAGGTTAATAAATGTATAACAAATGCCATCATTTGAAAACCACCCAGGGGTATGATTTGTTAGTCATTCATTCAATGAATTACTACCAAATCATACCAATGGATGATTACCAAATCATACTATTGAATGACTACCAAATCATACTAAATGAATGACTACCAAATCATACTAATGAATGACTACCAAATCATACTAATGAATGACTAACAAATCATACTAATGAATGACTAGCAAATCTAATTTAATTGATTGTAACACATGTATGTCCCATGGCATCATAGCCATTAATTCTAAAGGTCACATGAACCTTGAACATCAAAATAAATAGGGGTCATCTACTGGTGATTACCAAACCTGCCTACAAAGTACCATATCGGGTTATGCTTATGTACTCCAAATTTCGCGATTTCGGTCTAAATTAAGTTTTAGCGATTGCTTACCAATTAATGTTATTTGTGCGTGTTCCACCCTGTGAAGGGTGCGCTTCAACAGGCTTATGTTATTGTGAGCTACCAGTCTATTTCAATATGCAAGCTAGAGCAACCGTTCTATTGTTTTAACTGGATCACTGGAACAAGGTTGTTTGTTCAAGCTTCCAACTTATTTTGATCCACACTGTATGCATGTGATGGCGGGTTGACCACAATAATAATTCAAAAACAATTACGTTCTGCTAAATATTTTACTTATGCAATGTGAAAGAAGATATGTTCCAGAGCAAGGCAATTGAAAAAGTTGTAATGTCCACTGGTTAAATTAAAACCAACAACTGATTCAATGCGGTCCACCATTCTGAGTTTTATTAACAATCTTATTTTTAGTTCCTGGCACATTCTACTTGTTCAGAATCCATTGAAGTTTTCTGTTCGTCATTTTAAGTGTCTCCCCATTTGCCTTGCCCCATGACTGAAAATCAAAATTGACATTTTAATATTTTTAGGACCAAACTGAAAGCAGTCATTTAATGTTAATTTTTATTTTGAAGACTGATCAACTTACTTAATATACATTTAAGATATCTAATGGCGTTTTCAAACAATATAAGACTTGTACAGGTATACAGATATTGATGCCCTACATACCAGAGGGCATAACGGGCAGTAAGTAAGGAGTGAATCAATTGCTTGCAGAAGAACAAGTTATTTCTAGTTGATTATTCATTCCAGGAAACTGCGTCATTATATATAGGTACATCTGTGACACTGTTTGTAGTATATAAAGACTAAAATGAACTATTTAAACAAATAACACTGAGCATATTTCAAGGAAAACAATATGAAAATAATACCTTTGATGTACTTTGGTGAGGTCATGCTCTCTTAGCTGCCTTGCTTAAATTATGTACTTCCGGAAGAGTTGTGTGAACTGTAATGATCCTGGTTGTTGATAATGATGTCATAGACATACCATATTTATTCTTTGTCATGGTCTATGAGATTAATTCCAAAACCTGAAAAATTCCATATAGTGGGTCAGCTAGAAAATATGACGTGTATATACCGACATATTAATTGGTTTTTAATCACATTAACGTTTACTTAACCCATCCTCATACATCATGCAGTGGTTAGTCAAGTCACTAGACATACAAGCTGAAGAATATTCTGAGAAAGGAGAATGATAAGAATCAGTCTCAAATCTTTAATTTGGTGCATCATAAATGACATATTGTTCATCCTGAAGGTGCTTAAAGCTATACATACTTAAATCTAAGTGGTTGGATAGTCAGCATGCTAAGGACAAACATGACAAAATACTATATACAATGTAATTCACAAAATATCTTGTATGCATCATCTTGAGGTTTTGAGCATATATTATTGTTTATAGGAAACTACTAATATATATAATACTCTATATCTATATATAATCTAAATCAAATAAACAGTGTACCTTGCATGTTGGTTGCAGTGCATATGTTGATATCCTCCTACATCACTTTAACAGCAGTATGTCCACAAAATAATAAAACTTTGTCCACCATTTGGTTTAATGCTGACAATATAGCCTACACAGACATTCAAATTTCCTTCCTTCCTGTGTTCTGACTGGTTCTTGTACAGACAAGACCAGTTCTGTCCAACGTGATAGGTAAATCCATCCATTATCAATCCATTAAACCAGTCAAGTTCTACTTGTTAATGACTATGCATTTTTGAAATTAACAGACAAATTAACAACTCTGCCTACTAAGTATATTTTATAATTTACATATCAACACTTGATCTAAATTAACCTTTATTCTTGGTATCTAAGGAATTAATGTTGACCCAAGTACAAGATAAATGGACTGGTCCAAGCTGGCTTATCAGATCATTAATATAACCTCCTAGCATTTTATTACCCACAGTGACCTTTCAGACCATCACCTGTTGTCTGCAATTTACACAATTTGACCTGGCTATGAGCAGGAGAACATAATAAATCTTTATCTCATTCTCTACACATTCATTGAAGAGTTTTATGAGATGCCGATGTTAGGTTGAATTCATAAAAGTGTTCTAATTTACTTCAATATCATTATTTGTATGTAAATACAAACTCTGTTTATTGAAATAAAATGATCAGCAAATTCCAAATAATTCAGTATGTCATTTTATAACTGAAATATATTTACCTGGCACACAACTAGCTTTCATACATGAAACAGTGGGGGGATTTTAAGAGAGGTTGACCATTAGAAATATTTGTAGGTGATCAAATAAGCATATTAATTGTAATATGTGCATAGCAGATCGAGGCATGGATTGAGCCTGTGATTGTTAGATTAAAAGATTAATGCCTGAACCGTCCAATGCAACCACAGAGCCAGAAAATGACCAAATAAACTAAGTAGGTCAGAGACACAATCGTAAGATAGTTGGTAAAAGATGTTTTTTTCTTTAATGTAATTATATTTTTATACAAGTCCGAACTATTTCAATGTTTTTGTACATGTGTGAAGACTAAGGAAAAGTATGGAAAAGTTTGGACTTTTATGTTCTGGACAAAAAATCAGCACACATATAAAGACCAAACTATTCCAAAGTTTTCCAATGACTTATACAGACAAATGTTAAAGTCCAAACTTTTCCAATTCTTTTGGAATTCTGATTTGAGAGAGAAAGTAAAAGTCCAAGGTATTCCCAAGTATTCCAATCCTTTGTTTGGATTTTTTTTCCAAAGTAATTCCATCTATTCCAACCTAAAAATGCAAACAAATCCAAAGAATTCTTTGGAATTGTTTGGAAAAAAAATCCTAGGAATTCCAATCTTTTCTCATTGAGAAAACTTTGCATATTCTTAGGAAATCATAGGAATTCATTGGAATAGGGAAAACATTGAATTAATTTCTGCAGGGGTATGTCCAATGAATGACTAACAAATTACATCTGAGAAAGATACAAGTTCAATGAGTGATAAACAAATCTCGAATCTAGGAGTTTATGTCCAATGAATGACTAACAAATTACATCTGCGAACGATACAAGTTCAATGAGTGATAAGCAAATTACGTGATTTAAATGAATGTACAACAAATCACTTCCATAAAACAAGCATTTGTTTATCTTTCATTAAATGAATGACTAACAAATGACATTAATGAATGATAAAAACATGATTTGTTAGTAATTTGTTCATCATTTTGGTTGCATTAGTTACACATTTTTTTTGTTTGGGCATATAACGAATAATGAAGATATTTTTTCTAAATGTTGAAATCGGTGTCAAATATTGTTCACCTTCTTAAGGAAATCCATGTTTGTGTTATTTACCGTTTCTTTTCATTTTCAAAGAACACATGCATACAGCGTTAATACAAACTATGTGATATCTTTAGTTCATGTCATTCGTCATTTTATGCTCAGCCTAGATTATTTCAAATAATAACAATTTTATCCAGCGGTTACATGTATATGCAATTATACTCTTTCCAGTACTACGTTGATCAGTTTTATTAAGTGTCAAAATTCATTAGCAATTCATTCTGCAGATGCCTACTGGCAAGCCAGAATAACGAACATGCTTCCTCAAGTTATGTAATGCTCTATCGCCCGATTAAAGCCAGAATGGCCTTTTACAATTAACGAATGTATTGATTACAATTGAAAGAACATTTTCAATTATTTGTTTCAGTTATATCATTGGTATTTAAACAAGCTGCTGTGGCACGTCAATTTATACAACTCTGGAGGTCTTATCATTATTCAAATAGAAACTACATGTATAATTATTATGGTGAACGGACTGATGACTGGTAATATTTAAAGAGGGATACACACCACTTTCTAGCAAATTACTCACCACTAGTAAACTTAGTGAAACAAATGTACCAAACACGATAAACCACTTTAATATATAAGAAGAACGTGTGCAAAATAGGTCTGTATTCATGTATTCATAGCCTTACATGTTTGCAACTTTGCTTGCCGCAGAGTTCAGTTCTTTTAGCTATGGTAACGCTCATAATAACTACAAAATGCGATGTTTTGAAAGTTATTTTAGACGTCCGTGTGGTTGTTTATTGTATATAGATTCACCAAAATTACGCGAATATTTAACAATTGGATTCACCAATACGTGATGCAGCACCTTTCAACAAATTCATCAAGATGAAATTCACAAATGCACACAGGACGACTTTGAAAACGCAACACAAATGAAATCGTGATAACTTTTGTATTTTTTAATGTTTCAAAGTCATTGCTGCAAGTCAATAATGTCTAGAAGCCGAATCTAGATACCATGTCAATTTAAAGAAAAGGCGTAAGCTGTGGTTGGTGTCCTGTGGATATTAAATTATAGCAGTCAAGACAAACGAAAGGTTGTTTATAAGGTATCAGCGATTCTAATTCATTGTCTGTCTGGTAAAACTATAATTGAAATAGACACGGTGGAATGAACAACAATCTCCTCAATCGTTTATCAGACTGAACAATAGCTGGAGGAGTGGGCATATAAATAACAATATATAATAATTTATATTGACAAAGTGCAGGAGGCGTGAGAACGAACCTAACAAGCAGGATCCTGTCTTTTCATTTACTGCAAAAACAGCAAGTAAACAGAGACGCACTTATTCTCAAAGGAGCTCGTAAATGTCGGTCGAATATACACTGTGTTTGTGATGCAGTCACCAAACTGCATGCATGGGGATATGTGTATAGTAGCGCACGTAGGTTTCCACAACTTAAAATGCATTATCGGAAAAACATATCAGGTACAAATGTACGTTAAGATCTCGGTTTGGCTCTTGTCGAGTATATGTACAGTGACACCATGAATGATAATAAAATATCATTTTAAAAATGGACAATCAGAACTTCGCATATATACATGTATAGCAGATGAATACGGCAAGGGGATCAGAAGCTTTTTTCAATAAAATCTATAAAGGATTTATGTTGATGGGCTTACATGAAGTTGCATTCAAATTTGAACACACCTCGTATTATAACTACTTTCGGAAATGGTTTATTGTGTTTATGTAATTCGCGACACGAGCTCAGCACAGTATTTTAGGAATCGGGCTAATAATTTGATACAAATGAAATTTACCCAATTTGGAATTATTAAAGTAGGCCCTGACATCAATTTATAGTCAAAAAGAAATCGATATTAATTATATGATGGGGCCATTTCTATATGATGAAGATTACAATGAGTTTTTTGGTGTTTTGTGTTTTAGGTTACGATTGTAGTTAATTTATAGGTACACGTAATGACGTACTTTGTATTCATATCATTTCCAAGTAAACGCGATGTGTATAACGGCATGGCATGATATACAATGTACGGTATGAATGCCACTAGATGCACCTTATCGAAATATGAAAGTTTGTAATAGCATTAAATGAAAAGTAACAACAGTTGATTTAGATGACATGAAATGTGTTCGCATTCGATAAAAATGATTTGCAAAACAAACCGAATACCTCACTGATGTTTACGCTGTATAGTTTGTTGATGTTACAGGTTGCTCACGTATGAATTACATAAATCACAAAGCATGTTGGAAGGAAAGTCTGCGCTATTTTTAAGAGAAAACTACTCAGTGCGTGATATCGAGAGTTGCTTAAATTGCTTATGCCACATCGCCATAAAAGCAACCATCAGTCGCTTTCTATTACATCAATACTTTGTCAGGTTGGACAATTACGATATACAAAAGTTTTAGCCCGATCTATGAGGCAGCACCTTTACTGTTGGGTTATCTTGGTAGATCGCTAGGTAAAATCAAGAGGAAGACTTGTGTATGCTACTACAGAGGCTGTATTTTTCACGGGACCTTCGTAAAATTTAACTTCAATATTTAAATAGATGTAATCAAACACACACAATTTAATTAATATAACTTGTGTTTTCACCGAATGTGCGTATCTCACATATGATGACATAAGTATATATAGCAATGTGTGATCCTAAAAGGACACAACAGTAGCTCCTGCACTCCTTCATTGAATGAAGCAATAAACAAGAAATGAGTAATGGAAATGACGAAGAATGAAATGAGTAATAAATGAAATATGGATTGAAAGGAGTAACGAATATGCCGTGTAACAAGGAGCATAATCGCAAATTCGTTGCAGTATAATAAAGTTCAGCGAAGGTAACACTCGACATAGAGGAAGAAATAGGAAGGAATCTCACAAACCACAAGTACACTCAACCATAACTACCCCAAAACTGAACAAGAAGACCCGAGTATGTATTTTTTATTTCGTTTATATGAAATACTCCGTTTTGACTGTATACCAGTACTACACCGTTTACGCGACTTTTTAGAGGAATGTTACTCCACTTATATGACACTTAGTAACGTTTTTAAGATATATTATTTCTTTTTACGACACGATAAAACCTTCTATGAAATTACTTAATATAACTTTATGCAACACTATACCATTTTTACGAAGTATTATACGGTGATTACTAGTATAGTTTTAAACACACCCATCTCGACATTTAGGCAGACACAATCAGAATTTAAAACCCACACGAAAATCACAGCTTATTTAATCATTTATACTTTCCAAACAGTATTAAACGTAAATGTCATTTTTATAACATACATATCAAAATGTATGCTTCAGTGTAATGCTACAAATGTAACAATACACGGTTTGGTATCTGCAACAGGCTATGTGCACTAAATGATCTTATTGGCGTGTATGTGAGTGTACTGTTCAATAGTGCATTCAGTGCTTACAGCAAACAATGGTACAACATACATCACAACTTTGATTGCAAAAAGCTTGTTCTACAAATTTCAATCAACATTGTAAGTCGAAAAAACAACTAGAGACAAAGACGTCAATAAAAGCGTGAGTTACCTTAAGGCTAACATTAATAAAACATCGAAACCGCAAAACAAGTATGTTGATGCATACAAATGAAGGCTACTTTGACTAATTAAAAACCCAGACTGTCTGATTGATCCAACAACATAATATACGTAAAAGTTACAGTACCAAGACTTTGATATACAAACTTATTGATTAATGTATAGTATATTTAGACGAACTTATTAACGATTTCAGTATGTCAGAGCATGATAAGTAAGTCTGAAAAGCTTGTTTTTATTGTGGATGTCTGGATTAATTGTATGTATATCTTCTTAGGTTGTCATAAAGTGTGTGCCTTGTCCTAGATGTTGGTGATTATATTATGTTTAATGGTTTACACTAATGAGGAACATGATGTTATCTGGGCGTATCATCGCCTAGAGAATTGGGTATGGACCACACATAGGATATTGCGGGATGACGATGCTTCAGAAGTGTATTTGCTTGATAGATTGGTCACATTGACACCATAGTTTGATTAAGAATACGTCCAATGTTGCGTAATTGAAAGATGCAATTATTGACAAACATTTGATCAAAACACCATCATGTATAGTAGGTACAAATGTAATACTTGCAACGTTGCGTTATTGAAAGATGCAATGATTGACAAATATTTGATTAAAACACAATTATGTATAGTAGGTACAAATGTTATACTTGCAACGTTGCGTTATTGAAAGATGCAATGATTGCCAAGTATTTCATTGTAACACCATTATAGTAGGTGATACTTGCAACGTTGAGTTATTGAAAGATGCAATGATTGACAAATATTTGATTATAACACTATATTAGGTAATACTTTCAACGTTGCGTTATTGAAAGATACAATGGTGGAAATATTATTTAATCGTGTTTGTGTAAGTCCAATGACAGTATTAGGGATTATATTACTATGTCCATCTCAGTAATTAGTTTTAAATTTATATATTCCTTTTTCTGAACACATTGGCTACAACCACTGGTAACTGTATTATTCAAAAAAAGCGAAAACAATAATTTTGTACATTTTATATACAATGTATCTAATAGAAAGGTTTTTTGAGAGGCGATAGCCTCTCTTTACTACCATTGCCCATTTCTTAATGCAACCTGAACCGCCTTTAGGCTGCTATGTGAATCCGCATTCAAGTAGTTCCAGAAACTGTCAATATTCCCAATACTGCTTCATATGTTTCTCTAAATTTTAAAACTGATTCAATTCAATCAGCAACATTTGTTAATCTAAGATCAACAATTATTGTGAAACTGTTCGTGAAATCGATATTTTTGCAGAAAATCACTATGCCGGGACGATCCCGAACTTGTTTCGTAATATGAATGTGACGTGTTCATCAAATGTCCCGGCAGTATAGCTATTTTTAGAACTTCAGACCAGGGTCACGTAATGGTTTTATCAATGAATCGTATACCGTCTGAAAAGTACTGTTATGCAATCATATGGTGTCGCTATATTAGCCGCTTTCTAGAGATGTCTCACGCTGGGAAGTGGTTACAAGACGGTACTGTAGAATCTGATAAATAGGCGCGTAGTATTATTTCAAAGCCACTTTTGATATACGCATTCAATACACGTATTACATATAAATTAATATGCCCCTTTTTACATTTTTTTAGATACCTAACATGCCTATATAGGCACATGTGCCTATTTTGACATTCAGGACAAGATCGGCAGTAATAAAACGAACATTAAACGTGTAAAGTCGATTTAAGCTTTAGTAGCAGCAACCAGATCGCCTCTAATCAGCACTCTCAGTGCTTTGATTTTGATAGAAAACTAAAACAATGTCAATATGAGCACTATAATTGAAGGCGTTCTGTTATGAGTATGTAGATTATGATAATATTCGGCTAGAGTTAACCGACAAAATAATAAATGCTTTTATGCAGATCGAATGTGTGTTTTTGTCCAATATCTGTTTCTATGATTTTATTGTTACGTTTTAACATTAAAGTACTTTACCGTTTCTATGACAGACTTACTTCATTACATATAAGTTATATGGGATCGTAGACTTGTAAACAATATGGTCTTCATAAAACTATATTTCCTCGTAAATTTAAAACTGTACGTGCTACTGTTATATTGGATTCTAACATTTAGCTATTCTCCCGGGCAAGGATACGAATTGCAAATACAAATGTATTTTCGTTGTAATGATAACAATCCTATGCAAACAGGTGAATGTGTTAAAATGCGTTTAATATTGCTGCTGTTTCAAGACCAAGTTTGAACTATGTGGTGTTTGCCTATCTAAAAATGATGTCCTTTTGAAACCGCCTTACTTCAAAAAATGCGTGCCCATACAATGTTGGCCTTGGAAGCCCGTACATGTGCCTTCTATTGCACTTACTCAATGTATGATGTGAATATCACCATGACATACGCCGAGAAAACCCTCGTTTGTCCTCATGTTGTACGGGCATCCATAATACTTTCATTTTGAGAAAGTAACTGTTTTGTAATTCCAAATGCTTAGCGAAAATACATAATCCGATTTAACTGCAACCACCGTGTGATTTAATGTGTACAAATTGCACATATTTCATTAAAAGAATGGATATTGTGGAACTAAGAACAGGATAATACATTTAACGCAGATTTTATCAAATCGGCGAGGCTTTGTATACACTTTGATATATTCCTAATGTCACATTTCAGTAAAGATAACGCAATAAATGTGGAGTACAACACAAAGAAGCGTTATTGGATCGTAAAAGATTAATGTTGTTTTCGTGACAAACGATTCATTCATTTGTATGTTTACATACCATTTATGCCAATATTGTTGACAAAGCCGCATCATGTGTTACAAAACATAGTATCAAGTTGTTATAACCAACACAACACTCACACTGGTAGACATCGTACACCGGATAAGGCACCCTACATCATACGAAAACGAAAGTGATTTAAGTTGATAGCCATTTTGGACGACGGTAAGTTTTTAATCATAATACTGTGAAAATTTATGTGATCCACTTGAGGTGAACAAATTTAAGCAGCGGAATGTTCCTCTGACCATTCCTTATTGCTTGACAATCACCGCCGATATGTATCACTGTTGAAGGACAATGCAGAAAAAACGTATATTTTCCTTTTAGTACAGCTAAATTATTCGTTTCCAAGGACTCTGTTTAGATTTAAACGTTTACCTGTCATATTCACCTATGTTTAGACCTCATTAGTAAACACCAAAAACGCTATCAACGTTTGCTTTCGTTTTCGTATGACGCCACACCCTTTATAGAATTGCTGATTTTGGCTCGAATCATATTGCAAACAGACCAAACAGTAAGTGCATATGTTACCTGACACCTTACTTTACGCGCTTCAAAAGAGGTATTTTATTTATATCCGGTTAGCATGAAAATATCGGATATTCAACTTTGTTCAAATATTAGTTTATGGACACCTAACATTTAACACAGACTAGCGTACTCGCTTAATAATGTACGCACGGTATTTATTATAGTTATAGTGTATCTCTCCGGAACCTTCCAATCGCCAATACACAGCATGAAAAAACGGATTTAAGTGCAAATAATATTTTATTATATTTACTTTTATTTGGAATTTCACAAAAACGTCAAATTTAAGTCGTTTTATTTTCCGAATATTAACTAAATTTAATCGCAAATAAAACTATATTATCTTTCCGTTTATTTTGAATTTCACACAAACGTCCATATTTATAGTCAGTGCAGGATAATGTGGCAGTCACGTGACACAATTTTTTCTACTTTGGACAATGTCAATTGATTGAAATAGGTAAACCATGGTTAAGGTTTGTGATTATAAATCATTCTAACCATCCACCAAATAAAACATACTTCATAGCCGAGTGGTTTAGTGCGTAGATACTTCCTGAGATATCGATATTTTTGGCCGCGAGTTCGAAACCTTGTCAAGTTGTATGCACATTTGTATTTTTTTATTTCTTTTTCTCATCTTTATAAATTTAAAAGATAAGAGTTTTACAGAAAAATGGTTTAAATAATTAATTCTATCCAATAGTGATACAAACCTGTAATCACAGTTATTAAGTATATTATTAAAGAGTGTATAGCCTAAATATACATGTACAAATGTACACAATCAACGTGGTGTGTACGTGTATCATAATTAAAGCACACGAATTTCGATTGCTAGTACTTAGGTATTGTAACTACCAACACGAAGCCACAGACACATTATCTGAGTGTGACTGTTACTCAGACCATGATACAGCGGATGAAGTGATGTAAAATTCTTTTGTATTGTAATGATTGTGTGTTCTTGTCATAAAAGTTGAATTGAATTAAAAATAATTTTATCATGACCATGATAAAACAAGCACAATATATAATTAACAAATTATAAATTCTCTCAAAAAGAATATGAAAATAACATTAAAAATATTGTGATGAATTCAAAAAAGTACTAATGCCTTCTTTGATGGGTTGAACTTGAATCGCTCAGTTACAATTCCTGTGCGTTACCATCTGAGCTATTACAGCATACATAACTACTTGCAATTATTTAGTGCTTATATTACATTGCAATTAGTCAAGCATGACGATGAGGCCAAGCAATTTAACTGCCTGGATAACTGTCTATGTTAAATGTTAAATTTCGTCGTTGAATGGATGGTAAAGGGTTAGCTGCACAAGGCAGTCATACTGGTCTGAAAGGTAAACAAACACTAATCCATATCAAGTCTGTATTTCTACAGTTACCACTTACATAGTATTTAATGAAACGGACAAACAACAAACAATTACATTCTTTTAAAGTTATCTGTAATCAATATCATGTATTACCTGTCGTGAAATAGACTCGACTGCCACATTATCTAGCATGAACTATAAGTCGATTTATTTTCCGTATATTATCTAAAAAAAATTTTTTATATAAATAACAAATAATACTAGTACAGGCATCCAACTAGATTCGCGTTTAGTTTACATGTAGATCTCCAAATTTTATTTCACAAATTTTAAAATTAGAATAATTTCCATATTTGTTTTATTACCTCCCTTGAATAAAAATATTAGTAAAATTTGTATATATCTTTTCCTTGCCGTTAAATATACTTTAAATACAAATTATACCGTTAAGTAGTTTCAAAGTGAACTAGTGTATGTGTAACATCTTTAAAATTCTACTTCATATTTGCTCATGAACATTGAAATAAGAAGCAGCATATTTAGCTAACATAAATACATATGGTTATACTTTGTAAATCGCACAAAGAATTATTTGTATTGCTTGCTGCTCTACTAAAAAACTGCTCTACTACTGAGCGGTTTGTTATTTGCACAATGTGTGCAGAATAAATTTTATTAAAAACAAAAAAAGATATTTAATCAACTTTAAATGCAACTTAAATTTCAAATTTAAGTTAAAATTTATTCGCATTTAAGTTTGCGTTTATATTGCATAAGCGTGCATTTAATCCCATTTATATTCTACATTTAATCACCTTTAAATGCAACTTAAATGTGACTTAAACTTCTAGGAATAATTCGACTTAAATGTAGTATTAAACTTAACTTAAATATGGAATTTAATAGCTACTTTTTTCTGATTAAATTCCGAATATAATTAAATTTTAAGTTACGTTTAATAGTAAATTAAACGTAATATGTCATGCTGTGATAGCTAGCTAGTGAGCACATTTGCATATGGATACCTGTGTATACTGACATGATCTCTCCTATTGCTTGCTTTAACAAGGGGTAATGTTGTAATAGAATAATTTACACAGGTACCACGTTTATATCGTTTAGATATCAATATTCTTAATATTCATTACTGCTGTCGATAATTGTAGTAAGTGTCGTTTGAGGCTTTATAATATACTCACCTAATCCGTTACGACGAGATAATTTAATTTCTGAGATACACAAATGTCACTGTGTGAATTAACTGTCTACGAGAAGAGATTTTCAAACACCCTTGTCACTATTGATACAACTTAAATTGTATGTTTACTGCACTAAAGAAATGGTGTAAGCATATTTAGATATATATGATCATAGCAAATGAGATAACACTTATTATGTCGACATGCTGGAAGAAATGTGTATAGTAATAACAGTATATCAAGACATATAATGAAGATGTTTTTTTTGAAATGTTGAAATCGGTGGAAAATATTATTTACCTTCTTTAGGAAATTCATTTTTATGTAATATTCCGTTTCTTTTTATTGTCAATGAACATAGGCATACAACGTTTATACAAACTATGTGATATCTTTAGTTCATGTTTGTCGTCATTATATGCTCAGCCTAGATTATTTCAAATAATAACAGTTCTATCCAGCGGTTTTATGCTATTACACTCTTTCCAGTACTGCGTTGATTAGTTCTATAAGGTGTCAAAATTCATTAGCAATTCATCCTCAGATGCCCATTGGCAAGCCAGTATAACGAACATGCTTCCTCAAGTTATGTAATACTCAATCGCCCGATTAAAGCCAGAATTGCCTTGTGCAATTAACGAATGAGTTGATTACAATGAACAGAACAATTTTAATTATTTGTTTCAGTTATACCATTGGTATTTAACAAGCTGCTATGGCAAGGCAATTTATACAACTCTGGAGGTCTTATCATTATTCAAATAGAAACTATAATTATTATGGTGAACGGACTAACGACTGGTAATCTTAAAAGAGGGATACCCAATATCTAGCAAATAACTAACAACTAGTAAACTTAATGAAACAAATGTACCAAACACGATAAACCACTTTAATATATAAGAAAAAGTCGTGCAAAATTAGGTCTGTATATAAATGTATTCATAGCCTAACATGTTTGCAAATTTGCTGGCCGCAAAGTTGAGTTCTTTTTTAGCAATTGTAACGCTCATAATTACTACAAAATGCCGATGTTTCGTAAGTTATTTAAGACGTACGTATGGTTGTTTATGGTATATAGAGGCAACAAAACTACGCGACTATTTCACAATTTGATTAACCAATACGTGCGGCAGCACCTTTAAACAGAATTCATCGAGATGAAATTCACAAATGCACACATGACGACTTTGAAAACGCTTGTTTTTATTAATATTTCAGAGTTATTGCTGCAAGTCAATAATGTCTAGAAGCCGAATTTAGGGACCATGTGAAGTTTAAGAAAAGCTGTAAGCTGTGGTAGATGTCCTACGGATATTAAATCATAGCATTCAAGACAAAAAAGGTTGTTTATAAGGTATCGGTGATTTTAATTCATTGTCTGTCTGGTAGATCTATAATTGAAATAGACACGGTTGAATGAACAACAATCCCCTCAATCGTTTATCAGACTGAACAATAGCTGGAGGATTGGGCTTATAAATGATAATAGATAATGATTTATATTGACAAAATACTGGAGGTGTAAACACGAACCTAACAAGCAGGATCCTGTCTTTTTATTTACTGCAAACGACATCAAGTGAACAGAGCTCGTAGGTGTCGGTCGAATATACACTGTGTTTGTGATGCAGTCATCAAACTTCATAGGCTTTGGGATATGTGTATAGTAGCGCACGTAGGTAACTTGATTTATGTTCATTCAGTATTAATTTAGTAGGGTTCGACCATCGAAATGGTTATTTTTTAAGGTTTGAGATGTCCCATAACTCTAAAATAATTTAATCTACGACAAAATTAATACGAATAATAGCCAGAGTCTTTGTTATTTGATTTAAATTAGTTTCGCATACGACAGAGTTGTGACCATTGGTGTGTTCAAAAGGCAATTTGGGCAACCATGTATGTTTCCATTTAATTTTTACCGTCAACTTTGTTACTTCTACGAGAGTTGGAATGCCAGTGATGCTATGTAGTACGTGTATCAATTAATATTTAAAATTTCTGTATATCACAGAGGATTGTATTAGCTTTAAATTGATACCTCACATGTTAAATCCGTTCAGTGTAGCTGTTACAACAGGTCGGTTAACTAGGCAAGTAGCCTAATATTTTGGCACATCATTAGGAGCTATTAATACAATTATCAAGTATATTACAGAAATAAGGAAGATAATTGCAGTTTGGATACCCCTTTATTTGTATCTGCTTTGTGTTGCCATCACACATGCCCTTGCAAACTGTCCAAGCAATACATGTAGTTGAAACCATTTTCTAAATATCTATAATATTTTGAAAATGTATATGAAATGACCATAAAACAGACGTGGGTTCATTTTGTCACCCATGCGACAAATCCATTATCAAATATGGGCCAGCAAAGACAGAACAATAGTTTGCATTTCAAAACGCACCATATGTGCCAGTAGAAATGTACACCTTTTTATGTAAATCAAATGTCTACCCTTCAATTTGATGTACAAAATGTACAATGGGTAAATGCCAAGTTTAACGAAGGTAAATGACTTCAGAAATGAAAGAAATACTCCGAGAATCGCAGTCCTGCCACAGGTTTGGAGGATGGTGTGCTGTTGCAGAGCAATGAGGCTCCACATGATGCAGCCATTATAACGCGACTTTCTTGATAGCGTAAAGGTTCTTAAGCTTACCGACCACCCTTGTTTGTCAAGCATTGTCCCTTGTGAGCTTTACGTGTTTCCACTCTTAAAATGCGTTTTTGGAAAATGTACGTTAAGATCTCAGTTTGGTTCCTGTCTAGTATATGCAGAGTGACCTTATGAATGATAATGAAATCGCATATTAAAAATGGATACTCATATTGAAACTTCGCATACATATCGGAGATGAATACTGCAGAGGGATCAAAATCTTTTTTCATTAGAATCTATCAAGGATATATTTTCATACGCTTAGTTGCATTCAAATTTGAACACACCTCGTATAATAACTACTTTCGGAAAGGGCTTATTGTGTTAATATAACTCGCGATACGGGCTCATCACAGTATTTGAGGTATCAGGTTAATATTTGGATACAAATGAAATTTCCCTAATTTGAAATTGTTAAAGTAGGCCCTAACACCATTAATATTCAGGAAGAAACCGATATTCATTTTGTGATGGGACCAGAATACATTTTTATATGATGAAGATTACAATGAGTTTCGCGGTGTTTTGTGTATTAGGTAACGATTGTAGTTAATTTATAGGTGCACGTAATGACGTACTTTGTAGTCATATAATTTCCAAAGTAAACTCGGTGTGTATACATATAGTTAGGATAACGTCATGACATGATATACAATGTACGGTATGAATTGCCACAAGATGCACCTTATCGAAATATGAAAGTTTGTAATAGCATTAAATGAAAAGTAACAACAGTTGATTTAGATGACAGTTCCGATCACAACATAAAGAAAGATGAAAATATTAATTAGTTGTGTATGTATATTGCAAGAGTTTTTAGCTCAGCTGTCTTTAGAGGACAGGTTCAGCTTTTGTGATCAATCTTCGTCTGTCGTCCCGTTCTTTGTTAGACAACACTTTGCTTGTGTAGGAAATAAACCACTAAATGCAAACACGACCCAAAATCGGATACGCTCAAATAGTTCTTACAGAAACTTTTATTTGCCTGGAAATGGTGATATGCCTTGACAAAATGGAACTAGAATCATCTTATTGAGTTTAAAGGTATTGTATACATGTAGTTGAATGTGTTTCATTTTGAATATTTTGAGATTTTGGCATACTTGACAAAGCGAAAGTAGAGAAGCGTAAAACCCACATTGAATCGGTCCGCGCGTCTGTAAGAATTTGTCTACCGCCTTTGACGAACAAAATATTTCTTATATTTAACATGACCGCCTGTTTTTTTGGTCTTATTTTGTAGCTGCAACATACTGCTTTTCAATGATATAGGTCTGTGAACTGGCCATAGACTTTAACATGATATTATCTAGGGCTGACAATTGTCACTTTACATTGAGCTAAAGAACAATTTTATTTAGTGGTTTGTGACCTGTAGACACTAAAAGTCATGAGTTTTGCCTAATATTAGGTCACATTATAACTTGGTCACAATGATTATCTTAACAAAATCTAGGTCAAGTTTAAAGGTGCTGCCTCACGTATTGGTGTTGTGTAAAAAAAAAATGGTCAAATATTCGTGTACTTTTGGTATAGTTGCATGTATATGCCATAAAATCGCACTGCTATCTAACATAACTTGCGAAACATCGGCGTTTTTTTAGTTTTTTAGTGATTTTACGTATTAATATCCAATAGAATTAACACCATTATCATTTAAATTGCCTTATATTCGTTCGCATTCGATAAAAACGATTTCCAAAACGAACCGAATACCTCACTGATGTTAACACTGTACAGTTTGTTGATGTTAAAGGTCGGTCACGTACGAATTACATAATTTAAAAAGCATGTTGGAAGGAAAAACTGCGCTATTTAAAAAGAAACAATACTCAGTGCGCGATATTGAAAGTGGTTTAAATTGCTTATTTGCACCAAATCGCTCATAAAGCAACCATCAGTGGCTTTCTATTACATCAATACATGCTTAGGTTCGACAATTACGATATACAAATATTTTAACCCGATCTGTGAGGCTGCACCATTAATGTTGGATTATCTGGGTTAGTCGCTAGGTAAAATTAAATGAAGCATTGTGTATGCTACAGAGGCTGTATGTTTCACTGGACCTTCGTAAAAGTTAGTTTCAATGTTTAAACAGAAGGAAATCAAACACACACAATTTAATAAATATATAACTTGTTTTTTACCGAATGTGCGTATCTCACTTATGATGACATAAGTATATATAGCAAGGTGTGATCCTAAAAGGAGACAACAGTAGCTCCTGCACTCATTCATAGAATACAGCAATAAACATGAAATGAATAATGGATATGACGAAGGAGTAATAAATGAAATATGGGTGGAAGGAGTAACGAATATACTGTACCATGTAACAAGGAGCAGTATACTCGAGTTCGGGAGAGGTAACACTCGACATAGAGGAAGAAATACTGTATTGGTATTGGTACACGTACATGTATTGGTGTTTGGTAAAAATAAAACAAAATTAGCAAATATTCGTGCGCTTTTGGTAAAGTTGCCTGTATATGCCATAAAAATTCACTGATATCTAAAATACATTTTGTAGTTATTTAGTGTTTTTACATTCAAAATTTTATAGGGTATTAATACCATAAAGAATTAACACTACTATCATTTAAATTGTCTGAACTGTGTTCGCATTCGATAAAAAACAATTTGCAAATCCCACCGAATATCTCACTGAATATCTCACGTTGTACAGCTTGTTCATGAAACAGGTCGGACACTTATGATTTACATAGTTCACAAAACAGGTTGGAAGGAAAGTATGCGCTACTTTTAAAAGAAAAATAATCCGATCGCGATGTCGAGAGTGGTTAATATTGCTTTTTGTAACAAATCTTTCAAAAATCAACCATCCGTAGCTTTCTATTACACCAATACCTGGTTAAGTTTAGTAATTACGATATACAAAACTGTTTGCCCGATGTGTGAGGCAGCACCTTTTATGTTGGGTTATCTGGGTAGGTCTGACAGCTTAACGTATTATGTACGTGGGACGTTCACAAATAAACAGGACTGGGGCTCTCATGGGTACAGTTTTCAATATTATACAAATGTTATTACATAATATGGAATCGGAATCCAATTCCGAAATTTCGATAACTGATTTATCGAGTTACACTATCACGTCCTCTCATAATAGTCTATTTTGAAACCATAGTAACACGCACCCGGCGCAGCCCATCAATTACCATAAATTGCAACTATGCTATAGGGTGTATCTTTAATACTATCATACCGTTGGTTTTAAAACTTCGCCATAACATTACACGTTACATGTTAGACGATGTCTGCAAAAATGACGACATTTGGACGTTCGGTATTGAAATAAACAAAAGTTGAACTCCAAGAGTGACAACTTCGTGACGCAAAAGTGACGTCACCAGAACGTAAGGAAAAACGGACAAACACCAAGTTCTGTCAACAGAAAGATGACTAAGTCCTCTGAATCGTATGAAATTATCGTAACTACATTTCGAAAACAGTTCTGCGAGTCGCTTATCAGTTTTTGTATGGCACATATGCTTTAATGATAACTGTTTAGCTTTGTAAAACAGGGAAGTAACAGGAAATCATCAGAACCGCTGTGACGTCAGTTACCGAGACATTTTCAAAATACCAACGTTTCATGGTACGGATTCTAGCCCAGATATTCGATGTAAGATCCGAAAAATCCATGCGATTCTCACCAACGCTTTACTTGTGTGACTCATGTGGTACTGGAATGTATTCATCACCCTATATCACTATAAACGTCGTATTTCGTAGCCCTGTGCGAAGCACTAACGTCGTGTTAAATAGCGCGACGTCATTTTATGCATCGGATCAGCGTTAGTGACCTTGTTTAGTCACCTGTAACTCTCGGACCGCGTATGTGCATTAGTTGATATTTTTACAGTATGTAGAAAAAGGATTCCGATTTATGATGGTATGTAATTTGATTTATTTCGTTTAAACATGCACGTTTTGTGACAATAGTCCTGTTTATTTTTGAACTTCCCACGGATGTATTGTTTAACAATATGAATGTCTAAAATGCCTAAATCTGGCTATGTTACATTTTTGTAGTTATTTCTGTTTGTCGACTCATCTTTAAAATGACCGGCGACGTAACGTTAACGTATGTATGCTTCCGCGTTCTATAAATCAATGGCAATGGTGTTTACAAGAACGGAATCCCAAGCAAAAATAATACACATATCCTAAATGTAGTACTATACCTTCATAGCAAATTTCGTCATATTTCGCCTTTAAAAAATAAAAATACCCCATACTTTCTGACCGGAACGAACTTTCTTTACATCCTTTACATATTAAATGTACGCTTAACTGTAATGCTAAAAATACACACGGTTTGGTATCTGCAACAAGCTGCGTACACTAAATGATCGTATAGGCATGTATGTGAGTACTCTGTTCAATAGTGTATTCAGTATTCACAACAAAGAATGGTACAACATACATCACAACTGGTGCATTACATTACAAAGAGCATGTTCTACTAATTCCAATCAACATTGTAACTCAAATAAAACAACTAGAGACAATGACGTCAATAAAAGCGAGAGTTACCTTAAGGCTAAAATGAATAAAACATCGAAACCACAAAGCAATTATTTGATACATACATACGTATGCTTCTTTGATTAATTAAAAACCCAGACTGCCTGATTGATCCAACAACATACATGTAATATACGTAAAAGTTGCAGTACCAAGACTTTGATATAAAAACTTATTGATTAATTTTTAGTATATTTAGACGAATTTTTTACGATTTCCATATGTCAGAGCATGATAAGTAGGTCTGCAAAGCTTTTTTTTATTGTGGATATCTGGATTAATTGTAGGTATATCTTCTTAGGTTGTCATAAAGTGTGTGCCTTGTCCTAGATGAGGGTGATTATTTAATGTTTTAATGGTTTACACTAATGAGGAACATGATGTTATCTGGGCTTATCATCGCCCAGAGAATTGGGTATGGACCACATATAGGTTAATTGCGGGAAAACGATGTTTCAGAAGTGTATTTGCTTGACAGATTGGTCACGTTGACACCATAGTTTGATTAAGAATACTTCAAACGTTGCGTTATTGAAAGATGCAATGGTGGAAATATCATTCAACCGTGTTTGTGTAAGTCCAATGACAGTATTAGGGATTATATAAAGTTCGCCGGAGATAACACTAGCCTTTGTTTACAAATAAAAATGAATATTAAATCATTTTCGATATTCATTTTTGTTCAAATGTGTGCATATACACTTTTAATGATATACTCTTTAAATATACACTGATAACTGGCGGCCAGTCGACCGTGCAGTGTTTATAATTTGCTTTGTTTGTTTATTGATAAGGCTAGAGTTATCCCCGGCGAACTATACCATATTTATCTGAATACTTTGTTTTTAATTTACATTGTATGTATTTCTTTTTGTGATCACATTGGTCACATTCAAGCACAGGTAACTGTATTATTGAAATAAAACATCGCAAACATGTGTTTGTACATTTTAAATATCTGATAGAAAGGTTCATTTGATAGAAAACTAAAATAAATACAATGTCGATATGAGCACTGTAATTGAAGGAGTTCTGTTACAATAAGGTAGATTATGATAACATTCGGCTTGAGTTAACCGACAAATGCTTTTATGCAGATCGAATGTGTGTTTGTACATTGTCTGTTTCTATGATTTCATTGTTACGTTTTAACATTAAAGAACTTTACCGTTTCTATGATAGACTTACTTCATTACATATAAGTTATATGGGATCGTAGACTTGTAAACAATATGGTCTTCATAAAATCATACTTCTTAGTTAATTTGAAAATACAAAGGCTACTGTTATATTGGATCCTAACATCTAAATATTCTCCCGGGCAACAATACGAATTGAAACTACAAATGTATTTCCATTGTAGTGAAAACAATCATGTGCCGTAATTACGAATAGGTGAATGTGTTAAAATACGTTTAATATTGCTGCTACATGTATTTCCAAAAACATTTTGATCTATGTGGTGTTTGCTTATCTAGAAATTATGTTCCAATAGAAACCGCCTACATACAAATGCGTGTCCATACAGCGTAGGACTTGGGAACCCATAAATGCGCTTTGTATTGCACTTGCGCACTGTATGATGTGAATGTCACCATGCCAGAAAAACCCTCGTTTGTCAAACTGTAGTACAGACCTTTTCAGATAGCTTCATTCTGAGAAAGTAACTGTTTTGTTATTTCAAAAGCTAAGCGAAAATACGTAATCCGATTTAACTGCAACCGCCATGTGATTTAATGTGTACAAATTGCACATATCCCATTAAAAGTATGGATATTAAGGATCTAGGAACAGGATAATACATTTTACGCAGATTTTATTAAACCGGCGAGGCTTTGTATACACTTTGATATATTCCTAATGTCACATTTCAGTAAAGATAACGCAATAAATGTGGTACACAACGCAAAGAAGCGTTATTGGATCGTAAAAGATTAATGTTGTTTTCCTGACAAACGATGCATTCATTTGTATGTTTATTTGTCTGTGCCAATATATTGTTGACAAGGCCGCATCATGTGTTACAAAGCATAGTATCAAGTTGTTATAACCAACAAAAAACGCACACTGGTAGCCATCGCACACCGGATAAACCACCCTACATCATACGAAAACGAAAGTAATTTAAGTAGATAGCGTTTTTGGACGACGGTAAGTTTTTAATCATATTTCTGTAAATATATAACTATGTGATCCACTTGAAGTGAACACATTTAAGCAGAGGATTGTTCAGAGCACCAATGTGGCCATTCCCTCTGACCTTTCCTTATTTCTTGACAATCAGCGCCGATATGTATCACTGTTGCAGGACAATGTAGAAAAACGTATATGTTTCCTTTTAGTACAGCTAAATTCTTCGTTTCCAAGGACTCTGTTTAGATTTAAACGTTTACCTGTCATATTCATCTATGTTTAAACTTCATTAGTAAACACCAAAAACGCTATCCACGTTTGCTTTCGTTTTCGTATGACGCCACACCCTCTACAGAATTGCTGATTTTGGCTCGAATCATATTGCAAACAGACAAAACAGTAAATGCCTAATTATGCTACCTGACACATTACTTTACGCGCTTCAAAAGAGTTATTTTATTGATATAGGGTTAGCATGAAAATATCGGATATTCATCAGTGTTCAAATATAAGTGGGGCAACTCTCGTATAAAAGCACATTTGATAAGTTGATGGGTACCTAACATTTAAGCGTCCTGGCTAAAGAATGTACGCATTGTATCGATTATAATTATAATTTATCTCTTCGGAACCTTCCAGTCATCAATAGCTAGTTAGTGGGCACATTTGCGTATGGATACCTGTATATACTGACATGATCTCTCCTATTGCTTTATCAACGGGTAATGTTACGTGTATAATATAATAATTTACACAGGTGTTACCACGTTTCCATTTACTGTGTTTATATCGTTTAGATATCAATGTCCTTAATATTCATTACTGCTGTCGATAATTGTAGTAAGTGTCGTGTGAGGCTTTACATACTCACCTTATCCGTTACGACGGGATAATTTAATTTTTTAGATACACAAACGTTACTGTGTGAATGAACTGTCTACAAGAAGAGATTTTATTTTCGGCTTGATTATTTTTTTCAATCAATTATCATAATTTTGTTTTCAATTTTAGCTAGATTTTGTTTTGGGCTTGATTATCTATGAAGGTGCAAAGGGAATTAATTTCATGAAAAAAGAGTAGACTGAAGAGTTGTCTCCTTTAATTAAACATAGGGTATGTATACACATACTACCTCAAGTTATGTAATGCTCTATCGCCCGATTAAAGCCAGAATGGCCTTGTGCAATTAACGAATGTATTGATTACAATGGAAAGAACATTTTCAATTATTTGTTTCAGTTATATCATTGGTATTTAAACAAGCTTCTATGGCACGTCAATTTATACAACTCTGGAGGTATTATCATTATTCAAATAGAAACTATAATTATTATGGTGAACGGACTGAGGACTGGTAATCTTTAAAGAGGGATACGCAATATCTAGCAAATTATTCACCACTAGTAAACTTAATGAAACAAATGTACCAAACACGACAAACCACTTTAATATGTAAGAAAAACGTGTGCAAAAATAGGTATGTTTATGCATGTATTCATAGCCTAACATGTTTGCAAATTTGCTGGTCGCAGAGTTGAGTTCTTTTAGCAATTGTAACGCTCATAATAACTACAAAATGCCGATGTTTCGTAAGTTATTTTAGACCTCCGTGTGTTTGTTTGTGGTATATAGAGGCTTCAGAATTACGCGAATATTTAACAATTTGATTCACCAATACGTGAGGCAGCACCTTTAAACAAAATTCATCAAGATGAAATTCACAAATGGACACAGAACGACTTTGAAAACGCAACACAAATGAAATTGTGACAACTTTTGGATTTTTTAATATTTCAGAGTTATTTCTGCATGTCAAAAATGTCTAGAAGCCGAATCTAGAGACCATGTGCATTTCAAGAAAAGCTGTAAGCTGTGGTTGGTGTCCTGCTGATAATAAATTATAGCACTCAAACGAAAGAATGTTGTTTGATAAGGTATCAAGGTGGGAAAAAAAGTTATAAGTTTTTACCTGGGTGCTTTTTTGCTGCATTAAATATGAAGTGGGTGGGGTAAAATATATATTTGACAAAAATTAAATATACCCTTTTTGGTATATTGATCATGTATAACAATGTGTACCCAAACTATATTGAAAAATATTTTATTATTTAGATCACAGACATCAAATAAAAATGTCAAATTTGAACACCACCATCAATTTACCAATTTCCATGGAATTATAAAAATAATTCATTCACACTTCAATCAGGGCTGAATACCCGAAAAACGAGTTCCGTGGCCTAGTGTTGTTTCATCATATTTTGTGTCAGTATAGATTTCTTTACTTCCTGGCAAAAGTTGAGCAAATTCTGAAGGTGGGATCCTAAGCGCTCCAACATCCTTAAGATCTCGGTTTTGCTCTTGTCCAGTATATGCACAGTGACCCCATGAAGGATAATAATATATCATTTTAAAAATGGACAATCAGAACTTCGCATATATACGCTCATGGACTTTAAAACGCCTCACCTAATTCAAAGCCCAATATCGGTCAAAGAATGTATGTTATTGCAATATAATTTTACATATGTATTAATTGATCTTTCCGACGTGTAAATCAGTTTAGTTTGTAATTAAAAAATGTCTTGTTGCTTTTTGGGTATTCTGCAAGCGCACTCCCCTAAGCAAAATTGTATGATTTTTAATACCGGTTAAGGGCGAAATTTATCCTAATACGCGGGATCTCGTTCGTCTACGAAGTCCGAAAACGAACCCCCTGTCACTTATAAGATTTTCACAATAGCTTCTATGTGTGTTCAACATTAACCTGTCATTTTGTTTTAAACAAGCATAAATAAAGTCAATAACAAAATAATGTCCACGCCTATCACGGACATTCCAATTTATCAAGTTTTAAGTTTTATCGCTAAAATTGGTAAATTCAAAATCCTATCATTTTAAACATGTTTAAATGCGGTAGGTTTGGGCGTGTGAAAAAGTAAACTAGCATTCTGAAAACTTGCAGATGCTTAAATAAAGGGATAGAAATCGATTAACAAGTGTATTGGACGAAAAAGTGTACCTACATCATTTCACAAATATGAGCATATTAAAAGTATAATGCCTCGCATGGTCTGTATTGAAAATCCCACATTTTTGCCTAGGTCGAGTGCGCTTGCAGGATTCTCAGAAAATAACGAGACAACATTTTATTACAAACTAAACTGATATACAATCAGGTAACTGTATCATTGATAAAGAGTAAAAATTTAATATAAATTTATATATTCATAACAAGGTTGATTACATAGGCATTGAGCCCAACAGTCACTGGGGTGCATTTTGTGTTTCATAATTTACAGCATTTACAGAATTTATCTTTATAAGGTCGTATGTGACTAAAACACGCATGTGCATTGAAAGCATTTGAAAACATGCTTAAATGTACCTTCATACGATAAACTTCAAAGTTTAAACTTTGCTCACAATTTTCGACGGCGTAAAACGCTGTAGGGACGGCCATGTTGGATTTTAGCGAGATCGACCGTTTTCTAACGGTCAATTTCATTGGTTAGCGTATAAAAATCAACTACAATGTAATGAAAATCGCTGCTACAAAAATCGTCATTCGGAACATTCTGACAAACATGGAGTCATTTGACAATAAAATATGCATCCGATTCGTTTTTCGACTAAAACGTATACATTTTACTGAGGTAAACATGTGTCATCCAGGTAAATCTGTTCCAGCTTTTGCGTTCTTTAATTTGACCACATTGTTATGTTTATACGCAATGCTAAATACGACATATCCTCAATATTTCTATATTTTGTTTTTTATTGAATGCACCCCAGTGACGGGTGGACCCGGTGGACACCGTAATATACATTCATGGCATAACTTTTAAACTAGTTGATTAATTGCGATGGGATTTTGCATGGAAGTAGTTATAACAATGTTTTGAAAGAATATATTACTTTATGGAGATATCTAATGGCATTTCTCGTGTTTGATACCTTGATAATCTAGTCAATTTCTATGAAATCTACCTTGTTATGCATTTATTTTTCTCTCTCTTAATCAATGATACAGTTACCTGTGGATATACACGTAGGAAAGATAAATGAATATACATGTACAATTATGTTTCAATAACATAAACACTTTAAGTGATATTGGACTTCAAATTAGATGTGGCGTTTTTAAAGCCATGAGTGTATAACAGATGAATACCACAAGGATCAGAAGCTTTTTTCAATAAAATCTATATAAAGGATGCATGTTGATGGGCTTAGTTGCATTACAATTTGAACACCTCGTATAATAACTAGTTTCGGAAATGGTTTATTGTGTTAATATAATTCGCGACACGAGCTCATCACAATATTTGAATAAACCGATATTCATTTTGTGATGGGACCAGAATACATTTCTATATGATGAAGATTACAATGAGTTTTGTGGTGTTTTGTGTTTAAGGTAACAATTGTAAAAGTTAGCTTCAATGTTTAAATAGATGTAATCAAACACACATACTTTAATTAAATATAACTTCTTTCACATAATGTGCGTATCTCACATATACATGTAATGACATAAGCATATATAGCAAGGTGTGGTCCTAAAAGGAGACAACAGGAGCTCCTGCACTCCTTCATAGAATAGAGCGATAAACATGAAATGAGAAATGGATATGACGAAGAATAAAAGGAGTAATAAATGAAATATTGACGAATATAAGGAGTAACGAATATACCATGTAACAAGGAGCATAAACGCAAATTCGTTACAGTATACTAAAGTTCGTGAGAGGTAACACTCGACATAGAGGTAGAAATAGGAAGAAACCTCACAAACCACAAGTACACTCAACCATAACTACCACAAAACTGAACGAGAAGACCCGAGTATGTTTTTTATTTCGTTTACATGAAATCCTCCGTTTTGACTGAATACCACAGTGTAGTTCTATACCGTGTATGCGACTTTTTAGAGGAATGCTACCCCAATTATATGACATATAGTAACGCTTTAAAGAAATAGTATTCCGTTTTACGACACGATAAAACTTTTTATGAAATTACTTATAACTTTATTGGAAAATATACCATTTTTACAAAGTATTTAACATTAGATAATACTAGTGTAGTATTCGGGTAGCAGTGACACATTAAGTAACCATCTCGACATTAAGGCAGTCAAAACCTGAATTAAAAACCAACAAGAACAGTATTATACGTGAATGTAATTTTTATTTGCATACATGTATCAAAATTTATGCTTCACTGTAATGCTTACAAATACACGGTTTGGTATCTGCAACAAGCTTCGTGCACTGAATGATCTTATTGGCGTGTATGTGAGTGCTGTGTTCCATAACAATGGTACAACATACATCACAACTGGTGCATTACATTACAAAATGCATGTTCTACAAATTCCAATCAACATTGTCAGGAGCAAGAAACAACGAGAGACAAAGACGCCAATAAAAAGCGTGAGTGACCTTAGGCTAAAATGAACGAAACATCGAAACCACAAAGCAAGTATTTTGATGCATACATATGTAGG
Source organism: Spisula solida (assembly GCA_947247005.1). Taxonomy (NCBI): domain Eukaryota; kingdom Metazoa; phylum Mollusca; class Bivalvia; order Venerida; family Mactridae; genus Spisula; species Spisula solida. Next base: position 22,132,927 of record OX365957.1, read on the forward strand.
CTACTTTGATTAATTAATAGCCCAGACTACCTGCCAGATCCGGCAACATAATATACGTAAAAGTTGCAGTACCAGGACTTTGACATAAAAACGTATTGATTAAATGTATAGTATTTTAAGACGAACTTATTAACGATTTCAGTATGCCAGAGCATGATAAATAAGTATCAGAAGATCGTTTTATTGTGGATATCTGGTTTAATTGTATGTATATCTTCTTAGGTTGTCATAAAGTGTGTGCTTTGTCCTAGATGAGGGTGGTTATTTTATGTTTTAATGGTTTTCACTAATGAGGAACATAAAGCTTATCATTGCCCAGAGAATTGGGTATATACCACATATAGGTCAATTGAGGGAAGGGAAAACGATGTTTCCTACGTTCTCTTGTTTAAAGGTTGGTCACGTTGACACCATAGTTTGATTAAGAATACTTCCAACGTTACGTTATTCAAAGATGAAACGATTGACAAATATTTGATTTTATTCTGCCAATAGGCCTTTATAAGCCCGAAATCGACCCGTCGAGTACATTGTAGCTTTATAATGCCATGTGAGCTTAATTAGGTTATGTGGTCACATGATATGGGACTACTGTCAACCTCAAGTTCAACCAAGTCATTCAGTGTTAAAGGCGAATTTTACATAATTATTGGAGCGGGGCCTGATATATTGGAATCCTAAACACGTCAATGGCCTGATTTATGCTATTAATCTGTCACTAATTCTGTTTGGTAGGGGAACTCGTATTGTTACTTAAAAAAACGGGAAACGTCACGAACCGATGACGTCTTGCATGTTTTGACGTAATTACAACAAACTTATTTCTAGAATGTCATTCATAGATTTTGGAGAGATTCGACGTCGAAGCACAAAATGTGTTTACATGTAGTGCATTCTATGTTCAATTGTAGGTTTGTGTTTATTGATTGTATTTGAATTGAAGCGCGTTAGTGAATTCTCGTTCAGATTTTAAGATTTGCCTTTTAATATGGAACTAGATTTTATTTGGAGACCTTGGAATGCCGATGTTTCGATATCGTTGCGCGGGTTCCATAGGGTTTAGTGTTCGTATTTAAAGGTGAAGAAAACATTTCTTGTGTTCGAAAAGTGTTACAGGATAAATAGAACACTAGGATTAGTGCCTTATATTACTTGAATGTATTTGGTTCGAAGATTGGTTCGTCTTCGAAAGGCATATTCGGCTCGCCAAGGCTCGCCGAATAAACTTTATCCAACTCACCCAAATAATATAAAGCACTAACCTAGTATTCTCTATAAAACACCATTATAGTAAGTAATACTTGCAACGTTACTTTATTGAAAGATGCAATGATGGAAATATCATTCAATCGTGTTTGTGGAAGTCCAATGACAGTATTAGGGATTATGTCCATCTGAATAATTTGTTTTAAATGTATGTACATTGTATTTTTTTTTGTATTATTAGAAAAGAGTAAAAAAACGAAAGAAATATTTTTTTTGTAAACTTAATAATCTCTAATAGAAAGGTTTATTTGCCAGGAAACTATTGCACTATTAAAGGTTCTCACTGATCAAAATTGAAAATTGCATTTTCATTAGAAAAAATATAATTACATATCAAGTTTAAGCCAAAATGAATGTACTCACAAAAATGATAAAATACAAGTAGTACAATTATGTAAAGATGGATCGTGGTGTATTTCTAATAAACTGTTCTTATTTTACGTGCACTGTATGAATACGTGTGTCTGTAAATTGTAAATGTCAGAAAATGTAAGTGAAATTTTGCTCAGCTTTAAAATGGGGTAATTGATTTAGCTTCACCTCACAATCCCTTGTGGAGATAGACAACATCATAGTCGATCGTAAAATAAGTTAGTAAGTAAGTATAAACAAGTCATAATTGTGTTATCGCTGGCTTAGAATGAGAAAGTCGTAAGTACAAAACACTATTTTGAGAAAACAATAAAAAACTCTATGAAAACTTTTCTTTACTTAATATGAAAAACTAAGCTTTTTCAACTTTAGTTTAGTCCACATGAAACTAAATCCTGGCATAAACATAAAAAGAATATCACAGACAATTAGGTTGATGGTTTCTACAAACTGAATGTCTTGATGTACGATTGTGGTTCTTATTGAGCTGCATTGTCTAATTAATCCGGGATTCCGTTTGTATCTATCCTGATAGAGCTATGATTTCATACCAAAATAAAAGTTATTTGATGAAAATATCAAGAAATGGCAAATTATTGTCAATTTAGTCGCTCTGCAGGATTTTATTCAATAAGAATTTAGGTAAATATGAAAACGACGTGGTTGAAGGCCTCTTGTTTGGCAAATATGGTCGACCGCATATGATTTTCCTGATTTTTAATTTGGCGCTGTTGACACCCCTGCCATATTTAATTATAAATGTCCTTACACAAATAAAGTATGTAACGTACAAATCTAATGTGTTGGATTTAAACATATCCTGTGCAAATCTACGCACATGTACATAATCTTGTTTTATTGGTATGTCTGAATGTTATTAAGAGATTGTATATTTACGCAATACTACTGTCCAGTTAGGATACTGATAGTGTGTCGCAGTGGTCAAGTCCATTATTACGGTGTAAAACTAACTATAAAGGCTTGTCCTGGGTTGGTATTTACAAAGCGTCTTAGCAGAAAACTTAGGCATTTCTTAATTGGTTGTTTCTAAAGTGTATCAGCTAAGCAAGAAAATGAAGATGCTTCAATTTTACATAGCTATAAAGTATTGGGTAAACAGCTACTATAATCACTAAGATAACATGAATTATGTGTTTAAACTGCGGGACATATGAGCTGCACAAGTTATTGACTTAAGTCAAAATATTTAAGTTTTCACTTAAGATGCTTTGTGAATATCAGCATAAAAAAGCGTAACTCTCTCATTATCTTGACTGAACGGTAGTATAGTGCGCCCAGGATAACGAGAAAGGCGGGAAATGTTGGTATATTCCGCAAAAGTGTATTAATCAGTTGTGCACGAATAATTTGTGATGTTTTAGTACAAGCCTGACCATGTCTGTTCACATTAGTTATTTGTAAACATCTGCCAAACCGATTCATGTTTGTAAATATCACATTATCCTGGGCGCACTATAGTTTGCTTTTAACTACTAATATGCATGCAAATATTAATGACTCACCTCTCTAAACGTGAACATCATCTTTGATTTACACAAATTACATAATATCTTCGAGATTAACTGATAAATATTTTCCAATGCAAATATTCCCGGGTTTGCACAATCGTCTAACTGTTACACCATTTGATCAGTAAATCATCGTCTGTCACAAGTGAACACAAATTGCTGATGGAAACTGACGATAAATATTGGCTGAACAGACCTTCCGTATTAACACTAAACATGTCACACTGTAAGAAACGTATACAATATATTGATCATGCAATGTACAAAAGACGATTATACTGTATAAATAGGGTAGGCATAAAGCAATTAGTCCCGTGAGTAGGTTGGCATTTGACGGAGCAATATAACCATTGATATACGTTGCGTCATTTTTCAGCACACATAAATGATATAAAGAATATACATTGTAATTATAAACAATACAATGAACACTTTAATAAATATGTGTTATTGTTATAATTATCCTAAACCGGTTACTACATGTATATACATCAGGGAAGTTGCGCAGCACACGGAGGGTGTAATAATAACTTAAAGTTTGTATTTGTCGGATCGTATTTTCAAAACCATACTGGTACACGTTTGAATTGGAAATGGTATGGAATTGTAGTCCTGGTAATCTGTCCAGGGGAAATAACCAAACATGATAGGACAAACATTGTTATTAAACCAATAAGCTCCCTTCAAGCATGAAGCAGTCTGACAATGCATAATGAACATTCTTTCGTTTTAAAACCTGACATCACTCCGCCATACGCTCTTTCGGCACCTGTCCTTTTGGTTATACTATTTTGATTGGTTACCATTAAAGATAATCATGTCTGCAGCTTCAGGGTTATACTATTCACATTAATTGTAACACTCTTATTCCGATAACAATGTCCATATGAGAGTAGAACTGTGTTGCTGTGCAGTTGTATTCTTTCTTGCTCTTGAAATGTTGTGTAAGTCATTGTGTTATCTGTGGTTTTCTGTCTTTTGTTATCCTTTTTGTGCTTTTTGTGCTCTGCTGTTTTTGTTGAGTGCTGTCCCTTCTTGTCCGATTTGTCATTATCTTTAAACATTTCTCCGCCAAACGTTATACTTCGTGGTATCAGTTAGCAAAGCCATGCATTATAATTGAAATATATGGTAATATTTAATTGGCTATCCTATTTTGTAATATAATTATGGTCATAAGGTTAGCTTGGTTTCTAGCATTAGAACGGTCCTTACGTATGAGTTCTGGACTTCTTCCCGCCTTTCTGCCTATCTTTTTTAGGTTCTATTTTCCTGGTCTGATTATTTGGTTTGTTATTATTTTATATCGGGATCACGTTCATACAGAGCTAGCAAGTTTGCTTGTCAAATTCTTTATTATATATTTTGTGTTGACAATCATTAAAATCATGTATGCAGATACAGGGGCTAAAGGACTCCATTTTCACAATTCACCTAACTGTGCAATTCGAATTTAAATATACTAAATTAAAACATATACACACTATATTGAATAGAGATGTAAAGCGGGTATACTGCAGTGAACATTCAATGTATGTCTTAGACCACTATAAGCTGCAAATAGCCAAACACATCGTCTAAATCCCGTATCCAACACTTTTGAGCTGAATAACCTGTGATTTTGATCTTTTGGTTTTTTTGAATAATATGTGCCAAACCTTAATCCTATTGCTGGGAACAAATTACATAATCTGGTCAGAAATACAATGCACAACGTCTTTAATGTGCATGAATAACGGTACATGTACAATTGACCTTTCTGCAGACGCATCGTAGCCACGTTGTTACTACGCAAGTCAAGCTTTCATTAAAATGGCGTCTTATACGCAGATATTGTGTGGTGCTCTTGGTACAATTCCGTTAAATATTTCGCTTTTATATATTATATATAAACTATTGTAACACATAAGTATCTGCCTACTTTAAACATGCAAACCGACGGTTTTTAATCGAAGAATTTTACGTAAACTAAATCAGAGCCAAACAGTCTCCGAATAGGCAGATACTAAAACGCGTAATTTTGCCGCTCAATCAGAATGCTTCTTTTTATTAAAATCGCTATTAATGTATGGTATTTGCGCGAATCGGGAATATTTAATCACCTGTCTTTATTGTAACAAATAATGTATTTAATGGATTAATACATATATTTACATATACATGGTGCAATGGAATCTTCCGTACACTATAGCATTCCATCTGCTGTAAACGTTCGTATTATCATAATCAGTATGTTGTTGAGCTAATAATAATCAAATTCCAATGTGCATAGCTTTTTTCTTTAAGTAAAGTAGACCTATCTCCTGCTTTTCTGCGTCGGATTTTTAATGATGCCATCCGTGTGATCTACCGCTTATACAATGTAGCAGGGACATACATTTTGTTGATTACTGACGACAGAGGCTGTATTTGATTGCAACTTCCGCAAAAATAATAAGTGCTACGTTAACATAGTTGAATGTGAATCTTTCAAATCCCACATCGCTACGTAAAATGTGTACACGGTTTTGTCATTAAATAATTATTTGATAACATACCACGATTAGCAAATGTGCGTTATATTTTAATACGAGGGGTGATCCAGAATTACGTGGACTTTTCTCTAGAAAGTTTTTTTAGGTCCGATTGTTTGGAAAATTGGCCATCAATGACCTCCATCCTTTACTCACAGGAATCTTAAATAGTTTCATGAAATCGTTGTTACGTCCATAGTTACACACTGTCATAGCAACACGTGTTTGCAACACGTAATACTTACAATAAATCAATAAAACTATATTTACAAAGTTGAGAGACAACATTAACTATCATACTGTAACGAACAGTGGTTTTCATCAAACTCCTTTCAGTATTATATATTACTAATTTCTCGTTCGTCAGGGGAGACCACTGTGGTTTGATTCCAGATTCGCACTAAGTCTGTTCGTACCAGGAAATAACATAATACCGATTTGTCTGTTACGTTAATATTCGATTAAATAGTGCATGTCGAGTCAAGAGTTGGGTTTCACAATAACGCTCAGGCTCTTATAGTGTTATTAATGTTTATTCATATTATTTACTCATTTGCATTGTTAAAAGTTCATCTAATAATTTGGTGCTTCACCAAGGTAATGAGCACATGTCATCGGTTACTATAATACTGAGACATACTCTCTATGCCCATGACCTAAGCAAATTTGCTTCTTTAACGGCCTCTCGGACTTAACTCACTCGTATCGGAGTCTATATAGGTTATAACTAACTTTCACAGACAGATATTAATACTACACTTCCTAATACAATTTACATGTATATGACCAAGTCTGGTTTAGTTTATTGATGTATATTGACATACTAGTATAACTGTACAAGAATATAATTATATGTTTGCCGGACAGATAGGAAAATATAGTGAAATTAGTATTATATAATCATCTCGCACTCATTATGTTACACAAAGCAAAACACCTTTAAGTCATCAGGGAAAATCGAAAAGACAATGGGACATTATACACAAAACAATCAAAGCTTAACATATATCATAAGGATAGTCACACACCATTACTACTCAATATGCGCTATATAAATCACGCCTGCAATCGGATTTAGATTATTATGCAAACACGAGCTGTACCTCACTCTTCTTTGAAATATAATTATGCATATTTGAGTGATCTCCCTTTTGACAAGAATGTTTTCTTAATAATAACTAAACGCGTGAGATCTATCAACGTGATTCAACCACGGTACATTAAACATGACCTTTGGTCACTGTAAAATTATGTTCACGCCATCGACCTGTGATTTAAATCTACATGGCGTGTCTCTCTGCAATAGAGTTGGTCATGAACGCGACCTCGGTTAACCCATTGCTTTGCAATGGCCTTGTAGATAAGGCACGTTCTAAGCAGTATTTCATCTGCCAATAATTTCTTTCTTAGTTGGCATTTACACTGAAAATCAAGTATGTTTCGTTCATAAGTAATTAGTACTATTTACACATATTTACGTTAAACTTTACAGTAGTTTAAACAATGCATGCTTGAAACCTTTTTTGGTCCACAACATTTTGGACATAAACGTTGCAATTTCCCTTATTTATTTCATGATTTTCGCTTATTTTTGAAATGGTTTACCCAAAAATAGCCAGTTTTGCTCTCTGCATGCCATATACAGCAATATTTATATAAATTCGAGTGTCTGATATCGTTCTGGTCAGTTTGATATGTCACATGCAATATTTTGTGTAATTTTTTCATTTTCAAAAATGTTCCCAAATTTCTCGGCAACTCGGTAGACATGTCAAACTTCGAAGCATCGTAAAAACAATTTCCAAAAGATTGTTTGTGTTTTGTTTGTGATACTATGGACCATTAAAAGTAAAAATTCGAGGAGTTTGATAAAATCAGATTTTTTCCACAGATCACCCCATTTGGGAGTTATTCTATAGGCCTATAAGTGGATAAGGTAAGATTTTCACTCTTCAGCTTTTTATCCCATTAAAATGTTTAGAACAATGAAATAATAAAATATGCTTTGATATTGCATTGTCGGTATACTATCAACATACCCCAAACAATGTGAACTGTATTTAGATGGAAAACGAGTATTGAGTCGTGAATGCACTTTTAGCTATAGACTTTATATAGTGGATACCCGAAGGTTACGGCTCAGAAGTCAAATTCTATCTCTAGCATGTAACATTTTACACGGCACCCGTGAATATGCGAGCTCATTCATTGTCCAATCAGATATGTTTTTTAATCATTCTTACAGAACAATAAGTTAAACGAAAACCCACAAAGATTAATTGGCGCCTGATCAAATGTTATGTACTATTACTGTTTTATTATTTTCACGGTTTGCAATTGACAACACTAGAAATATTGTAAAATATGTATAGGATAGACAATGAGTTTCGCTGGTTATGAGATTTAGGCGGCGCTCAGCTTCAGCGAGAGTCTAATTTCATAACCAGTGATACGAGATTTCTATCCCACTTTATATCCGACTTAGACCACGTGACTGACTGATTTTTACATGTACCGTTATTTATGCACATTAAAGAAGTTGTACATTGTATATCTGACCAGATAAGGCAGATTATTGCTCCCAATAATGGGATCAATTTCTGCACTTATTACCCAAGACAACTTAGGATCACAATCACAGGTTATTCAGCTCAAAAGTGTTGGATTCGGGATTGAGACCATATTAATACTGCGCTGTGATTGGCTATTTGCGACTTATAGTAATCTAATGTGCATGTCATATTAACTGTCGCTATAGAGCCGCATTAAGTATGGATGACATATTCTATAATTCTCCAATCTCTCAAACGGAAACGGTCGTGAAAAGGTAATGAACGAAGTACACCTAAAATAACTACGTAATGCATTCAAATTTTATTAAAGCCACTTTAAGCCCTAAGTAGTTATTTATTTTTAAAGCGACTTGGTAATCAATCCGCAGAATGGTGCATTTTAGTTGAGGCACATACTAGGTAAAACACACAATATAATGGAAAAACATGAGATACATTATCCAGTTGGTTTGTCGATCAAAAAAACCTAACTGTAAACAATAAATGCATGATTTATAGTCAAAGGGAAGCAACAACATTAGAATTAATATTATGTCTTCCATACATTTTACTTAAATGTTAATTTGGGCATATTTCGACGTACATTTGTGTATATAGTTAACATTCTGTCATACAATTGTTGGCCATTTGTGAAAAACATCCTTTTCCTTGTATTTACTGAATGATCGGGGAAACATTTTGGGGAAGATAATGGGGATTAAAGATACTGTAGCAATTAGATAAGTATGTGGTTGTTTTCAGTGCAAATTATTAAGAATAGATGAACATTTCTATGCTACATTGGCTCCTGTGGTGAAGAACGTTTGCACCCTAAACAAGGGTTATAAACAGCTGGAACTAGGGCTGAATTATTGGTTGGCAGTGTGTTGGGCACTTCTTCGTTATATGATTTCTGATAGCTAAAGCTAAGCATTATAGTCGTTTTGTTGTGAAAACTGTGTCATTCAGCTGGAGCATTAGGTCTTTTGGCTGCTGAAACTAATACTTTTTTCGACAGCTTGGACTTAGGCGGATCTTTGCTTGTTTAGTTGGGAATTGTGCCTTGTATTTTTTTTAATTTTTTTCTGTGCTTAGCTGGTTAGGTTGAGTACTGCTTTCCCTGTCTGATTTAATATAATCTTAATAAAAATCTCTGTACAGATCAGCCCATGTTTTGGCGCAACTAAATGTTTCAAGTGTACCCGTGTCAGTACGCTTTCAACAACTGTAAATATTAGCCAGGTGGATAAAGTATAAGACAGTGACATTATTTTTCTTTCAGATATGAAGCTGCTACTGTTCCTGACTGTGATTATAGGCCGCGCATGTGCGTCGTATGATTGTCTCTGTAACTATGACATTGAGAAAAGCGTTTATCTTGCGGTAATTATTTCATATTAGAGATATTACGTAACAGTTATAATAGTGACTACAATTTCGAAACGAAGATATATATGTGTCCTTCAGCATTTATTGTTTTTTTCTCTAAATTAAATTTAGATTAATTTTATTAATATTATTTATATAATACTTACTTTGCCCATGACCATTTCCATCATCGTCGGGGAAGTTTGTAGCCGAAGAAGCGGACATTCGTCCCCAGCCAGGTCTGTCGGCTGGTTTGACTAGGAGGTTTTGCATCTGCAGTGATGTGCACTCCTTGACGTTGTCAGACCAGCTCTTGTGTTGCCTTCCCCTCTAAGATACTGAGCCCTAAATGATGATAAAAACGCCTTTGCAAAGATGTCTACTTTATTCAATATGAATGCTATATAAATTGTCTGGAAATATATTTCCAGTAGTGCCGACTCAAAAGTTGAGACCATTTGAGGTGGTGTCAGACTAATTCAAGATTTGATTGTCATCATGGGCTCAGATAATTCAGGAAAATTTCATCCAATTAAATCTTTTAAAACTTAAGACATGTTGTCTAGAAGATAGAGCACCCGTGGGTGTATCCTTGCGCTTTCTACGTTAGGCTGCAATAAACTAACATCGTTAACTAGTGTATTAGTACAACTCCCGTATATTAGTTAGTATTGAACGCATTAACTTATTTTTGCGATGGGCCGTGTACTGCCGGAAATGTAAATCTCCATAGATTGGAACGATTTAGGACTAAGTCGTAGAAGAGTATATGCATCTTTGACAAACTTACAATATTTATACCTATCATTTGAACCGATAATCCTATGTATACAACTACATTTCAGCAATCTGTCACTTCGACTGAATTAGGCTACTTGTATGAATTCGATTGCAAACAAATGTTGAATACTCAACAACTATTAGATGGATGGAAATCTGTAGCATTTGAGCATCAGGTAAGCACACACTTAATACAAAAGTCCATTGTATATGAATAACGAATTTGGAATAAAGTGAAGTCTTTGTAAAAAGTTTGTACGTGAGCATAGATAACTAGACAATGGACATCTGTGCTGCTAATGATGTGGTTATTTATTCACAGAACAGTATTCCTTGTCTTAGTGCAACATATTGTGCGGCTATATCGCTGGCTTAGAATTAGAAGGTCACAAATACTACTTACGACATTATAAGACTCTGCATCTCAAGGCGCTTCTTACGAGCCTGTTTTCATGAACATAGGAAGTGGTCATATTGACTGAACTAAAGTTGAAACATCTTGTTTCTATAAGTATAGAGAAGTTGTCTTGTTTTCTAAAAATATTGATTGAGTACTTACGCCCTTCAAATTTTAAGCCAGCGATATGACTTTAAAGGTGATTCTATTCATATGAACTATTGTACTTATAATTGTATACTTACTATCCAATGTTATACAACGTTGTTGAAGTCGAGAGATCATTTGATGTTGCTACAAACCCACGCCACACTACACGTCATGTAGGTTTAACGAAGTTGCATTGAACTGACACGCTTATCGCTGACTTAGATTTAGAGGGTCATCGATATTTTGAGAAGACAAGAAAAACAAGCATTCTCAACTTCAGTTTGGTCAACATGAACTGTTCCGATTTTTTTCATGAAAATAGGCGCACAAGAAGCGCATTGTGACGCAGATTCATATATTGACGAGTCTTACAAGGTCGTACATCTAAGTAGTAGCAATATTGACATTGCTTGTGTTTGCAACATTTGATAAATGAATGCGTGTTGGACATTATAACTCACAGTAAATAAACAAGAATATGTTATATTCCAACAGACCGGGTATGTCAAAATGGACACTAATGCAGTCACACAAGTTTGCAATGGAGATCCACCTTTAGATGATATGGGTAACGTACTTGAAATAACCATGCTATAAACACTATTGTCCTTGTAGTTTTATTGTGTTCGAACACTGTTCTTAGATGAATACTGTATTCGTCCCGGCTTGGTTCGTTTTATTAAACGATTTGACAAATAATATAGAAAGTGTGTGTTGCTTAGTGTTTCTTACACATTATCGAGACATGAATGTGAATTTTACTTGTACAGCTTTGCATCGGGCATTGCAGAGGCGGGTGCTTGTGACTTGCGAATTGTTTTGTGCGTGCCTTTTAGTGCATTTCATGTTTGGCTATTTCCGTTTAATGCTGCCTTACCTGTCCGATTAGTATCAACATACTGTGTAGAATTTCTTTCTGTTGAAATGACATGATTACACTGTAGCTGTACACTGTAGATTAGAAATCCTCACCTTTCTGGAGATGACCTATCTATAATGTCCATATACACTGAAGTTATCTAAATGTTACCGGTCAATAAACCGGCACTATAATTGACATTAAATCGTAACATTTTAGGTCATTATACCATTGTAACTGATATATATTGCATAGGTTATTTTCTTGTATGAATGTACATTATATGTGTATGATAAAACTCAAACACGAATAATTTCATTGTAGTGACAACAGCACAGCCGGTAAATTCAAACCACATCACTTCGACGACACCTCAAGAACAAACTACCACTACAATTACAACTACCAAGGTTGTCCCTTCACTGAAACACACTACAGCAAAAGCTATGACCACCAAAATGTCAACGATGGCACAATCATCGGATACGACTATACAAACTAAAAGCTCATCGTCGGTCACATCACCCACCACAACGCCTAAAGAACAAACTTCCTCTACCACAACAACTACCAAGGTTGTTCCTACTTTCAAACTCACGACAGTAAATGCAATGACCACCATAGCACCATCGTCGGCAATGACATCTCAAGAACAAACAACCACTGCGACGTCAACTACCAAGATTAATCCTACAACCAAACCCACGACAGTAAAAGCTATGACCACAACAGACACACCTGTGGCACCATCGTCGGCAACGACACCTCAAGAACAAACAACCACTGCAACCTCAACTACCAAGATTAATCCTACAACCAAACTGACCACAGTAAAAGCTATGACCACAGCAGACACAACGATGGCACCATCGTCGGCAACGACAATATCTACTCTGGCTACACCGATGGCAACTACATCGGCCTCTGTATTACCAAATAACTGTAGGTTTTACGATTTCTTTTTTTACATACCATTATGTTCTATTTTTGTATACAGGTGTATGTATGAATTCCTCATGATTATTCACTGTTAATATCATGTACAGGTCATTGTTGAACGTTTTCGATTTCAAACTTTACTAAGGACGTAATAAGCAATTGTGAATGAACTCAACACATCGGTGATGTACAATGTGCATTTCCCAAGTATCTGAATTTTGTAAGACAATACATGGATGTTGTTTTTAAACGTGTTTTAGCAATCATCTCTTTTGTATTTATATTTACCTTCTGTGAAATGCATGCATTACGGTCTGTGTCATGTGTATACATTTGTTTAATGCCGACATAAACGTATTGTATTGTTAATTGTGATTTATGTGGGAAATTGATTTTATTACCATATTCTGCACGTGAAAGAAATAGTAATAACGACAAGGAAATCTAACGTTGTTTATTTAATCTTATTGATCTATAATTTCAGCCAAACACATTTGTCCACAATCAGTCTACAACTCCACAATGTCTGACAATGCTACATTAATTATCAATCAAGTAGAAAAGAAATGTTATGAGTTTGTTCAGTCTCGCCAAACCTGGTCACATGCAGAGGCTAATTGTCAGAAAAACGGAGGACATTTAGTAACTGTGCGTAACGTAAATGAAAACAACGAGCTGTACGAGTACGTTAAAGCATATGGACACAGCACATGGTTGGGACTTAATGACAACAATCAGGAAGACCAGTTTATATGGGCTTCAGGTAGGAGAGCTAGTTGCTACATCTATTTCGATCTACAATAATTTATTATTGTATTTGCAAGCAATCGATACAAAATTATTATTTGTATTTGGGATATTTACAATTAATTGGATACCAACTACCAGCTTAGATGAATATTAGAGTTAATTGAATCAAACGCAAGTCGTATTATGTATTGCCTGACTGAAATCTTGTTTATTGCCACTGCTTCCATAGTCTTAAGAATCGGAAGTATTTGGAAATATGATTATATCGCTAAATTCGCTACCATATTTCAGGTGAAATTAGCCCATACACAAACTGGAGATCTGGACATCATAATATATTCACTCACGGATCCGAGGATTGTGTGTGTATGTTGGCAAGTACGGGACACTGGGAAGATTTAGGATGCTATACCAGTTACGCGTACATCTGTGAATATGGTATGGAGAAATATTATCTTTTATAAATATGTGCAACTCGTCGTAGATAAAACTGGCCTTCCAAGTGTACATAAATATTCGAGAAGACATGTAACGCGTTTACGGTGTCGCAAAACTTCCGATCTTGCTGTCAACATATAGTTTTACAGTTTTCGGTATCGAATGTTCATTTTCAATCTTTTTTGTTCACAAGACCAACAGTATCGTTCAAGTAAGCGTAAACAATTGTATCCGATCTACAAATAAGACATCACGGACAAGCTTCACGAAAGGGTTAATTTTGTCAAGTGTTTTTTTTTTTCAAAAAATAAAAGTGCATGTTCCTATATACGTGAATGAATGAGAACAAAATAAATATGACTTTTGCATGCGTGTCCTAATAGAGACATTTCTAGTACATTGTATCGATACTTTATATTTGCTTTGTGTTATGATATTCATCAACTTTTTCTCTACGTTCAGCAAGTATACCGGATGTAAGTGGAAACTCGGCAACACAAACACCAATCACTACCGATGGTATTATAAGACATTTCTACATTTCATCTAGAAACATGATCAATGAATGACATAAATTGTTCTTAAAACTGAGTTACCGTTTCAAACCTCGATTGCAATGTCTAGAAAATATGGCTTAATAAGGACGGTTTAGACCTATAAATAATAATTGTAATAAGCCATACAAATTTAAGAAAGCATTTGTCGATCTATTATTATTGATAGTATTCGAATGATAATAAATGAGAAGAAAACAGCTTTCACAACCTGTGTATAGTCCACCATTCCAACAATAACACTAGCCTTTTTTCAAATAAAAATAACAAAAACTACATTTTTGACATAGTATTTTACTCGTGCATAATCACTTTTAGCACATACATTGTTTCATTATACACTGATCAGAAGCGGCCAGTGGAGTGTTGATATATCAATTTTTGGTTTAAATAAAAGGCTGAGCTATATATCACTTAATAATTTATAATCCCGGTTAACTGTCTGTTGGGAAAACTAGCGTCGTCGGGTCTATGGGTATATTTGCCCCTGTGTCTCTTGATCTAATTGTTCACTGTGTTGTTCTTGTTGTTCTGCTGTTTCTGACATCACTGCATTTCCCGTCCGATTCGTTACGATTTTTGTATTATATTTTGCACGTTTTAGGTAACACTCAACTGTGCCCTTTTTCTGATGTTCTCGCTGCAAGAACCGACCCAGCCATCATGCTCGGACAATATGGAGACTCGTGTTATGTACTGACTAATGGAAGTCGGGAAACATGGACATCTGCAGAATATAAATGCAAGCGTAATGGCGGACATCTGGCACATATAAGAAATGCAGAGGAGCAAAATTTCATCTTATCATTTCTGACGCGTCATTCGTCACTATTAGGAACGTGGATAGGTTTAAGTGATACCAAACATGAGGGTCAATTTCAATGGTCGGATGGTTCGTATTATGTATAATTACATGCATTTTTTTTAAATTTTCAATATCTTAATTTGTATGTATTGCAATATTGTATACCTATTACGTAACAAGGAGTCTGATTGGCTTAGATCGCATGCACGAGGAGTCAATATATTTTTTAATCCACCTCCAACAACGTAGGCTGGGGGTATATAAAATTTTGATGTTATGACTTGACGTCATTTCCTGGTACATAACGTTCAAAACAACGTGACATCATTTCCCGCAGTATTTAGCCCATAACTGCTCATACGTATATATATGCTTTAACTTAGCCTGTTAAAATAAATGATATTTATATGAGCCAGTCTCCAGGAAAACCTGCTATAATGACATTATGTAATTACCGTTATGTGACAAGGTTTGTAAAAGCTCTAATATAAGAAAAAATACATATCCATTGATATATATATTATATATGAGAGCATTATTACATGTAGCCAATTTGAATTAGTGTCGTCTTTTATTTCTATTACTTATGCTTACCAGAAGATAGACTGGGTGTTATTATAACTTAATAAGAGTAAATACTTTAGGTTTTATTTCCTTGATTTATGGTATGGTGTATGCTGTTACAGTTGACGACTTTTTTTTAGATAAATATGACGTATACTGTCGATTCAAAGATATCTGTCAAAACCGCCAGAATGTTCCATTTTGTAATAGGTAAAAGTATGTATTGACCAATCAGCGCTCTTATTTTACTCATACCATCTTTGGCCATAGATTTATGTTTTAAAATAAGCGTCGGATATTTCATTAGCGTTCTTAGCGTAGTGCGTCAAATGCATGGTATCAGCATAAAACATTGGTGAAATCCAAGTATAGGTTCGAATCCAGTCTGATACGTTTTTTCTTTGTTATGTTTTTATAATATTTTTAACTGATGTTTTTATATCGACAAATTTATTTTATCATACTTTTCTTCGCGAAAAAAGTAGCTGGCTTGATAAAGATACGCTATGTTTTTTTATATATACTAGTACATTGAATGCAACAATTGCAGAAATGTTCAGCTTCGTAGGATGAACTCAACCCTGGTGTGCTGGAATACAAATGCGAATAGTTTAGTTTATTCATTGTATGTACATGTTTTGTATGTAATTACCGGAATTAGCAAAAGCACCATTAATATAGTTTTTACGTAGTTTAAGCAAAATTAAAAAATCTAGGCATTGTTGGGATTTGAGCTCGCAGTAAATTGTATACACTTTCGAAATTACACACAAAAAACCATAGCTGTTAACCACTCGGCTATAAAGGCAGTTAAAGATATGATCATTTAAATATACTTATGATGTTAGGACTTAGTCCTGACACACCTGTACAAATCGATCGTATTGAATGTTTGTTTACGCGGTATTGACAGATAACTTTGAATCAGCAGTAGTTGACATTTAAAAAGTGATATTGACCTCTGAAATCAAAATTATTCACCTCAACATAAGTCAGTAATAGTATATTGTTAACAATTATCCAAATCATTAAAATAATGAGTACCCGGTGTCACCCCTACTGGTGTACAACAGTACAAATTATTAATCTTTATAAATCAATACATGTTTAAACGACCGTTAGGCCGTTACCGTTATATATGCGTTTATATTTGAATTTCTGACACATGTTATAGGAGAAGCTGTAACGTATACTAACTGGATAACAGGATTCAATGGCACTCACCATAGTTCCGAGGATTGTGTTGTACTGCTTCCAAACCAGACCGGAAAATGGGACGAGGTTTATTGTAGTTCACATGGAAGTTTCTTTAGCTCGCAAACTGAGAGACATCAGATAATGTGTCAATACAGTAAGTCCTTCTTCTAGAATGATTTCAATTGAGAGCTGCCTTCCCTGTCCTATACTTACGATATTTTGTATGATGAATTTTTAAACATATTCATTACTAGTATTACAATGTTTACAACAGTGCTTCACATACTGCAAAACTTCACACAGTATATTACTGGCAATCACACTCAATATATCACAATATATGGCCGACTAGTCAATCAGATGTTTGTATTTATATCGGTCAGCGGTCGTTGATGGGAAAGCTTGCCTGCCTCTCTCATACTTACGAGGCGAAAGAGGTGTCAAGTATGGTAAATATTAGTTGTAAGAAGTTGTTTCCTAAACTATGCAAAAAGCAAACTTAGTTTCTCAAAATCCTTGACAATGTATCCTATTTACATCATTGGGACTAAGAGGTGGGACTAACTGAAGGATAATAGAAAAATAAATGCAATAACGTTCGTGTCCTGATATCTTGTTAATATCATTCACATCAGTTAGCGCATTCAAATCCAAGATCGAATGAACAAACGTATAACAAACTAAACGTTGTATTCTATTTCAGGAACTCAAAATCATGCGTCCAGTATTTTGATTGGATAGTATGTTCAGAAACTCGTGCGTATTTTATTGGATAAACTGACGTGTTATGGATGGCGAAAGATTGCATTTGGAGCGTCAATATCTAATTACTGTAATAAATGTTATGTTTCTTTATTTTGTTTGATATATCTTAGTCTAGCAGACATTGCGAAACAAAAAGTATATTGTACGTGAGAGGATATAAAAGTACGCGGAATCTTATGATGAAAAAGAAGCACAATATACATGCTCTTACGTCATGCTCTTACGTCACAATTTCCAACTCAGGCAAAGAATAAATTATGCAACAAACGAAAATAACTCATGGATCCAATAACACGGGTTATCCATTAGCTGATAACACCAATTATAACTGACGAACTTCAGCGCTATATGCTTCCAAATTTTACTATGACCTGACAATATGAATTACAAAACAACTAGTCAAATACCATGGAATTAAAAAACGACAGTTTGTCAATCTAATTAAATACTGTAATACACACCAGACAATTCAAACATTTGATAAAACATCGGAGAAGAAAGGTACCACTCAACAGTGACATCCAAGCACAGTAAAAGGAAATAACCCAGACCACAAGCACGCGGCACGATGCCCAACATAGTCATACAGCGTTAGCGACAGTGCGAAGCGACTCATGTTAGAAACCGTCACAGAACGTATAATCCGTACCCCCATTAGGATACTACATGTGCAAGCGTGCCTAACAAAAAGCCTCGTACTTCCTATCGTACAAAATAGGACTATATTAACCCATTTTTAGTGTATGATATGGACCATACCCTAAGTTAACTAGTGCCATGTATTCGAAGATAATATTTATCCGTCGTACAGCGACATATTTTATTATTTCAATGAAACGTAACTCTTCCTAACACTGTTTATGTACAGCAAAACTATGTATCTTTGAGTGTTTTCCCTTTGATAGGTACCGAGTAACGAAAATTGTGAGATTTTTTTCATGTTTCGACCATGGTTATACACGTATAAATATATAATTGTAGGTGCTCGATAGTTTATGAAAAGCCTTGTTGGCATTTTTCTATTAGTCTACATGCGCAATGCACTAAAACAATCTTTCTGTTGCTATCTTTAGCAGGCCGGGATTATTTTATGTTCTAAATCACCAACTTAGTGCGATTACAATGACCCTGTAGATAAGGTATCTTATGTGAAGTACGTTATAAATGGTATTTCATCTGTTATGAGTTTCCTTTCATGATTGGAGTTTGTTCTACATACAAGTATGTTCTGTTCATAAGTAATTTATACTTCATTCTCATATAAACGTGCATACGTAGCTTATATGTTCATTAGTTGAACGTTTACAATTGTTTAGACAATTCGTGCTGTTTCATTATTATATTATTATTATTTTCACGGTCATTATAGGCTGATCATGTGTGTGACGTTTATATCCTATTTGTTCCAATATCTCAAACGAAACGGTCGTCAATATGTAAAATAATCGAAGAAAGTCAGTTGAAATATTTCACAAACGAATCAAATCACAACAATCAGACTTAAATTAATTAGTAAATTATTTTAAATGTATCATGCTTTAATTGAATGCGATTGGTTTTGTGTCAACAACGCTCACAGCATCAAAACAATTAATGACATACAAGTGCTGACTATATTGTTCCAATTGGAATGCAAGTGATGCTATATCTTTCTTGTATCAAAACAGTGAGCTGTATATCAAAGATCATTGTATTAGCTTTTAAAAGTTGATACCTCACATTTTAAATTCCGTTCAATGTGGCGGTAACATTTGGTAAATTAACATTGTCTACTCGTGTATCCTAAATAAATGCTTAAATGATTGGGAAGATGTCACTTTTTCTGACCAAATTCGGTCCCATTTAAGAAACGTTGTTTGCTGAATGCGGGAGCAAATACAATATTTAAAATAACTTGGATGGTAAAATGCAGTCATGTAATGTCTTATTCATCAACTACTTGATAGTTTAATAAATTTAAAAGTGGTGTAATTGTATTCGGTATGAACCTAATGCACGCCATCCAAATACCGCAACATACCAGAAAAAGGTTGCGAAATTCAAATACATTTTAGAAACTGGTGGATTATTTACAATTAGGCAAGAAGCTCAATGTGTTCGCACATCATTAGGAGCTATTCATACAATCATCAAGCACATTACACAAATTAGGACCATAAGTATTGTTTGGATACCCCTATTTGCTTTGAGACGCCAGTAGATATGCCCTTGCGAACTGTCCAAAAATAGTTGAAACCAGTTTTTAGATAAAAAGAGTCGACCGTTTGCAATTGTAATGACCATAAACGAGACACGGGTAAATTTTGTTACCCATGCGACAGATCCATAGGCAAATATGAGTCAGCAAAGACAGAACAAAGGATGTATTGTAAAACGCACCATGTGTGCCAGTAGAAATGTACACCTTTTCGATATATAAACCAAGTTTCTACAATTAGAGTTGATGTTTAAAATGGACAATAGGTAAATGCCAAGCTTAACAAAGGTAAATGCAGAGCAATGGGCCTCCACTTGCAGCAGTCATTATCGGGACTTTCTGAGAAGCGTTAAGGTTATTGCGCTTTCCGACCATCCTTATTTGTCACTCATTGTCTCTTGTGATCTTTATTTGTTTCAAACGACTCTTAAATTGCATTGTCCGAAAAAATATCGGGTACGTTGAGATATCGGTTCGGCGCATGTCCAGCATACATAGTGTACCTAGGCATGATAACAAAATCGCATTTTAGAAATGGAATAACTGATTGAAACTTCGCATATATCGGAGATGAATACTGCAATGGGATTAAAGACTTGTGTCATTAGAATCTATGAAGGATAATTTTTTATGGGCTTAGATGCATTCCAATTTGAAGAACCCTCGTACAAATGATTCCTTTACACGTACAGGTTGATATGACATTGTGTATAATACGTGTTTGTCATGTTTTAGTAGAATATGTCTTGAACTTATATTGAAAATACATATTTAAAATCACATAATTGTGAAATCCGCACTAAATATAGTCGTCACTAACAACCAAAAGCAGTATAAGAAACACATCGTTTACAGCAATTATAGTCCGCCCAGGATAATGTGATGTTTACAAACATGAATCGGTTTGGTCAACTGTGGCTAAATTGGTTTTACAAATCACTTAAATAAACAGATAAGGTCAGTATTATTCTCAAAACATCACTGATAATTGGTGCAGATAATTGTAATCCACCTTTGTGGAATATACCAAATTTTCCCGCCTATCACTTTATCCTGGGCGCACTATACATTTCTCTAAGTGTATCATATTATGAATGGATGAAGTGATTGTCTGATTCGACAATGTTCACAGTATCGATACTTTAATGAGTATAACATTCTCTTACACGTACTTACCATAAGCATATGGTGTGTGTGTGCAAATGTTTAAATTTTTTAGCGACGGGTTGATATGTGTGCAAAAAATAAACACCAACAGAAATAGCAGAGTGAAGTCACATATACATGTATCACATATCCTTTCCACTACCATAGCGTACTAATGCAGACTGGCTGGGATGGCCATTTCGACCTTCCGCAGTTTTCGACCTGAATGCCCATTTTGGGGAATTTTGCTGTCATGGATACAGAAGCATCCCAGACTAAAGGATACTACGGGCCCAAGGTCGTTCACAGGTTTTTGGGCCCGCTGGTTTCCTTTAAAGAGGGCTTTGAACGTAGATTTTCCTAAACTGAAATGACTAGTCCTACCCGCCATTGCGGCACGACATTAAACATTAACCAAACAAAAAAATGAATGTCATAAATGTGACATTAAATTAAACAATCGCCAGAAAGTTTGAATGTCAAAAAATGAATTTTGACACTCGGCACAGCTTAGATGTTCAATATCACAAAGTTTACATTTGACATTCGATTTGTCATCGACAAAAATGAATGAAAAAATGACATTCGATTTGACTTAAACAATTGAATAGCAAAGCGTTAACAGTTGACTAGCATTTTCAAAATCGATAGCTGAAACTATGTCATTCAATTTAAAATTCTATAAAAAGAAGGATGTCAAAAATGTGTTGTTTTGAATGTGATTTGACATTCGACACACTATTTTCGGTTTGAATCAAAACGACGAACACACATCGATCTTGAGCAACCCATTAAGAAACACTCAACATAAATAGTACATACTATCAAGACATGTCATTTTGAACGAAATGAATACAGCCTTACACTCGATATCACTTGCTGATTGGCACATACAAAATGAACTTAAATTCAAAAGGTTTTTTTGTAAATGTCTTAATTGTTTAACTTATACTAGAAAAAAAACAATTCGGTACTGGATAGCGTCATAATGTCACTGGTGGCTTGAACGTTTTAGAGTGCACCAAACCTCACACTTACCCCGCAGAAAATCTCATTGAATAGGACAATATAAATAAAAGTTTCCAACCATGTTGTGCCCCTTAATTTAAATGCAACATTGACAGGTGATAACAGAATGAAGCCATGAAAGATATATAAAAATACCTCTTAGGGTAGACTTGATCACCTACCAGAAGTCGAACCAACAGAAGAGCAATACAGTTATGGGCACGACAATACAATAAAGTTCATCAACACCGACCACCCTGAAATGTTTTGGTCCTACTGAGGAATTCCTCATTATAATGCGATGAGGAATTACACGTAGTTTCCCCAATGACACACGATGGCTCCCGATGATCACGAGAACCTTTTCTCGCATCGCCTAATTGTTATCGGGAGTATATCTCCGAGGCTTATCGGGAGTATGTCTCCGAGGCAGTGGGACCGTAGTATAACGTCGGGAACACATCGGAAGTTCTCCCGATGCCACCCGGTAACTCCCGAATTATCCCCCGATAAATACATTATTAACGAATAGTCGGAGATTAAATCCAAACACTGCGAATGTGTCACCGAAATATCGCCGAATCTTTGCCAAATATTTAGATTAGACCACGAGGACCTGATTCTTAATGCCTCCCGAAGCTCAGTAATTTCCATCGGAAGTACATCACCGAGGCAGAAAATGCTCAGTCGGGCATAGGCTTTACGCAAATTCATAGCGTCTAAATAGGTAATGTCCAATTTGTTATAATCTTTTTGCTGACAGCTAGTATAAAGTACGTACTACTATGTACATGTAGCTGCATGTTATACAATTAATACCTTCACTTTGACCAATTCGTTATTACCTCTGTGTTGCCAACCATTAAAATGATGTATAACCATTCCAGAATTATATAATTGACAGTGTTTCGAACATGTGTATTGGTCTAATTGACAAATGAAAGTATGTTTAGATTTCATTTATTTATTGCTCAGTTTTGGGCGTGGCTTGTGTTCAGTATTTTTTTGTCTGTTTGTTCTTTTTTACGGGCCTCTCTTGTTCTGCTGTTTCTGATGTGTGCCGCCTTACCTGCCCCACTTGATATGATATTGTATTTATTGTGTATGTATGTAGTTAAACACTTTCACTAATATTCAGTACGTTCGGTAGAACTGCCGTCAAATATGGACGTTAAAATACATTTTGAGTTCGTAACAGGAACTGCGACAACGGACTACAACATTATACGTTTTCAAGATATGTTATAACTAATATACAACTGAAAAAGTACAATATGATAAGAGAGATAAAATAAGAGAATGTTTTATTTCAAATTTTGGGCCCACATATGGGCATACAATTGTGACATACATGGCCTAAAAGTTCACAATATGTATTAACTATCATTAACAACAACTGAGAGAAGAAAAGAGAACAAGGACCTAACGCTAAATTCTTACGCAGGCTAAATCATCTAGTATATTAATTTACAACATAACAGTCAAATAAACAGCAATTAATGATTGAAAAAATGTCATTGACTAGTTCACATATTATTGCAACAGGAGGTATACTTTAACATTTGACTTGATAGGGGATTTATTCCCGGCCGCGCAGCGGCCGGGAAAATCCCCATTAACGATTACATGCGAAAAACACGTGATTGTTGTTGTTGTAGTTTTGCATTGGCTATGACCTATATTTTTTTGTCAGACCGGATGCAGAATAATGATTCGGTAGACTGATTTTCACGTCCCACTTCCGGTAGAGGCAAGTTCTTGCTCAAGATTTGAGAACCAATTTGTTTAATTCATTTTTATTTCAATATTCTTTTCCATTCTTTTAATAACGTTTCGGCATATAAGCCTGATTCAAATCCTGAAAATTATTGAAAAAATACATTTCTCATATAATCCAACGTAAAAATCAATATGACGAGGTCGGAAATGACGTCACATCATTTAACGCGACGTCATCGCACGTTAACGCGACGCCTTCGCACGGCATAGCGCGCCAACTTGTGAATAATTAAGGTGAATTGAAAATTAATATAAATAGCAAATAAAAGAGTGTAAAACTATAATAACTATTTATAGGGCATATCTGTTCAATCCGTCACCTAGATCTAACACTCTTTTCTAAGTATTTGTTCGCCTGGTGTTCTATGTGGTGCTGCCTGGCAGCCAGAGGTCTGAGGAGCCAACAAATTCCTTAGTCAGTTTTTTCCTCTGTCAGATTATCCAAAGACCTGATGGGAAATCCCCGCTGGATGCAGTGCATTTGTTCATATTAATTATTATGTTAAATGATTTTAAATTAATCATATGTTCGTTAAACTTTTTATTTTCTTAAAGCAATCGGAGATATACTTTGACAAATACGTTATAACATCTTTATTTTCATTTGACAGTAGCCAAAACAATTATTTTTACTACTTAGTGTGGCAAAATTGACAATAACTTTCTCTCGATATTATATATTTCACCCGATGTAATAAAATGAATCTTGTCCTCAACTTCATTTAAATTACACAATTCACATAAAATTATTAAATATAAAACATTGCAATACTCCATGCGATTCGGAACAGCTTGAATATACTGCGCAGTTATGAGCGGGAATAACTCATGTACAAACTGTTAAAGAAATGGAATCTTCTAAACGCACAGAAACATTTCACACAAGCGTTTAAGGAAATGATAGATGGTGGTAAAAATGTCAGTACAAAGGCCGACCAGTGGAACTAGTACAACTACATGCAATGCAGTTACCAAGGAAGTACCGCACGCCATTAATAGTAACCGACACAACTATACTGAGCGAAACTTCTTACCGAACACTTTAACCATGATGCAAACAAAATAATTTAATGAAATTTTGACCACAGCGTTCCGACATATTGTTTATACTTTAAACCAACTTTTAGAAAATTCCTATCGCTAACAACAAATATATTGACTAACAAATTAAGTGTTCGGTTAGAAGTTTTGCTCAGTATATGTCCCTGGTGTTGCTGATATTGAAGGATTTAGTAAAGCGTCTGTTCACTGAATTCCATAAAATAAACACACACCTGAAATATAAGATTTGTGACAGAATATAGCAAACATCTGGAATTTGTAAAGCTCACTTTCTGACAATAACGCGACGTGGGTATTGGAGATACGTATCATGTTCGGTAAAAACATACATAATGTGTGTTTAGTACATTCGATATGCGTGAAAGTTAGGAATTGTATCTGCAGATGATGCTATATACATGTAACCATGTCTAATTGTTTGCCCGTTATCTATATGTTTTGTTACCATTTTATATCACATTCTTGTGGAAAACATACACTGCCACATTAAGCATATGAATGAAATTATTCACGTTTCAAAGTTTTTTGTCTATTTATAGTTTGTTCAATGAATAACTGGAAGTTCTGGTTTGGTCTAAAGCGGGAAAATTGTTCATGCATGTTGTAATTTGTATATAAGGCGAATGATGGGCGTTTTTCGTCACTCGAGGTTTTGTTGGCAGTTATTATCACACTTCCGCCCACCCACCCATTTATGGGTATTTCAGTTCCTGTGAGAAGTTTGATATACCATGAGTGTTTTCGTTTAAAGTTTTTAAGACAAATAATGACATTTGTCTGTAATAACGTTTGATTAATTCCTGACAAAATATTTTATTGGAGTACATGTATTAGTTTCAGTTTTGGATAACCAGAGGCATAACATGCATAACAAGTACTTGAGAATTGCAAGCAATGCAGAAGTCCCCATCCGGTTTGAACCCATTTTCAATGTTTCTGTTGCCATAACAACCACAATTTTTGTCAGAATCAAAATATTGTTAGACGTGCATAACCCCCTTCTTGTCTTTTATCCACATACCAAGTTTCATAAACCTAGCTTAGAAACTGTTTGAGTTATGTCAGGATGCAGATTTTTTGACGGACGGACGGACGGACAGAGGGCAAACCTATAGTCCCCACCGGTCAAAAACCGGTAGGGGACTAATAACCTACGACAATCATTTGAACCAGATTACGGTATCTACAAGAGTGATTTCTACAAGAAACCCAGACTCAGATTGTGTTACTAAGTGTAAAATTAAAATAAGCTAACAATATGCCTTATTCCTATGTTTGTGTTTGTTGTTTTGTTGTTTGTAATGTGTTCAGACAACAGCTTTGATAAGTGAATAATAAAGTTACTCACGAATGTATCGTGAGTAATGGTAAATATCATTTCAGACATGAAGTTGATACTGTTCCTGACATTGATTTGCGGTGCATGGGCAGACTATGATTGTCTCTGTAACTACGATGTCGAGAGAAGTGTTTATCCTTCGGTATGATTTTATATGTTACGCACCCATTGTAAAAACGTCTAAAGAAGTATACATATCGCTGGCTAAGGAAGAGAAGGTCGAAAGTACGAAATCGATATATTGAGAAAACATGACAAAAACTGTCTTACAACAATATGTACTCTTTACTTATGGACAAATAAGCTTTTTTAACTTCAGTTTGGTCAAAATGACCAGTTCCAATTTTTACGAATACGGCTCATAAGACTCGCCTTGTGATGCAGCTTTCAAATATGCATGAGTCGTATATATATATATATATATAAGGTCGTAAATACATTTTGTAGTACTTACCACCTTCCCGTTCTAAGCCATCGATATTTCATTGATCATTTACAATATATGTGTAAAGTCTACGGTATATTATCTTCGAACTGCATGGATACTGAACTACAATTGGGTACGTAGGTCTGAAATACTTCATCCAGTTGATTATATCACCAAAAGTGCATCGACAAGTAATTCTTATCAATGAACACATTATATATATAGGTACATCTACTTGTTGTGTTGATAATCATTATACACTCAGGGACGTAATACTTTAAATTAGGTGAGGCGTTTTTAAAGTCCTTGAGTGTATAGCACGTTTGACTCAAAAATGAACATAGTCTGATCGATACATCTAACATTATGATTGTGCGTTTACACTAATCATATTTCAAACATACAGGGTTAATTTTGCGACTACCAGAACTCATTAACTACATATTATGTTTGAGTACTATTTTCTGACAAACTGAAACAGCCTTTGTAACCGCGAATAATTTATCAGTACAAATGTAATTGTATTACAGTTAATTAAAGCTCAAAACTGCCATCAAACTCATGCATCCCTTTTTGTTTTCTTCTAAATCAGGCAAAATACAGAACAAAACATTGTTACAATGTATATGTCTATAGGATTAACGGCAATAGCAAACTCCATTTATTCATGATACATGTATAATTATTTCTAAGTTATGCTTAGTAATAAAGGATGTTTCTATTTGCCAGCAGCAGAAAATATGGCAGTTGTGTAGTTATTGATGTCTACCTGGTGCAAAATGATCACTGTAGTGTATATTAGACGATTCTTCTTTTGCCTGGTATTATTTACACGCATATACTTTCAGCAATCTGATAACTCGAGTCAAATAGGCTACTTGTATGAATTCGATTGCAAACAAACTGTGCAAGCTCAACAACTATTGGCTGGATGGAAATCGGTAGCTTTCGAACATAAGGTATACATATCCCAATTTAAAACCTCAATTCTTTGTGTTTAATGCAATGGCATAAAAATAAAACAGTAAAAGACAAAGTGACATCTTATACTTTTCGACAGCTTTGCTTGTTTAGTTGGGCATTGTGCCTTGTGTGTGTTTTGTGTTTCCTGGGCTCGGCTGGTTAAGTTGAATGCTGACTTCCCTGTCTGACTTAATACAATCTTTTGGAGATATCAATACATGTTCAATAGATACCAATGCAATGAAAATGCTAGTAAAGAACATGGTTTCGTTCTTCATTTATGTCATTGTAATCTGTGATAAAAGATAGTGCATGGCTATATGACTTCATAGTGACGCAATTTTGTATAGCTAGTTGTGCATTCAGTATACACATTTGAAGTTATTCCGAGGTTGCTACAAAAAATTATGTTGTCGAGTCACACTTACACTACTCTTGACATACATGTAACAGAGGAACACTGGGCATACATATATTATATATTATCATTAAATTTATCTATTAAACGTCTCGCTCTGAATGCATCAATGGCGGAACTTACTTGCCGGAAATAAATTTAGAATACGTTATGTATCACCAGGTTGGATATGTGAAAGAGGACGACAAAACCAACATACAAGTTTGCAATGGTGATCCACCGGCGACTGATACCGGTAAACTATTCACTACCATTTTGTTACCCCTAATGTATTTTGTCTATGTAAATGCACTAAATACATTGCCCTGAAGCACTGAGGGTGAGTACTAACATCAAAACATAATAATAAATCCTTCCATTACACTACAATTAACACGTGTCTTGTCACAAAAACAATTTAACAGCAAAACGTGTTTAAATGACACAATCCGGATTAAGTTGATATTCAATGACACAAAATGTTATTTTGCTTCAGACATGTATAGTATGTATAGTATATAGTATACTGAAATATTATACACAAACACCAACCATTTATATTTGAAGTGTCTACAGCACAACTACAAGTACCTTCAGAAAACATCACCACGACGATACCTACTACTATAAGCATAGAGGTATCTCAAGAACAAACTACTACGACAACTGTTGCCACGAAGGTTGCAGCCACGACAGCTGCCCCTCCTACCAATCCCACTACTATACCAACTACAACGGTTACGGGCTCATCTATGGCACCTTCGTCGACTACAACAGTATCCACTATGGCTAGACCAATGGCCACTTCATCAGCATCAGTACTATCAAATAATTGTAGGTGTTTTATATTGCATTGTTTCTACTTTAGTGCCGTTAGGTTCAACCTGATGTACCATTTCATCATAAACATTTATTGGTACACAATTTCATCTTGCTCCCAAATGCAATCATTTAAAGTGACGAACCATTGTTGTTTGATATATTGATTTGCCTTTGTCTTATTGATATTATACTTAACGGATTGAAAGATGCGACACTTGTGTATGTTATTTGATAGCCAATTCAAGTTAATGCCAGTATTGGAATTGATTAAAGGTTAATGTATTGGCGTCATTTTGGCACTAAAATGATAAAAATGAGATGAGTATTAACAAATATATAGTACAATCAATAATTCGATCCAAAAAACAAAAGTCGCATTCTGACTATACTCTCTTACATGTTTACCTCCCCTTGTCCAAAAAAAAACATTAGGCAGGTCAATGAGACAACGGTGTATGTTTCCTGCAACATTGTTCCGTGCCATATAGAGACATATTAAATAAAAGTCGGATATGTAATTTATCATATTCAAACTAATTTAGAATTTGTAATAGAAGTTGTACCATTACATATGTTATACAGGCTGGTCATCTTCAACGATGCAACCAATGCGCCGATAAACACGTTACTTTGGTTTTCTGGACCAATGTCTTTTTCGTGTGATAATTTAGTTTTTACTCGTTTGATTTTATTAAGTTTGGTATCAAAATGACGACTTTGAATTAGCCTTTACGAATATACAAATACATTTTATATTGGAATTTGGTGTCCTAAAATATGCCAACATACCCATGTGTCGCGTTTGTAAATCCGTTAACCATACATACCTGTTAATCTTAAGAGTATTTAGAAAATAGAAGGCTTTTTTTTAGCCAACTTTCGCATTAATGCATATAATCTAGCAAGGTAAAGATTCATTTCTCTGGTATTACCCTGAAACAGAAGAAACCAGGGAACACATTTTGTAGGGAGCATTCTGTCATTGGACCATTGAGGCTGACAACAGGACAAACAAAACATGTACGACATGAGATGAACACGACAACTTCAATAAGTTGGTTGTACTGTTAATACGCAAAGATGCTATCAAAGTCAATGTGATAATCACGACTATATGTTATACTAATTGATGCTAATATAATTTCAGCGACACACATTTGTCCACAATCAGTCTACAACTCAACAATGACTGATAATGCTACATTAATTATCAACCAAATAGAAAAGAAATGTTATGAATTTGTTCAGTCTCACCAAACCTGGTCAAATGCAGAAGCTAATTGTCAGAAAAACGGTGGACACTTAGTTACTGTACGGAACCTAAATGAAAACAACGAACTATACGCGTATGTTAAGGCATACGGACACAGCACATGGTTGGGACTTAATGACAAGAATATGGAAGACAAGTTTACATGGGTGTCAGGTATGAGAAATAGCTGTTAATTTGGTTAAAATCCCACAATGGTTACACTAAAATGTATTTTCAATATCAGTAATCCTTTTATAAGCATCTATTAAATGACCGATCAATTTAATTTGATGCAATTTGTATGTTGTATTGTAAAATAGACGTGATAATGCCTGAATGTAAAATATATTACACGGTGTAGAACCATATCGGTACCCTCTCGGTGCTGGCACCCGTCTCTCTCGGTGCAAAACAATAAATGGAAGGACGACGATCGGCAGGAGAGGTAAGAAAATCTTGTTTTTGTCCAATAATACGGGTTTATGCATAAAAATCGATAGCCCACGGAACCCCCCGATGATTAACCATAATGATTGTATTCCTATT
Organism: Spisula solida; assembly: GCA_947247005.1. NCBI lineage: Eukaryota > Metazoa > Mollusca > Bivalvia > Venerida > Mactridae > Spisula > Spisula solida. The sequence continues at coordinate 22,163,663 of OX365957.1, forward strand.
GTTTAATTTGTTCTATCAGTTGTCACAAGTTCTGACGTGTCTGGAATGTTGACTGGGGGTACTTGTTCGAATGAACATCGAGCTACGCTTATGAAGCTTAAATGCGACTTTTCCTCAAGATTACAGTTTATTGTTTTGCACCGAGAGGGTACCGATATATAATTTTGCACCAAGAGGGTACCGATATGGTTATACACCGTGAAATAGGTTATTTTCAATATACACGTGCTCTTAAGCACCATTGTTTCATTATAGTAATATTAATCTAATTTTTACAACCAGTCCAATATTCATTGCTTCTCAAGCACCTAGTTCGTTCATGAAATATTCAAATGTATTTAAGGTGAAAATAACTCATACACAAACTGGAGATCAGGACATCATGATTTCCTTTTTCACGGATCAGAGGATTGTGTAAGTATGCTACCTAGTACCGGACACTGGGAAGACTTGAGCTGCACTAGACATTATGCGTATATTTGTGAATACGGTATGTACATATTAAACAGTTTTACATATTGCTAAGTCAATGCGGACGGAATAATATTAAAATATATCCAAGTTTTTTCGTCAAGCAGATCTTTATTACATGCATTGAAAATGAAAATGTTGACATGCAGAGTGTGTTCAAATTCATGTGCGTACTAAAACTCATTTTCAAATTTTCACCACATGACGGCGCGCTTTACAATAGTTCGCATAAAACACAAATGTTTGTAACTCTAAAGTTAAGGCCACACTTAGGGCATGGAGGTTCGTGTTAGTATGGGTTTAACACATACTAATACGACCACCCTTTATCCACAGTGCACACACCACACAACGCTGACATATAACAAGTATACTAAACTTAATTCGGCGACCGATGTGCATACAATTTACGAGTTCCTTAAAAATATTATGTATTTTCTTCTACATTCAGCAAGTATACCGGATGTAAGTGGAAACTCGGCAACACAAACACCAATGACTACCGATGGTATTATAAGAATATTCTACATTTCCTCTAGAAACATGTTTCATGAATGACATCAAATGTTCGTAAAACAGAGTTACCGTTTCAAACCTCGATTGCAATGTCTGGTAAAAATATGGCTTGATTAGTATAGATTTGCCCCATAAATGCCGATTTGTGATAAGCCATTTCAATTTAAGAAACAGGACTTTGTCGTTCTATTATTATTGCTAGTAATCGAATAATTTTACATTTTGCTGATTATAAATATATTTAATATTCAAATTTGTTTGCTGTTACTTGGCTTCATACAATTATTTGTCAGTTCCAAGTAATCACACGTGTACACACATGTTTACAATAACATTAAATATAGTATCATTGGACGTTTTAGGTAGCGTTCACCTATGTCCTTTATCCGATGTTTTTGCTGCAAGAACCGACCCAGACACCATGCTCGGACAATATGGAGACTCGTGCTATGTACTGACAAATGGAAGTCACGTCACGTGGACATCTGCAGAAAGTACTTGCAAGCGTAATGGAGGACATCTGGCACATATAAAAAATGCAGATGAACAAAACTTCATTGTATCATTTCTGAATCGCCATTCATCACTACTTGCAACATGGATAGGTTTAAGTGATACCAAGCATGAGGGTCAATTTCAGTGGTCGACTGGTATGTTTTATTTTATACATATTCAATATCTGAGTCAAATGGTATTTTAACAATTTGCAAAAACATTGCTTATCAATATCGCGGTTACTGGAAATATATTAATTAATTCAATAACTATAATTAATGAAATACATGACTTGTTCGCACGTTGTTGGTAACGAAATCAGTATGAAGATACAAATGATGTCAATATTAGTATCTGAAATGTAGCTTACATAACTTTATTAAGCCATGTTGCTATATGGAATTCATTCTTACATAAACATTTTACAGGAGAAGCAGTAACATACACTAACTGGATAACAGGATTTAATGGCACTGACCATGTGTCAGAGGATTGTGTTGTGCTGCTGCCGAACCAGACTGGAAAATGGGACGAAGTTTACTGTAGTTCACATGGTGGTGGAAGTATCTTCTTTCCCGGCCCAACCGAGAGACATCAGATGTTGTGTCAATACAGTAAGTTCTAGTTGAAAATCAGATTACGACGTTCATCACCAGCTTTCTATGATGTATATGTAAGATGTATTAATTGTCACACACAATAGTTCATTTATAAGCAATTTACATGACTGTTAATCAACTATTCCATTGGCTACACTGTAGATAGTTTATTATATAGCGTTCTGACGCATTGTAAATCTAATATTTTTTAATCTAAAATATGCCGAGCGTAGCCTTTATTTGCCAGTCAGCTTTTTGCTGAAATATGGCAGGCATATGTGTGCCTTCACTCGGATTTGAACCCGGGTCGCTAGATTAGACGGCGAGCGCGCTAACCACTGAGCTACGGAGGTTCATGTAAAATCATATATAAACCCACCAAAGATTGACAATATGAACAACGATTAAAAAATATAAAATTCCATGCATATGTTTTCATACCAGTTAGACTATTTATCTAAGAGCATACACACTGTCTCTGTTTCTGACATCTCGTGCGTTGTTTGTGTATCTTACAGATTTTAATGTAGCCCTGTACAGAGCTTTGGTCGTTTATATATACGTGAATCCCAAATAATACTTACATATTATGAAATAAGACAATATAACTGATTCGTGTTCCATTTCAGAAACTCAAACTCATGCGTCCAGTATTTTAATTGGTTAGTATGTCTTTATAAGGATGTATAATGTTTGTACTTGGAAAAATAAAACATTCTAATTACACGTTCATTTCGTTTTGCAGAAGTCTGGACTTGAAAATGTCACTTGTTTAATATGAACTAAGGCATTGCCTAAAGGGGATTCAATCATCCATTGATAATAGATCAAAATAACTCATTACAGTTATTAGTGAGGGGCATCTTCACAGTATGGTTGTTCATACATTTTGTATTTATTTTACATTTCATGAAATTCAGATAGAATTTAATAACTCAAGGGCAAAAACTCAAGGAAAGTTGACTAATACAACAAGAGGACCATTGGCTCTAAAGTGCTCACCATATGACCAGCAGTTTAGGCAGAATCAGTGACCTGGTGACCTAGTTTTTGACCCCAGATGACTTAGTTACGAACTAGACCTAGATTTCATAAAGCTACACATTATGGCCAAGTGTCATTAATATAACATAAAAAATGTGACCTCTAGAGCGTAAACAAGGTTTTAATTTGATGTGTACTAGTTTTTGACCCCAGATAACCCAGTTACGCACTTTACCTAGATTGCAAAGCGACAAAAATTGTGACCAAGTTTCATATAGATTAGGTAAAACATGTTCACGAGTGCTCGGGTGAGCTAAAAACTTGACGGACATCATCACAGTATGAGCGTTCCTGGTCATTTTAAGTTTCATGAAATCCTACCAGCTATTTACAAATAAATGAATGTGAATGGACGGGCAGAGTGAATTCTTCATTAAATCAAGGGCAATAACTCTTAAGAAAATTGTCCAATAACAAAACTTGACTGGCATCATGCCAGTCAAGTTTTGTTATTCAATAGTGTGAGCATTCATATTCGTTTTAAGTTTCATGTAATTTTACCGGCTAGTTCCAAAGAAATGACTAAGAAAGTACGGGCGGGGGTAATTCTTCAATAAATCAAGGGCAACAACTCAAGAAAATTGACACACATAATGTGTGTTCATATTCATTTTAAGTTACATGAAATTCTACCAGCTAATTACAAAGAACTGAATGCAAATGGACTGGCAGATGAAATTTTTCAACAAATCAAGGGCAATAACTCTAAGGAAAATTTACCAATAATGAAACTTGACAGTCATCATCACAGTAATTGGGTGATCATATTCATTTTATGTTTCATGAAATTCTACAAGCTAGTTACAAAGAAAGGAATGCGAATGGACGGTCATAGTGCATTATACTATAAATCAAGGGTCATAACTCTTTAGGAAAATTTACAAACTTAAACAAACTTGACGGGCATCATGACTTTTTTATTTAAGTTGCTTAAAAATGTAGCAGTTATTAGAAAAATGGCTGCAGTCGGAAGGACAGACAGAAATATTTAATAAATCAAGGTAAATGACTGTCAAAGGAAAAACACCTGACAGGCATCATCAAAGTACTGTATAGTTGTTCATATTCATTTTGATTAAGTTCCATGCGTCTTTGCAAGCCGCATGGCCAGTCCACACGCACATTACCCCAAGTGCCGGAGTAAAAGTTAAGCATTACATAAGTTCAGTGAGTCACAATGTAAGTATATAGTTTTCACATAATCTTCCTTTTGGCAAAAATAATCGCGATTATTGTACCTAGTTGCTCTATTGGCTTAATGCAGCCACCCCCCTGTCAAAAAATATTAGATTCAGAATTTCTCGCACATTGCTGTTATATTAATTCTGTTATACCGGAAAACGGGTTTTATCCTATAATGTTGATATGGTCAGTGACAAACCCTATCTGCAGTTATAACTGAACTACCTTTTAGGAGACCCCTAAGGAATCAAAATGATAATTAGCCAGAATATGGTTTTAAGAACAGTGTGTTTTAGCGTTTTCTTGAATGACGACTAGAGCTGTCATTGATACGACCCAAGGCATATCGATGATTCCAATATAGAGGAAGACAAGCATCGGCGATACATCGTTATACAGTTACACATATAGACGAACAAGAAACAGGCCTTTCAGTCAATGATCCCTTTTTAGCCATTCTACACTGTACATGTTGGGTATATATTCAGCTTTGAGATGGCACGTTTCGTTAGAGTTTAGACTTGATCCATTTTTCCAATTTGTGAACTTACATTTTAACAGACAGACTGTTTTGTGCAGGAAAAGGAGGATTTTCGGTGGTTCCATTCATTTACTCAGGTATCGGTTCTCGATATCGACATTACTCAGTAAAACCCAATTTTCCGGAACCAGAATTTCACGGTCAGGGGGTTAGCAAGCAATAAGCGGTATAGCGGGAGTGTATATTTTTTTCTTTTTTCAACGTTTAAACATGAAAACATATAAAACAATTGTTAAACATCTTCATTCTTAAACTTTAGCAAGAATTATCTGAAAAAATGTTCAATATTTGAAATATTGCATTTTATTCTACACTGTCGCTTTCGAAGCTCGATACCGATGGTGAGAAAATATACTCATTTTTCAAGTTAAACAGATTATCACGCACGTTAATTTAATTAACGTGCGTGATATTATTGTAGCAAAAAATTGTCAGCGAGGTCGTAAAATAATGTTGTCAATGTGTTCAAGTAAGACTTTATTCAAATTCTTAGCTTTTGGCTAAAATAATCGCGATTTTTGTACCTAGTTGCTCTATACGCTATATCAGTTCCCCCCTGACGTACATTCGGAATATCTCGCACATTGTCGCTGAATTAATTTCATAATCCTAGACAACGGGTTTTAACCAGTAATGTCGACGATAACCGACTGGTTAAAAATATTGTTGATACCGCTTAGGTCAATGACAGCTCTTATGATGGCATCACACCGGAGGTCACATGGCAGCTACATACTGTAATGGACAGTCACAGCAGAGCGACAGATGAATACTGATCAACACGACAGAAACTTTGTTAAACACGGGTCAACCAACACAGGCCTTAACTGGACATGAGGGTTCTTTGAACTTCAAGGGTCTTGGGACAACTGTCACTTCTTCGGTCTTGTTATGTTCATACTATCCACAGACAAAAAGCACCGAGGAATTCATGTTCTTTGTTAACTTATATTTTGAGCTTTTTTCCCAAAAAACTTTCTTATAAATAATCATGAAAAGTTACATTGTTTGTATTTTGGTCAATTCTCATATTTTTTCACGGAGATCTGTATTGACAAACCAGCAGTAGACAGTTGTCCTACATTATAAGATCAATTAACATGGTCATCTAACACAGAATGGTTGTTGATAATTAATTCACAATAAATGGTTGGTTGGTTGATTGTTGTTGACAATTTGGGTATGAACAAATTTGGATACGCTTCGTTTATCAAACTTTATGATGCAAATAAGCATCGAAAGTTGATTTATTTACCTACGCTAATTATGTGTATAAAAGACAGTTTTCCTTGTTTGAAACAAGTACTTTAATCGTATAAGCAGTTATTTTACTTACTTGACCGAAGCGAAGCTAAGATGCCGGACGAATGAAACTTCCGTTTGCGAGGGACAGTCTAAAATGCTAACCGACCGCCTTTATCTCGCGCGCTAGCATTCTTACCTCCCCTATCGCGTTTAATGTTTTGTAAGCTAGGGCCTTCGGTTATCTCAAGGAACATTTTTAAACATTATAAGAAAATAAAAGATAATTTATTAACAACAAAAATATTTTTTAAATGAGTTTGCCAATTCCATTCAATTCTTCAGAGTACCCCGAAAAAAACACTTCCGGTACACACAAATTTCACTCTGACAGGGATAACCAAATTTTGGATGGGCTAAAAACTCGCAACACGTACAATGCCGTCTGGCGATTCAAAATCGCGATGCCTTCGGTATCGCGATTCTAGAATCCCTATTACCTTAAAAAATATTTATACCCCGACACGCCAACTGATTCCATTCAAAAGGTGTATATTATTTTCGTTACAGCTTTGCTTCGCCTCGGACAATTATGTCGTTCGTCCTCACCAAACTGCACAATAACCTTTGTAAGAAGACATTTTTGACGAAAAACTAGTACGACATACGCATATTACATATCCCACTGTGATTGTTTTAGACACTCGGTCCCCTATTACAGTTTTTTAGTGTACACCTGATCTGTTATTTTATATTCTAACAATTTAAGCAAAGTATGAAAAAATGCACCATCGGAATTTTATCAAACATGCCAAACGAACCAGTGTGTGGAATTTTATCAGTACATTACAGAAGGGGCTTCATCACATTAATAGCAAACAGTACTTCATGCGAATGTGGTGAAATAGCTTGCTTGAAATACGGTCTTGACACTAAAGCATTGAACACTAATGAAATATTATTACAAAGCGATACAATGCGTTTGTAGGTCGGTGTGTGATCTCAAATTCAATTAATATGGAAATTAATACGAGTATGCTTGTAGCGTAATGGCTTGGTCGTAGTGAATACTCAAAAGTATAATGTATAGCAGTTTTGAAACATTTATTTCATACCCTAGCTCCTCCTCTAACAAATAGTAATTGCACAACGCCGACAACAAATACATAACATTTATAACTAGATAAACTAACTAAACGGCGTGTTCTGGATATTATGACCCCCTTCCCATAACGCTTGTCAAAATCTCAAGTTTAAATTTATGCCCATAAAAAAGATCCTGGTATGCATCATATACAAAATGTCAAAAATACCAAAGTGTAACTGAACGCACAAAACCCCTCAATTTATACACTCCGACAATCCGCTGAGTTAGCATAGCGCGATTACGCAATCGAGATAAGATCGATCAGATTAAAACCGGTATAACACCAGTCAAGGGAAGGTAACTGTGGTCGACTTGAAAACACATTCAATACAAATGGGACAAATAGTTGGATATGAGCCCATCACAATCATTAATGTCGACCGTATAATTAGGTGTATTTTAATTCCATCCTATTGTTAGTGTGCAAACTTCACCAACACATTCCATGTTACATTATTGGACGTACTGGACGCAAAGTGGCGACATTTCAATATTAGGTACTGAAATTAGTAGAATTTGAACTCCAATATGGACAACTTGTGGACGCAAAAAGTGACGTTACCAGAACGTAAGACAAATGGACCAGCAGAACGAGCGTCTAGCTGGCTGTGGCTGAGACGAGAGGAAAATAGCTTGAAGCTTTCGACCTCCAAACCGTAGAAACGGTGGCCCCCACATGCAGCTAGATGTCTAAGGCTAAGGGGCCAAATATCGATGACATGATGTACAGGAGCCTTACTGAGGATGGAGGAAGATTGGCAGGCTATGACGTTCACCGCAGACAACAAATCAATTCTAATTTTTATTGGTCCATATAAGGTGCGTTATAGTCTGTATAATGCTTATGTAAAATATAATATTATATTATAGTTTACACCTTCCTTGTCTACGAATATTATTTATGTAATTATGGCGTATTATGTTCCAATATTGTCGATCTATATGTTGACGTGTTGATGGTGATAAATATATAGTATTCATAACTTAGCTTATTTTTAAAAAACTTCTTCTATATCGAAATTGGTCAAATTAGTAATCAAATGTCGAATTATGAAAAACCAGAGTCAAATATGCAATCTGATCAATGAAGAAGGTCATATATGAATTTGATAGGGTAATAGTATTGAGCAATGTCGTCGCTAGTGATTGGTAGGTCTCCTTTTTTAGATAATTATACACTCAAGGACTTTAAAATCGCCTCCACTAATTCAAAGCCCAATATCCATCAAAGTATTTATGTTATTGCAATATAATTTTATATGTGTATTAATTGATCCTTCATACGTATCGATCAGTTTAGTTTGTAAAACAATGTTGTCTCGGTTTTTTGTGGGAACCCTGCAAGCGCACTCACCTTAAGCAAAGGTGTGGGGTTTGCAATACCGCAATTTATCCCAATATGCGGGATCACATTTCGTCTACGAAGTCCAAGAACGAACCTCCTATCACATATAAGATTTCCACAATAGTTTCTACGCATGTTCAAAAATAACAGTAGCCTGTCATTTGTTTTAAAACAAGCACGAATAAAGTCAATAACAAACGAATGTACAGGCATTTCACATACATTTAAGATCATCAAGTTTTAAGTTGTATTACTAAATTTGGCTAATTCGAAATCCTATCCATTTAAACTTATATAAATGCGGTAGGTTAGAGTGTTTGTAAAAGTAAATTAGCATTCTGAAGACATGCAGACACTTAAATAAAAGGATAGAAAATGATTAACAAGTGTATTTGACGAATAAGTGTGCCTATTATCATCTCACAAATATGGGCACATTAGGAGTATAATGCATCGCATGTACAGTATTGAAAATCCCACACTCTTGCCTAGGGTGAGTGCGCTTGCAGGATTCCTAGTAAATAATGAGACAAAATTTGTTTAATAACTAAACTGGTTTACACGTAGGAAGGGTCAATCTAAACACATGTAACATTATATTGCAATAACATATATACTTTGAGCGATATTGGGCTTTTAATTAGATGAGGAGTTTTTGAAGTGCTTGACCGTATTGTCTGTATCAATAATACATTACGTTGTCAGAGAAACATCATGAATTCATTAGCCCTGTCATTGATTAGAAACGTAACGATCAACTGTCTAATAGGAAGACAAATTATTTAATAAACAAAAAACTTTCGCACACGTGTTTCTTCTACTTTATTCTCATCGGAGGAAATAATTTTTTGTTCTGAGCAATACGTTTGTTCCATTAAACATGCTGTAATAATTGAATTGTAAGAATAGCCCTCCTTTCAAGAAAAGAAACCTTCAAACATGTTTATCAATCATGGGTTTTTGTCGATATAATCCTTCGTTGTACGCTTCGTTTGCGGCATACAATTTGAAAGTACTAATTCCCGTTTTTCCGTTTTCAGTTCAAAATATTAGGGATGCACGAATTTTACTATTCACATTCTTTTGTTTGCCTCTGTTCGCTATTTTGTTTAATTAAACAAATACTCGCACATCACCTCCGGATATGGTAAGCCAAACTTGGCGTACGACAAACAAGTTTTTTAAACATACCGTTCAACGAATAACAGGTGCGTACCAGGAGCGAAACGTACGTCACATAATGTTTCCATGAATGCAGGGCTGACGTATAAACATATCAAGCGTCTCTATTCAGTCATTGATTTCCATAGCAGTCCGTAATTTTAGACAATTATACAGTATCTGGTAACATTTGATGATATTAGTCACGCGAGGTGAGGGAAGTATCAGTATTATTATTGTGGTAGTGTTGTACATGTCGCTTATAAATAGGAGGATCATTCTATAAATACATGTAGTGACAGGCATGCTTTTGTGAATCAGTGTAGCAATACCACGTGACTTTGGCATTACTAAAGGCTACACATCCAAGACGAAATTTGCTTCGCATCGAAATCACAAATAGTCGTAAGTGTTATATTTCTTCATCGATTTCTCTGAAACATAATCCAGTCTAAGGAGAAAATTATATTATGTTTTCCACGAAATATAGGATATTTTTCAACAGATGAGCCGTTTTTTCCATCCCCCTGTGTAACCTTTGGAGTAGTTGCATGAGATCGGACTACCGTCTTCATTTCCAAGGTTTCACTGGGTGCTGGAAAAAACGACCCAGCTGCTGATAGGGATGCTACATTTCTTTAAAAGCTTATAATACAGTCACCATTAGAATGGTATATATTACATAGAAATCGGTATTTACTGCTATTTTTTCCAATGTAGACAAATGTCGTCTCGTATGTGTAGCCTTTAGTGATGTGAAAGTGACGTAGTATTGCTACACTGATGCAAAGGGTTGTCTGATGCAGTTTCGACTTCTTGATACTTATGCCAAATGATAATGATAACTAACTTGTCGTCTCGGAAGTAATCTTAATACGCGAGTGCATTTAGTTTTTGCATCAGGGCACTCTTTTATCAAAGCACTTACGGCAATTGTAAATTTACGATCAAATTTAAATTCTTTATCATTTGTTAACAAATATAAAGTGTGGTAAATGCAGCTGAAATACTGATAATGATTCATTTAATGAACTCCTTTAAATCATATTCGCAACCTATTTCAGTAGTCAAAGATCATTTAAAAAATCTCTGCAGTTGTTAAAGAATTATTTAGAATTCAAATTTGACCATTACTTTAAGATCATCGTAAGTGCTTTGATAAAATATTACCCATGCGTGGTCGGTACACAAAGAATTTAGAATTTTAATAGTGTCTGCATTATACTCTACGTAAACTTATAGATCCGTTGTTCGAAATTATATACTTAAAACAGCTGAAGTTGTCTATAACAACACGAATAATACCTTATCGTTCAGGAAACAAATTAGTCCGAATAAAATTACAAACATAACACATTTTAGAATGGAAATTGATTTTAGTTTTTCTGATATACCGGTGAATAAATCACGGTTTCGCATTCACATGTGTAGGAATGAATCACGATGGCCGTACTTAAACTGTGATTTATTCACCGGAATATCACAAAAAAGACTAAAGTCTATTTCCTAATTCTAACATTCATTAAGTATGACTTTTCCTTATAAACACTCAATGATTTGTATACTTCACAGGGAGTTTGCAGCAACTTCGCAAACAACGTTTACAGGTCATACTTTAAGCATACTAAATACCTTAAATTATTAAGCGAGCATTTGCATGCCAAATTGCCATGGAAGTGCAATATTGTCTTTATCTTTTATTTCCCTTGAACACTGGTATTGCAAACATCGGTGCTTTTAATACGAGGGACGTTTAATATTGTGATAATGCAACTTTTATAATGACTGTACATGAAAAGTTTCAATAGAACAGATTATAGCTATGGCTTTACACAATCATTTGGCCAATGTTGACATTTTTCGTTGATGTCAATAAAGGATACTATTTTCGATTGCAATCAATAATTCGATATAATTCAGCATTCAGTGCGCATGACAGGGAAAGTTGCATAACTTATGAAACACTCCTTAATAACATTCATTTATGATATACAATTTCTATTCAATTCTCGTAACGTTGCCAGCGTATACAACTCACTAGTACAATGTACCTATATATCATTATATTTTTCTTACTTTGCATACTTGCTATACATAAAAATGCATTGCTAATGACGTTTGATAATTCTAATGGGTTTTCACAAGTGTATAGTATAGGTGTTCCGAAATTACACCAGATAAATGTAATCTATAGTCTCTGACTACACCAACTACCCGTACGTGCTAATTTACTAATAGGTTTATTATAATTGCATGTTCATATAAAGAACTAGAGAACTTTATTTGTGCTGCATTCGAGTGCTGAGTTCAAATGATTGAATTCAATTTGTGTACTTAGCAAGCGCGAGATTGTTGTATTGTTGCTTGAGAACGGACCTGGTCGGAGCTTGTACGTACACACGAAGAGCATAATTACGAATTTATGACATCCAGGTCATTCGAAATTCTTCGGCAATTTACAAAACACGAGGTGTTCCGAATGCGTCCAGATGTGTGTAGCTTCCACTGATATCGGACTAAATAAGACTCGAGCTGTTGCAAAATGAAAAGAAAAGGTATTTTAGAATACAACTTACATTCCGTGCCAATGGAAACACCGATCTGCACTGGTTGATGCTACATTTAATCATTGAAATTAACCTTTAACAGACATCACGCCATGGCTTGGCGTCATTGTCAATCGGCCAATCAAAGTGCTGAATGTTACATTTAAAGTTAGTGAGAACATATTAAGTAATTTTAATGACTAAACAGGAATCGCTTGGCTTCGCTCACTCTGCCGTTTTTAATAAAAAAAACATGTAATAATTTGGTTTAACTATTACATTGGTCCAATACTATTAACTTTCGACTTCTTATCCTCATATTCAGAGTATAACTACGTTTAGAATATAACCTTCATGTTTAGCCAATGAAAACCTGTGCTAGTTAAATGCTACATTTAAACGTCAGTTTTTTTCTCTTACAGTGTAGGCATTACAGCCGTGATGTCATGATTGTGTTAGCGCCAAAATATATCGACCAATCAAAATGGTGAATGTTATATTCTAAGTTAGTTCACAGAGATCTATTAATATAAAAATGAAATGACTAAAAATGACTGTAAGGCCCCTATTTCGCTCGCTTCGCCCATTTTAATCAATAATATGTTCCAACGAGTATCCCCTGCGTAGTTACAAAAAACGGCCGTCCGATACTACCATGTGCTTTTCATGTAATATAATTATCTTTTATTTCAGATTAACAAAATGAATACTACAGACGGTAATAACATTACGAAAGTGACGTCACAACACGAGCCATACAATACCGAAGTGCATCCTGTCATTCTTACTTTGGGCTTAGCGACAGTTTGTTGGGTACTTTTCGCCAACACTGTCATAGTCGTATGTTTCATTACGAACAGAAAGAAAGCATGGCCTTTATTTGTAGCGCAGTTATTTTGCCTGTCTTTGAGTGATCTCTTTGTTGGTCTTGTTATAATGCCATGGATTATAATACCTATGGTAAAACCTGACGACTTAGCGGTGTCGTACATATGGTGTTCTACAATGTTATACTTGCTCATATGTTCACAATGCGGATCCTTGTACCATATGCTGACAATCTGTGCCCAGCGCTGCCTTAGGATACAAATGTCAACCGATATAGTCGACCCACAAAGGAATAGAAAGGTACCATTTTGTTTGGCATTCGTAGCATGGACAATAAGCTTCGTGGTGTGTGCGTTGCCATTTATATTCTGGACTGATACGGAAAGGATAATGTACTCTTGTCTTCTTCAGGAAGTTTTTGTTGATGTTAGGAAAATGTCGGGAGTTTTTACAATAATCTTATTTCTCCCACAAGTACTTACCAATGTGTTATATGCTGTTGCATGTTTAAGACTTCGGTGTATATGGAGGCGTGTATTTCCGAGCACTTCGGTGACGTCACCGGGACAAACTAACCAAACCGGTATCGCTTCAACCGGTTACAATCGTACCAATATTCGATTTCAAAGACGTTTCATGGGAACTATCGGGTTCATTATGCTACTGTTTAACATATGTACATTACCAGTGATTTGTCTCGCAATTTTAGAAAACAAATACCACGTGACTAATCGTAACTTCCGGTACACTGCATGTACGGCATTCGTATTAAATTCGGCATTGAATCCGTTTATATATGCATTCCGGTCATCTTGGTTAAAGAATGCTTTAAAACAACTTATTCGTAATATGTCTGACTGTTTCGTCCAATAAGTAGAATAAATTGAACGTAACCATAATTATATCACAGTTACCGTCGATTAGAGTGCAATAGCTACAATACTGCGCTGGATAAGTGTGCGATAACTGTAATACTGCACTGTGTGACTGCCTTTAATACTTTTGAAAATTAATATAATAAATCTGACAGAGATTTAGCAGAGCACAAAATGCACATTTTAAGCCCAAATGAAAGAAAAGAGAATATTCCGTTTATTCTGGTCTGTCACTTGTCTACAAGCAATGTAATATCAAAACAAAGCGTTTTTATTTCTTACAAATATATAAACGGATAAAACGGAAGTAAAAATCAATATCGTACGCACCAAGCCATATTCTTATATAATTATACAATATATGTTAAATTAATAAACTTATAAGCGCAATTGCAATGTTTATATATACAATGTTATGTAAACGGAACTGCCCTGCGTTCAAGGAAAAACCATGTGACGCACGTTTCGTACCAGGTACGATACGTTTCGTACCTGGTACGCAAACGGTACGAAACGTTTCGTACCTGGTACATGCCAGGTACGAAACGTGCGTCACGTTATTTTTCCTTGAACGTAGGGCTGGTGACTGACCTGATTAAACGAGTTATACGAAATGACCAAAAACACACGCAAAACATTTGAAAAACACAACTCACATACTACGTGACCATAGGCACAGATCATAGGGACAGTCACATATTAAATGAAATATTGAAATGAAACTGTGCACTGACAAAAACTCCGCACCCTACACCGACTGCCTGCCGCCTCAGCTCTTTCAATGAAACATGACCTGAGTAATTTAAGAGCCAATAGACACGAGCGTATCACAGGAACGAACACGCGTGGCAAGGACAACCTACACAGAAATAGTACACATACACATGTCAGTCTGTAATAAACGAAGCAGCCTTATTTTGGATTGCAACGTTGCTAGAACACTAGTATAACAACGCATTTACTAGAGCAACTATTGAACTGAACAGTTAATGGAAGGACACAGTCACAAAAAATCGTTAGAGTAATTTCGCTTTTTCTTTCTTTGAAGTATAGGACTTGTTTAAGTGTCCATCAGATTTCAACGAAGGGGTTGCTGGTTTCGAGACATTGGCGTATTCATTTAACGTGCGTATGCACTCCGGTGTTAATATCAGAATCAGAATACTATACTGCAGCAAACATAGATTATGTGTTTTAAGTGTTAATTTGTTATGTCTATTATCAATACAAGCTGGCATTTTGTGCCTTAATTTGTTATT
Organism: Spisula solida; assembly: GCA_947247005.1. Taxonomy (NCBI): domain Eukaryota; kingdom Metazoa; phylum Mollusca; class Bivalvia; order Venerida; family Mactridae; genus Spisula; species Spisula solida. Next base: position 22,178,914 of record OX365957.1, read on the forward strand.
TCGATAGAGTCACCACCTGTACCTCTACTTAACACAAAAAAACACGACGTAACGCCCAACAGTTATCTGTATAATTATGTTCGTTAATTCCATATATCAACAAACACAAACACAGAATATCAATTAGCGTTCGACGCTATTTTCTTTTTCCGATTACGTTCTCTAAGTAAACCTTTTTATGTGTTCGTAATTTAAGAATCATTTATTGATCTCTCATTTACTAGTACCTCATTAGTCCTAGATATATCTTATTAAAAACAGAAGGTACTAAAAGGATAGAATTACTTGCTTGCCGAGTTATAAATAAAATGTGTGAGCTATTCATGTATAATTATCAAGAAAAATGCTTCCTTATTTATTAGATCATATTTTTACATGAATTTCATCGTTCCTTTTGTTCGCACAGCCGCGCACAGAAAACATAAAAAAGACACAGGCACAATGACCTCCTGAACCAGCCGAGCACAGAAAACAAAAAACACACAAGGCACAATGCCCATCTGAACCAGCCGAGCACAGAACACATAATAAAATATACAAGGCACAATTCCCAACTTAAACAAGTTACTATATAATCCCTCCATGTCCTGGTTGTCGAAACTTTAAATAAACCAGTTTCAGCAATAAAAAAGCTGAATATCTAGTTTTAGCTGTCAGAAGTCATAAACAGTAGACAAAAACAATATAAAAAGCACAATGTCAAGGTTTCAGCTAAATGACCTAGTTTCTGCATTAAAGAAGATCAAAGCCCAGCCAAATAACCTAGTTTCAACAAGTCCAACGTACCAGCCCGATGGCACGCCTGATTATGCCGAGCGCAACAGTGGAAGGACAAAGCACTAATAAGCCGAATGCCCCCAGCCTACTGATCTACTATAAACCATTAATTATCCGAGGTTGAATAGCCACGTTTAAACAGCACACTCATATAAGCCGATTGCCCCCAGCCGAATGCATCATTTTGAAATCTGCTTCATAAAAATCTTAATTGGTCAATGTCATATTGGCCAAAATTGAAGTTTAAAAAAGCTTCTTATTCCATAAGTAAAGAGTAGTTTTCAGACTGTTTGTTCTTGTTTTCTCAAAATATCGATTTTGCACTTACGACCTACTGATTCTTAGTTTGGTCATATTTATCCTCGCCACCCTAACCCTAGCATGACTTATGACGCACACGATATTTCCTTCTAAATACCAGTAAGCAATGGAGTTGGAAATCTCCAGAAAACGTGAGGTTAACGCGTACAACATATCTACAAAGTACATTTATGTATACTGCAAAACGTACTGTCTGGATGTACCTTTAGACGGATTCTCCACAAGTCATCCGATGACCAGGGTCGGTATTTATAAAGCATCTTAGAATTTAAACTAAGAATTTTCTTAAAATCGTAACAATTGTGTATCAGCTAAGTTTAATACAAACAGGATTATTTTTAAATTGTTTAAGTAGTTTTGATGAGCAAAGTTTAATTCCGTTATATATATCTTTAAAGCCATTGTCTGTCGTTGTATCATTACCCTCATGATACGAGCAACTGTTTCACGTGCGCTACACAATTTACGTGACCATCATTAGACAGCTGTTTTACGTTAATTATTTATTTTAATTATCCGGAAAACATGCAAAACATCCGGCATTGTAGTTATTACATTAACCAGATCCTTTTTAATAAGCCACTCAAACAAATTACCTTAAAGCACAATACTCTGAAAATGTATAAATATGCATTCCGATTATTTCGCAAATAAAACTTAATCAACCATGGACTCTAGATTATTGGTGTTTATGTTTATTGTCGGATTAAGCATGGGTATAAATTGTTTTAGTTTAATCTTTATGGTACTGTTTAATGAAAACACTTTCGGGTATATTTAACTTTCGTTCAACTTTATTTTTTTTGTAAATATTTAACGACTGTAAAGAGTGGTAAATGGAATTGCAATACTAATAACTCATATAACACATATCTGCCGCTAAATGTGCAGTTGTTGAAGAATTATAAAGATTTTCAATTTGAACGTAAGTTTACGTTTTCCGTAAGCGCTTTGATAAAACAATACACATTTATTTGAACAGAACAGTAAGAATCACAATAGAAATACCTTTAAAAAGCTTGAAACCTTATTTCATCACATTTATTTTGTTGTTGTATATACTTTTGTTTTTCATGAGAAACTGTACAGTTTAAATGAATAAACGATTTATCTATCTTGAAAACTAATCTGAAATTTTAATTTGTTCTGAACATTTTAAACAAAACTTTTAGACCTATCAAAGATTTTCGAGATATATGTCGATCTGAAAACAAAATTTAAAACATTTAATTCTTTTTTGTGATCATATTGGTTATAGCTGCCGTAAATATAGAATCATTGTTGCGCAAATACAACTGGAAATGTCCTTCTAAGTCGTATTATTACGTGACAAAATACCAATAACTTAAAAAATACTTCCATCACTTGTCATACTTGTTTTTTGCAGTGGGCGAGGCACAGGTTGTGGTCGAAGGATTGTGTGCTCCTGGGTTTTGTTATGTTAATCCTTGCATGTCAGGTCCATGTCCTTTTGGTCAAGTTTGCATGTACGTATATTTCGTATCATCTTATAGAGCCCCTTTATTAGGCTCTATATATACATGTTGAGGTTCATATGGAAGAATAACTGATGATAAATATGTTAGCCTCGTAAAATAAAGACTACTTACTATAATTTCACATATAAGGGGTTAATGAAGTATGCTTAAATGATACAAATACACATACATTGCTCTCGTGTGCGCTGAATTCGGAGGAGAAAATAGAACTTAACATTACAAGATATTTCACCTAACCCACTCTGCAGTACCTTCTCCTTACCACGACGTATAGTCCTGAGAATTTGACACGACTCTCGACCTTATATTAGCATAATTTCACAGCCGATGTATTGTCTACATGTATGATCCCGGTTGTATGTTTTCTTAAGCGGGGAGTATCACGAAGACGCTCGAGGTGTAATGCCAACACAAATCTAAAGGAACAAATTTGCTCCCGGAAATTTATATATTCAACGCAAGAACCTTGTAATATATTATATAGTCATGCATAAAAGTCAGGATCATGTCAAATTATCCGTGCTAAATTACACTTAAAAGTAGCATACTTTAACAAATGCACTCAGTCGAAAAAGAAAGTATACAATGTTTATAATTAAAATATTTCATCTGAGGTCAACAGAAACAAACAAAAAGTTAATATTTACTAAATAGTATGTTTATCTGATATTTTAAGCTTAATAAATAACTTGTCAATAAACGCAATACTACGTAAATGTAGTCAACAGCTTTGCCACAGGAAAAATTAATTTTAACAAAAATGGCCAAATCTTATACGTTGTTACCTCCCCTTGACCATAGTAGACAATTCTTCGTACATGTACGTTTTTGGTTTTTAATGGCTTAACGAACCCCTCTCCTAAATATTGAAGAAAATACTTTATTAATAAAATCTTGTGGTAGTCAACAGCATGTACATAAACTTTCTTGCAGAAATATCAATAAATAAAGGATTTTTCATTGTTTTGACGATTTTAAATTGATGTTAATTTTATTTTTCAAGTACAAACGCTGTTGACTATATGTTTGTGGTATTGCATTTATAGCATTGTTAGGTCTTAAAATATCAGATAAACATACAATTCAATAAACATAAACTTTTTGTTCGTTTGTTTTAATCCAAGAAAGATACATGTAGGTGTCTCATCAGTCAAATTGGCTGGCCCTTTCAATAGGGGTGACACTATAATAAACAAAGCCTTTACCTTATACTCGTATACACCTTTTGTAGCTGTTAAAAAGTTATACAGAATTCAAATTGGAACGTTAGTTTACCTTATCCGTAAGTGCTTTGATCAAAAAGTATACCGAAGTGTAGATTTTACACGATGTACAGGCATATTTTCCTAGTGCAATCTCTCTTTCCTTAGCATAATACGAGTTCGTATTTGTTTTTATCAAAATGTCACACATGATTTAATCAAAGATTTACTATTTGTGTTCTGATGTTTGGTCATTACACTGACGGGTGAGTGCGGGTTTTTTTGTTTTGTGCCAAAATAGCGGTGAAATATTGCCATGAGGTATGGGGCGGGGCAATTGGCGGGATTGTATCATCTGTATGGCCCTGGGGGGGGGGGGCAGGGATTTTAACCGGGTTGGAAAAAACTAACGCAAAAATTCCTTTTTCAGCTGGATTTGGGTGTCAATTGACTGGTGCGTTAAATGTTGTCTCTATTCTTTTTTCAGCCCGGATTACTGTAGGGGCGGATGCGACCATATTTGTATATGGTGAAGGCCGATGTAAAGATACTGGTGCGACGTCTTGGCATAGTTGACTTTAACTGTTTTATTATTATCATAAATAAATATATTGCTACTCCAGCATTGTTCTTGTATTTTAAGCCGGATGGTTGGGTGTGTTTTACTGTTACCATGATAATATTATGTATACAATACATACATTTTAATAGTTAGCACTCATTTCAAGTGATTATTTATTAATAGTCAGAATCCCATCATCACTGGCCATGTTAGCACACGAGTAACAACGATATAATGATGTGGCTGTCCTTTTTGTTGCTCGGAGCAGAGTGGCTATGTCACCAACACGATACAACTTGTCCCTAGCAGAGGAATTCGTCTGAATTCTATCAGAATGCAATCAACTACATTACGACCGACCGGGAGAAAACAAGACATATACCATTTAACACATGAAATATTTTTTTTTTTTTTTTTTTTTTGAGGTGGAGTGATTGTTTATTATCCTCGTCAATAGGTGTGCCTGGGTCGAGGGCATCCCAGTACACACCTTACAAATTCTGAATTAGTATATATATATAAATGTGTATTAGTAAAAAAAGGTAGATATAATATATAGCAGAGATTGAAATGATAATCACGTAGTTATAATATTCAGTATACACAATCTCCAAAATATTAACATTTCATACATTGAAAATTTGAAAACATATTGTTATATAATGCCAGAATATAGATGGACATTGTGTTACTTATCATAGTAAACAAAACACTATCCTCAGTTTTATAGAAACAAAAAGACAATGTGACATTCTCAAATAGTATACTGGTTTCTGGTTTCCGGTTTGGTGGGATATCTTACATATTTGTAAATATAAGTGTCTTATCTGGACATTCAGCAAAAAAGGTCTGTTATTTCATTCCAAGTATCATTGAAATGGCTGGCGGTGTGATTTTTGATAGCTATTTCTTTTAATATATTGTATTGATACCTAATATAGTGTTTAGCGTACTGGATGGTTGGAACTGTCTCTTTTAATCTGCAGTTATATACATATCTTTTGGTGTAGTAGAATAAGAGATTTAATGCTATACAGTTTTTGTCTCGTATTCCTAAAATAAAATTTTCTCTATTGAGATGGTTGGTTACAACGGCATTATGCAAAAACATATGTTTTAAAAAACGTGTTGTTACTGGGCATTGCCAAAAAAAATGTTCAATTGTTTCTGGTGATGTTTTACAAAAAGAGCAGTTTTCACTTTGCTTAATGTTTATTTTAAATAAAAATGAATTAGTTCCTAGTATTCTATGTATTATTCTGTATTGGAACCACTGAATATTAGAATCACTTGTAATTTCAAAGGGTATAGCAAAGATCGCGAGCCAGTCTTTATCATTAAAGTTAATATTTATTTTTTCCTTCCATTTTGATTTGCACGTAGGCGCCAATTGAGATTGTGTCATTGCGTCGTACATAGGTTGCGTACCTTTTTTAAATTTTAGAATGTCTTTGTAGCACGGTGGAAGGAATGGTTTAGTAAGCACTGTATTATATTTATTTTTGTATTCTAACAAATATTTAGTAACAGAATTTTTTACGCCATAGAATTGAATGAAGTTAGTTTGAAGACTAAATTTTTGGTTGAATTCCTCAAAACTAAGTAAGTTACCTTCCTCATTCGCAAGATCTCCTATTGTTTGTACTCCAGCGTCAAACCAGGTTTTATAAAATATACTATTTTTTCCTACCAATATGTTAGGGTTATAAAATAATGGATAAGCTAATAAATCTCTTTCCTTAAATGGCTGATGTTCATTATACGCGATTAATGCTTTAAAAACATCTTTCCAAAATGAGTTTTTTATTTTATTTCCTATAAGTATTGGATACTGAGTGCTACATTTTATTAGTTTATCAATGTTAAATAGTGTACTTGCAATGTTTATCCATTTACTATTTGTTTGTAAGATTTTCCTTATCCAAGCTATTTTCAAGGAACATATAAATGCATTTATATCCACCATTCCCAGCCCACCGCGTGAATAATGTTGTTTCAAAACTTCTTTCTTTATTCTAGCTTTACCCTGCCAAACGAAGTTAGAGAAGGTATCATTTAACTTTTTTTTAGTTTCACATGAAATATTAGTATATATTTTCTATCATAAGTCAGAGCAACAAGAGAACAAGATATTTAAAATACACGAGCAGTACACAATGTAATAGACAAGCATCAACACATGCTACCATGGAAGACTTTTAGTTATTCTACTAAATATGCTACCATGGAAGACTTTTAGTTATTCTACTAAATACCGTTCATGACAATGTCCACGAATGGGTACTTCGTAAATATATACAGCGCAAACAAATGGTAGGGTTTCCGCAGGAAAATGGCCAACAGATATGGGTATACTGAAATAGGATACCCATCTCGCCTCACGTATTTATACAACAATCGATTACTTCACAATATTAGGACAAGTCTCTACACGACCCAAGCTGAGATACTTGGTGTTTTAACAACTGTACCTCACAGCTCACCGGCGATAACTCTAGCCTCTCATTATCAGTGTATAATGAAAGAGTATAATGCATTAAAAGTGGTCATGCAAAAGATTGAAGAAAACTGGACATCGAAAATGCATTTAATTGCCATTTTTATTTGTAAGCAAAGGCTAGTGTTATTATTGGCAGACTATAGTTATACATGTATATAATCCACATGGAAACAATTATGGTATTATGAAAGTGCTCAACGAGCCGAAACAGAATAAAAACAAGAAGACATACAGAATAATGGCGAAGTGGTAATCAAGCGACGAGTGTTGAAGGTGCTAACAGCAGATACGGATTCTTGTATTGATGCTATATATTGCTGTTAACTGTACATATTTGACGATAAAATGAAGAATTATAACAAAAATTGTTATATATAATAACATATATAACAATTTATAGTTTACCCTACTTTTTTGTCCAATCAAAAGTCAGGGATTTTCAAATCTTTGAACTTCTAATCAATTTATTTTTGCAAAGGGCACACTATCTATTAAGTGGTTCATTTAGTAAATCTGTTAAGTTGGGCAATTTGGTTGTTTCCAAATATTGAAAACTAGACCGCCTCACCTCTCAATTGTACAGTTATTCAATCAACAATTACATATCGCTGGCTTAGAATTAAAAGACCCAAGCATATTTGAAATCTGCACCTCAGGCGCTTCTTATGAGCCTATTGTCATGAAAATCGGAAGTGGTCATGTTGACCAAACTGAAGTATAAAAAGCTTGTTTTTCTAAAAGACAAGTAAAGAGTAGTATTTGAGACTGTCACAGTTTTTCTTGTTTTCTCAAAATATTGATTTGGTACTTACGACCTTCTAATTCTAAGTCAGCGACATGTATCAGCTAATATACATGCAGTCTTGTATAATTTCACTCACATTACTCCATTAATGGACATGCCATTGTTTGCAAACAAAAACATTGGAAAGGCCACCTAAAAGTTTTCCGGTTATAGATCACATAATTGAATAATAAACTATATAAACAGTAAGAATTATAATTTTTATATTTTATTTATTTATTTATTTGAGTCTCATCTATATTTACAACATTTATTGCACACGACATAAACACAAATCATATATAGCCACTCTTATTAAGAGTTATAAGAGACATTATCTAAATAATAATAAAACATCAACTATCACCAGGTACATGTACCGAATATAAAAATATGATATAACACATTTTTACATAGTATATGTTTAAAACTGAAAAACAGTTGTTAATCCTTATTAAAATATAAATTAAAAAAAAAGAAATTATTAAGATACTGAGAGTTACCGTGCACTATAGCGCATATTTAAGAAATGATTTATGAAATCTACTTTTATATGATACATAGTGGACATGGTTAAATAAACTACTACAAGAATAGACAATTCAAAGCCATACAGAAAAGGCTGTACATAGCGCCTAGCCACCCAAGAGACGAACACAGAACATACGAGGGGTGATCGCGAAGTTCGTATAATTTGCTTATAAATTATTTATTTTTAGTTAAATATTGATGAAACTTCACTATCTGGATGATCAACATGATTGAAGTTGAAATATAGAACAGAATAAAAATCCGCCAAGTTATGCGACAATTAACGGTACCCTTGGCAACGTTACTACACGTGGTTGCCGCACACCAAAATTGCTACATTTTCATCTTTCGTTTTCATGAAACAATGCCGTTTTTAAAGTCTTATTTTTGACTAAAATTCACGTAAATATAACACATCATACGTCGACGTCATGGGGTCATTTCTATAAAATATAATGTTGCTTACTACATCCGCTATCAAATTAGCACTGTGTTTATCTGAACAGATAATGAAACGGAAACAACGTTATGACGTCAACGGGTGACACTGAATTGAGGCGCGTTACAGAATGTTGCGTGGGAATATGAAAAAACACTGACTGAAACAAATGAAAAGATGAAAATGTGCGATAATTTAAAACGTATAGTCCGGCAGTTACCAGCAAACAACACAGACGATCCAAAGTGCACAGAATATCGACTGAAGTCAACAATAGAGAAAGGTTGCCATCGACAGTGATTCCGTGTGTACGTGAAACGTGCGAGGAATCATCCGAAAAGACAGACGAAAAACCATTAGACTGATAGTCAGCGAGCTCGAGAAATCTCATTTAACTATGTATGGGTTCTGTACGAAAGAGCCAGGTATGCCGAAAATCAGACATTCGTAGCCTTGTGTTGTGACTTCGTGGGGTAAGTGCTCCATACAGTGGACCTACATTGCGTTTAACGTTATGTGACGTCGTTTAGTTTTCTGGTGTGCGGCGTCTATGCAAAGTGACTGTTTAGGAATCGTCGTAACTATGTAACTGTATTTTTCTAATATTTATTAAAGAGTTTGGTCATGCATAGAAGATTGTGATAGTATTATTTATTATTCCTTATGAGCAAAACAACTCGATTCACAACAAAATTACACGAACTTCCCGATCAACCCTCGTACATTCGTACCACCATACGAAGGATATTTCAAGTTCGACTATAATACTACCTCTCACAATGATTTGAAATGGATAATGACTTTCAAGTCAAAATAACATGCCTCGGAACATAATTATAAAACCATAATGAAATCAAAATTAATTATTATTTCTCAAAGTTAAGTCTAGTGTTTAGAGCGCGCAAGATGGTCACACAACAAATCATATTAATTATATTGTCTTTCTCCGTGAACAGTAAGACCACCCTCAGATTATTTGATTTAACGTACTCCCCGTAATTATCTGTACGAGGAAGCAGGTTTAATATTTGAGATACTTTTATGCACCGACAATCAAATGCCAAAGTGATGTGGAGTTAAACGCTTAGCTAGACAGCCGTGCGCGTTACACGATCAAATAAGACAGCTGAAGTTGTTATTACTTTTTAAATGTACTAGTTTGTACCATGTATGGTATATATAATAAGAGAAAATAGGTGACGTATCGTTTCAATTATACCTAACATACAAAGCGTTGCATTTACAGCACAGAGAATTTGACATAATCCTGACCTCTATGCATGAATATATTACAAGGTACTTGCGTTGAATGTATAAATTTCTGCGAGCAATTAAATCGTGCAATATCGGTTCTTTAGATTTGTGTTGGTAATACACCTCGAGCGTCTTCGTGATACTCCCCGCTTATGAAAACATACAGCCGGGGTTATAAATATAGACAATATATCATCTGTTAAATTATGCTAATTGAAGGTCGAGAGTCGTGTCAAATTCTCTTGACTATATAACCAACACGATACTGGTACTACTTAGTACGGTGTCTAGTTTGAGAAAATAACTTAAAACAGGTGTCGTAGTAATCAATCATTTTAATTTAAAAAAAAGTAACAATACATTATACATTGATAGTAAATATTGTGTTATAGTAATCACCTGAATCATACTAAAACTATTTCTCTAACAGCCAATAGGAAATCTACATGTACCAGGAAATGAAATAAAATGCTATTTATGTTCATTATCGAATCCATTAATTGTTTAGAAAACTATAAAATTTTATAGCGTGATTTTTATGGTATTATAGTGCGCCCACGATAACAAGAAAGACGGGAAATTTTTGGTATATGATTTATCAGATGTGCACGATTTATCAGTGATGTCTAAGTACAAAACTGACCATATCTGTTTACTAAAGTAATTTGTATTGCATGTCACTTTTAACTTGTCATCAATGAATATCCATGCTTATCCGTTGTCCAATCAGAGTTGTTATTATAACTCATCAAAACATTCTTACTGTACAAAAACGAAAACATACGGAGATTAATTAGCGACAGGTCAAAAGTATTCGACAATAAAAGCAAGTTTGCGTCTTTTTTTAGTACAGTTGACCAAACCGACTAATGTTTGTTAACATCACATTGTCCTGGGCGCACTATAACTTGAATTTATAACGATGTAGAAAAATGAATATATAATAGAATGTTAATGCCCCATTCTCTTGTGCAAACGACACACCGACCAGAAAAAGAAGGACCACATTAATAATGACTTTGAAATAATTACCAAATAGATCGATACTGATAACAAAATAAATCACACGATCGTAACATCTTTACATGACATAAAACTGTACTGCCATAATTATGTCAATTGATGAAATGAAAATGAACAAGACGGGAAAATTCCACGGAAACCAGATTGTTATGTTAGCCAAGCATAATTTGGCAGAAATGTATACATGCTGTTTTGTAACATTGGCCTTGACCCCACCAGCCCCCAGATGATCAATACAGATGATCAATACCAAGCGGCGTTTATCACACAAGCTACATTTACAGCAAGTTTCACCAATGATATCTCATTTATATATAAGTAAAGGTTCTGGAGCAGAAACGTTTTTTTAATTTTTAGTTTCATTGATCATGACCACCCATTTGCCCAACTTTCAAGCCCATGTGTGGTCTTCACACGTGCAACCTTCACAGCAAGTTTTATATATTTATGAACGCCCATCCGTCCGCCCGCCAAAATGGCCAATCGAATAAAGAAAAATCTGGTTTGAAATTAACATTGCAATATTAAAACGAAAATTATCACATTCTGTTATATCAGTAGGTATGCCTAATTAGGGTTATTGTTCATCTAAATTAAGTAATACTATCAAATTTTATTAAATCCATATCCGTTCTATTTATTTCATAAAAAATATTTTATGTAAATTCTTTAGATGATCCCATCCACTAGCGAATTTTACTGTGATATTTATACCAATATCTCTCTTGCTAAGAATGTCGTTAGTGATACTTACGACCTTATAAGACTCATACATATTTGAAATCTGCATAAAGAGACGCTTCTTATGGTCTTGAAAATCGGAGCAAGTCGTGTTGACCAAACTGAATTTGGAAAAACTTGTTTATCCATAAGTAAAGACTCTGAGTAGTTTTCAGATGTTTTTTTCAAAATATCGAATTTGTACTTAAGAACTCATTCTAAGTGATTTGTCGGTATATCTTCCCTCAAGGTACAAACATCTGTTTTACGCAAACAACATTATACATCATTTACGGTACCACCATGCGACATCTATTTCATGAATATAAATTTATTTTAATAGTCCAAAAAACATGCAATCCATCACGTGTTGTTGTGATGACGAAAACCAGACCGTGATTGATTGACGGGTCAACATAACACGACATTAAAGCGTAATATTCTGATCATATATAAATAAAGCCTTGTTATTGTTACGCAAAAATACTTGAACAACCATGGATTCAAAACTGTTTGTGTTATTGTTAATTGTCGGACTAAGCATGGGTATGAACCGTACTTGTAATAAAACTTAACATGTATTTTCAGTTTGTGCTTCAGTTGTATGTGAGAACAGTGAAGCCCAATAGCAATACCAATTTTAAAACTCTTGAAAAAACAAGTTTGACATTCAAATTTGGTGGCATTATCACGAAATCAAATTTTAGACTAATTATTACATCTAAGGTATTGAATAAAAGCAAAGCAAGGAAACTGAACTCGATGGATTCTTATTTTTGAGACGGTATTTTAATTGATGTAGAAAACTTGTTAGGTTTTACTTGTTGATTTTAATCTATTTCAATTAGGGGTATAGCTAGCTCGCTGATGATAACTCTAGCCTCATCAAATAATAAACATGGTTAATACAAACACTGCACGGTCGACGAATCTCTTGTTATCATTATAGATTGACAGAGTGTGTGTATAAAAAGTGATTATGCAAACGATTGAGGAAAGTTGGACATCGAAAATGCATTTAATGTTCGTTTTTTATTTGTACACAAAGGCTACTGTAATCATCGGCGGCGTATAAGACAGAACATAACGTAGGCAACCAACGAATCTAGACACGAGCTTCCGCCAACACCCTAGCGGTCTATCAACCGGAGGCGTACCCGGTACATCTGAAGAAGAAATAAGCATTTCACTCTTAACATTGGCCACGATGAAAGGGGAGTTTATAACATAATTTCCAAAGCCCATGCGTGTATTCAGTTATGCCATTAGTACTCGATTGGGAAGATGAATATTTAATCTGGTTAATTTGGCCCAAGTAGGGATTTAATGCTATATATGGATCTGGATTCATGCATTTTACCACTCGTTTATATAAGAACATGCAGATCCGGGAAAGTGCACAATTAAACTGGACTAAATTTTGTAATAATATTTATACTTTTGTATATTTTCAGTGGCCGAACCAAGGCTTTGGGGTGGTCGAGGAGGTTGCAAACACGGAAACCGTGTCTACTGCTATGTAAATCCTTGCATGTCCAATCCTTGCCCTTGGGGTCTAAGGTGTATGTAAGTATATATTGTATCATTTTAGATTCCCCTCTCTAGATATTGCTCATACGGATTTAAGGAATAACGTCAAAAAGCTTCGCATGAAATCAACGTGTTATCAATTGATAATTGTGATAAGTACTAGTCTGTGGTTGTCGCTGTAATCTAATACATGAACGTTGAAGTTCATTACACTTAACCGATTTAGAAACGCAACTATTTTGGGGGTCGGTATTTTTTGTATTAATTATTATTACGTTTTATCATGACAAAGTAGATTAACTGTCGTCTGTCGACGATATTTAGACTTGCATAGTGTTTTCAAGAGGCAGTTTACACCTACGATTGTCTGCAAAAACCCACTGTCGCGTTTTTAAATGGGTTAAGTGTAAATAAGTATGAAATGAATATAGAGTTTTTTTTCCTTATTAATATAGCTGAGCATTTATAATATACTGTATATGATCTAATGCGACCTGTTCACATGCACCTTTGTACGTAAAAACACTATTTACCAACTTATTAATGATATTGCGACTAACGAGTCTAACCGGACATTATAAAAATCAAAATGAGACTAGCTAAGGATATTAGGATGTGATCGCTGCAAATATTTGCAGCCTGTTCGAGCTTTAATTTCTGGGTATATTACAAGTCGTCTTTCTTCTTTTTTCAGCCCGAATTACTGTGGCGGGTGTTATCATTATTGTGTAAGGCGTAAATATGGATACTAGTATCATATGTGGTGAATTTACTGGTGCGACATCTCGGCATTGTTGGTTTTAATTGTCGATTATAATAATCATGATAAATAAAATGTTTATGTACCATTAGGTTTGTTCTTGTACTTTTCGAGCCAATGTTTGGTTGTGTTTTACTGTTATTTCAACAGTACATGCATCTTCGTAGTCAGTCCTAGGTTTAACTGCTTTTTATGAAATCGTCAAAACTCCATGCAGTATCGTGCGAGTAACACTTCATGTGACGAAGTCTTACAATTGCCAATCACACTCCTAACACATGGACGATAACGGATGAAATAATGGTAGCAAAATTCAACTAATGATTTAGGACGGGAACCAATATAATTTTTGCACTTCAAAACCCGCCACCTTGGATTATGGTGACAATATTAGAACAACTTGTTTACAAATTTGCATTAAAAAGTACACCATCTTGTAGGAAATGATCTAACTAAGAAAATGAATATCTACATTTCATGTTTCCGGTCACTAATAAAAAAGTTACGGACAGTTGAGTTTTTGGTATCATTAAAATACCCCCAGTTGGGGCGGAGCTGATATTTTCACTGATACATGTAGAACTCCGTATCTCACCAGTTAGCATTAAATAAAATAATTTATTTATAGAGACAATTTAAAACAGTTGGGCAAACACAGTCTTCCCCGTGAGCCTCTTTAAAAATGTTCATAATTGATGTACACCAAACAAACAACTTAAGACACAGTTTACATGACCCATAGAGAAAAAAGGTATGCAATAAAATTCTGCAATGGACAGTCGAGGACTAGTTGAGGGCTTTATAGAAAATTGCCGTACAAATAACTTAAAGGTAACCCTCGACATTACATTGCTCAACTTATACGCATTAGTTGAGCATATATATTAGTTGGTAGTTGAGCAGTATGTATACATTTGAGTCCTAGTTGAGCTATATGTATAGGACCTACATTTGAGTGTTAGCTGAGCAATATGTATACATAAAAGCGCTAGTTAAGCAATATACGTGTACATTTTATATATATACTGTTTGAGAAACATGTCTCTGATAAACTCAAACTATTTCTTGAAAGACATTCCTGGTTGCACACCTCACAATCAGGATTCAGAGCCAAACACTTCGTAAAACTGCACTTACAAATATAGTTGATAACTGGATCAGTGCACTTAATGATGGAAAATTTGTTGGTACATTTCTCATAGACTTGTCCAAAGCATTAGACCTTGTCAACCACAAAATTCTTATAGACAAGCTCAAATATTACCATATGTCACTAGAGAGTATAGCATGGATAATTTCCTACCTATCAAATAGAATGCAGAAAATGTGTGTTTCAGCAAAAATTTCGGACCCAGCTGAAATAATATCAGGTGTTCCACAAGGCTCAGTCCTGGGACCCCTGGTATTTTTCATTTAAATAAATGATTTACCATACCATGTTAAGTCTTCAACAACACACATCTTTGCTGATGACACAACACTTTCAGCATCAGGAGATACAATCCAAAACATTCACCAAACCCTTCAATCTGATCTTGACATTGTAGACTCATGGTGCGCCAAAAACTCCATGATACTCAATTCACAACAGACAAAACATATGTACGTATATTACCAAATCAAACAGCAAACCCAGCATTCCAGATATCACATTAAAATTACAGAGTCATGATATTGAAATTTCAGAAAGTGAAAGACTTCTTGGAACCAATGTAGATAACCAACTAAAATGAAAAACTCACATTGACAAAACAGTAAATAAAATGCAACACACAACATTATCTACTCATGAGAATCAAACAATACTTAGATGTACCAACAAGAAAATTATTTTTTAATGCTTACATCCTCCCACACCTAGATTATTGCTGTTCAATTTGGGCTAATACAGACAAAAATCCATTGACGAAATCATTAAATTTCAAAAACGGGCAGCACGCATCATTCTTTATGTAAAAGGCTTTGAGACTCCCTCTGAAGTTCTTTTCAATAAACTTCAATGGATGAAATTTGACAAAAGAGTTGAATATAAAAAAATCAATTATTGTGTACAAATCGCTCAATGATAATCAGTTTCCAAAATATATGCAACAAAAAGTTACAAAATTAAGAACTGTTTGTACCATCCACAAAGTTTGAATTTTCTTGAAAATCACTTGCCTCCTCGGGACCAACAATCTGGAATGATATACCAAAATCAGTAGGAGCATCAGACTCATTACATTAATTCCAAAATGCATACATCAAATGGAAATACCCATAGTTAAGCATTGCAACAAACAGACCCATCATGTGAATATATTTTTGAGTTCAATATAATTATACCAATTTCTATCAGGCCAATTTACTAATTGCAAATGTAAGCGATAAAATGTTTGTTTTCATAAATCATATACTGTGTCCAATATAGTACTGTCTTACTATTTTCTTTGTAATTAATATGTTTTATTTGTATTTGTAAACTTGTCTTTTATGTAATGTGCCCATTTGTGTATTTATGTATATACGTTGAGGCCCATATGGAAGATTGCATTATTGTAAATATGTTAGCCTCGTAAAATAAAGACCTTACTTACTTAGTACATGTATCCATTAAGGCGCTAGTTGAGCATTATGTGACTATGTGTACGAAAGAGCGCTGGTTGGGCACTATGTATACAGTTGAGCAATATAGGTAAGGGCTAGTTGAACAGTATGCATACAGTTGTGCAATATAGGTAAGGGCTAGTTGAACAATATGTATACAGTTGAGCAATATAGGTAAGGGCTAGTTGAACAATATGTATACAGTTGTGCAATATAGGTAAGGGCTAGTTGAACAATATGTATACAGTTGAGCAATATAGGTAAGGTCTAGTTGAACAATATGTATACAGTTGTGCAATATAGGTAAGGGCTAGTTGAACAATATGTATACAGTTAAGCAATATAGGTAAGGGCTAGTTGAACAATATGTAGACAGTTAAGCAATATAGGTAAGGGCTAGTTGAACAATATGTAGACAGTTGAGCAATATAGGTAAGGGCTAGTTGAACAATATGTATACAGTTGAGCAATATAGGTAAGGGCTAGTTGAACAATATGTATACAGTTGTGCAATATAGGTAAGGGCTAGTTGAACAATATGTATACAGTTAAGCAATATAGGTAAGGGCTAGTTGAACAATATGTAGACAGTTAAGCAATATAGGTAAGGGCTAGTTGAACAATATGTATACAGTTGTGCAATATAGGTAAGGGCTAGTTGAACAATATGTATACAGTCGTGCAATATAGGTAAGGGCTAGTTGAACAATATGTATACAGTTGTGCAATATAGGTAAGGGCTAGTTGAACAATATGTATACAGTTAAGCAATATAGGTAAGGGCTAGTTGAACAATATGTATACAGTTGTGCAATATAGGTAAGGGCTAGTTGAACAATATGTAGACAGTTGAGCAATATAGGTAAGGGCTAGTTGAACAATATGTATACAGTTGAGCAATATAGGTAAGGGCTAGTTGAACAATATGTATACAGTTGAGCAATATAGGTAAGGGCTAGTTGAACAATATGTATACAGTTGAGCAATATAGGTAAGGGCTAGTTGAACAATATGTATACAGTTGAGCAATATAGGTAAGGGCTAGTTGAACAATATGTAGACAGTTAAGCAATATAGGTAAGGGCTAGTTGAACAATATGTAGACAGTTAAGCAATATAGGTAAGGGCTAGTTGAACAATATGAACACATTTGAGAGCTAGTTGAGGGCTTGTTGAGCAAGGTGTATATGTATACGAGGGGATGATCAAAATTATCTGTCTACAAATGAGAATATTGAAAAAAGAAGACAATTTCCAGGTATTAATAGATCATCCCTCGTAAAACCATACTGTTATATACCAATGTTTCGCAGCCATATATACAGAGCGGCAGCAGCGTATAGCCAACAAAACACGAGACAGACACAGAACGAACCATTCATTACCCCTAAAAAGACATTTTAAACACGTCTATATATTACTGCCCCTTACAACGAATGATTTCTTAAATTAGCATAAATTACCATAAAGGGAGGTTATTCAACTATACAATTATGATGTATCCCTGATTCATTCCTTCACTATTGATTTAAGAGAGGCTATAATGTAATTAATTAATCGGCGTATGTATCCACAAGGTACAAACATGACACAACGATATTATGTGTATGTTTTTTCTATTCATCGCGAAAACATGCAAATCATTCGGTTCTGTTTTAATGACAAAACTCGGATTTTGATTGATAAGGCAAAAATAATGCTATGTATGCATGTAAATCGTTGCAATTATTTCTCAAATAATATTTGATCAACCATGGCGTTACAGTGTTACCTCTCCCGTTGTTCCAGGGACGTAACTCATGCACTACATTATTCCCGCTTATGATTTTAAGGGGAAATCACTTTTACCGACTTAACATTAAGGAATTGAAATCAAGGAAAGTAACTCAGGTACTACGCTGATTTTGATCGAGTTGTCAACGCCCTTGATTACCAATCTCGAGGTCCCTGAATCGAATCTCAGCCGGTGTACTGGACATTTCATATATGTTTAATTGGCCAATGACATCCGGCTTCGAGGAACGAGACGGAAATGGTTTGTGATACAACGAATCATGGCGCGTTGCTTGCCCTTACTCTTTCTGAAAAGACTCCTTGAATCTTTGGCGTGTTCGGTAAATTGCACTTATAACAAGTGTGTACTTATAAGTTTTGCCGAGTCTATACATGAAATACAATGAATAAAACACAATTTTTATCTATACCATCACAATGAAAGACACACTGTATCGTTTCTTAAATTAGCATAAATTATCATAAAGGGAGGTAATTCAACCATATATGATGGGTCCCGTCATTAGCGATGTATGAGAGGCTATATTGTAATTAATGTAATTAATCGGTGTATGTATAGATACAAGGTACAAACATCTGTTTCACATAAACTACATCATGACACAACGATAATGTGTATGTTTTTTCTATTAATACCAAAAATATGCAAATCATTCGGTTCTGTTTAAATGAGAGAACTCGGATTATGATTGATAAGGCAGAAATAATACTCTGAATGCATATAAATTTGCATTGCAATTATTTCTAAAATAATACTTAATCACCGTGGACTCAAAACTATTGAAACAGATGATATTGTTAATTATCGGATTGGTTAGTCCTCTTCACTTCGGTCGGAGAATAGGGCCTTTACCACAGCTCTACATCTGGTTCGGTCCATGGCCCGGGCTTTTGCTTCTCCCCACGACATCATTGTCTTGCGAAGCTCTATGTCCAGTGTTCTGTGCCAGGAGTTTGTTGGCCTTCTTCTTCTTCTAGTCCCTTGATGATTCCAATCAAGTGCTTGTCTTGCTATGTTGGGCTGGGCTCTTCGCAGCGTGTGTCCAATCCATCTCCATTTTTCTGTAGTATGGAGTCGGTGACCGGTAGCTGCCTTGTTCTCTCCCATAATTATTGGATTAGGCATGTGCAAATATCGTTAATATATATATCTTTATTTCCCCCGTTTTTTTTAAATATATATATATCTTTAATTCCCCCGTTTTCCGGAGATATACATTTGAACAATATTAACATACAGTGACAAATTATGTAGAAAGTATACAATGTGCAAGCAAGATAAACACTCAAGAACATGCATAGACAAAATACTCTTGCATACATACCGACTCACAATACAAAATATGTATCTAGTCCTACACACACGCACACACGACCTCATGCACGCACGCACTCACACCCACACGTACGTAATCACACCTACCCAAACACTCACACTTACTGTCATTAGTCGAACACAAACATGACTATAATCATATAATGTGCGGCTTCAGGCAACACAGACATAACGTACACTTACGTTCACACAAACATAAACATGTATATGCGAGAGCCAATACATACATATAGACAACCACACCAAAATGCATATACATATGTACCTAAATTAATTAATGCTTTCCTTAAGTCGCCTGTAAAGCTGGGTTCACACTCTAGCGTTTGGACCGACGTTTACCGACATTTGGGCAAACGTTCAGCTCCGCTAGAAAAAGTTACTAAACGTTTTGAAAAGTTGACGATCGATGGTAAACACTGAAGAACGTTGTATTCGTTAAAAACTTTAAACATGCAAAAACTTTGCCGACGTTTGGAAATAAACGCTGATGTAACGCTGAATTAAGTTAATTAAAGTTTGCTTAAGTTAAACTCCGTTGGCAAACGTCTGCTGAAACGCTGGGCGAACTGTCCCCAGCGAAAATGAACGTTTGTCCAACGCAGGCCAACTGGTATCAGACGCAATGAACGCGATAGCAACGCAAGTGGTTAGCTAAGACTAACTTTCCATAACGTTTTAGTAACTTATGTAAACTTAGTTCAACGGATCCAGGCTTTTGGCACCTCGTTCGTTTAAGTCGGACTAAGTTAGGGACCGCTACACATACGCTAAGCTGCGCTGGCAAACGTTCCCATGAGTTAATAGAAAATAACTATAACGCTGGCAAACGTTGTTAAGCGCGAGTAACCGCCGCCAAACGCAGACAAGCGCAGGCATCGTTTGCCAATGTTTGCGTGCGCCAGATACACAGCGCTCGTAGTGTGAACCAAAATATTCCTCCTTGCGAACGTAATTTCACCGACGTTTGGGCTCATTTTTCCGACTTATTAAATGCTGATCAACGCTGGTGCAAACGTTCATAGTGTGAACCCAGCTTTAGGAAAGTAAATCTGATGCATTTATGACCACAAAGGCATGGAACATTTAGCACAAGACATCAGATGCACCGTTTCTACGAAATACGAAACAAAAACATTGCAACATTAGACATTGTAAATTATTTTTGAAGGAAAAAAGCGCCTGTAAGGATACATCTCATGCAACTATAGTAGTTGATCATCAACAATATAGAGTTTTACAAATTGTGCACCGCATATTAAAAACATCGGATAAAGTTCGACATCCAAGATTTCACACAATTGTAAGTCCACCCTACCAAGTAGGTACTGGGTAAAACGCGGTCTGTCTACATTATTCAACAGGTCGCTTACATTATCATTGAAGTTATTAGAATATTGTCCTAGAAGAAGGTTTAAAAGTAGCGATGTTGTTCTGTCAGTTGTACATATCGAGGGGTTAGAGCCAAATCCTGCTATGTGCTATTTCCTTATGTTTTCAGCAGAGCAGTTTTTAATAACCATTTGTTAAGATGTGGTTATTTTTAAAGTTAAACTATTAAATTATGTAGACAGTTGAATACTTTAAACCCTAATATGAAATATTTGTGAACATTGTTAGGAATATGCCAAAATATTTTTGGGTTTTCAAAACCTCACTCAACGATACAATTTGACATTTGCCAGATCCAAATGTAATACGATATATATATGTGGCAAGCAGCTGATGATAAAATAATGGGAAACCTGTCCACACTATACCACGCTTATTTACACTAGACCGGTAGGCAAATCCACTTTCCTCCTGATACCAAAACATTTAAAATGTCAAACCATATTATTGTCATATATATGTATATGGAGTTTACGATAAACGTCCATGTGATGAAAATTTTAGAAACTTTTTATCATATTCAGTGATGAAATCCTCTGGTATCATATGAATTGATGTTTGTGGACTAACAAAAAACATCAAGAAAATATTATATGGTTCATGGTCTGATTAAGCTTAAATGTCAGTGTAAATCAGAATATCATCCAATGCTCAAATTGCTTCCGTAACAGATGTAGCATTTTGGCATATAAAATGTAAAGGAAATGTGACTTGAAAACATAAAAATTATGCAATTGCGATTGTAAATACACGTATATAGGATAATGACCAATACGGATATGTACTATAATTGCAGTTCACCATGGCCACAAGCTACGAAACCTTTAAAATTAATTACGAAAGTCAGTGTGATATCCATCACTGTATTCATATACAATTAGAATTACATGCCGTAATTAACAGTTTTTAATGAATTTATAAATGTCATGTCGTAATTAATACAGTTTTTCATAAATTTATAAATTCATTAAAAACTTTAATATTTACGGCTTGTAAATTGAAATTTAAATGTGTTGGTATGTTTGAATTACAAGCAGGTATGAACATTTAAAATATTAACTGGGTAATAAGATACAGAATATGTTTAAAATGAAAATATGCCAAGTTAATGCATACTAGCACCTTCCTTAAGTTTGCTTACGTAGTGGCTAAACAGTATTTTAACTGAATGTCTTAATACAAATTCAAGTGTTTAAAAGTTTTTTTTCTGTTTTTCATGTATTACAATTCTTACTTTATACACCTTTATAATCAAACATTACACAGCTATTTAGTTTATTCGTTTAAATAATACATGCACCGTTCCCAAAAATAATTCATATTAGCTGTTACAAAATTAACAAATTCAAGCACATACGCGTTTACTAAGTAAGTTATACTTACTGTTATAATTAAGAATTAGCTAGCTTTATGTTCTTTATTTAAGATTATTAGAAGAGCTTCTCATTTACAAAAAGATTAAATAAATGAAAGCAATTTAATGTGTTTCTAAACGCACAACATTTAAATTCATAAGGAATACTAGTAGTCAAAATTATTTTCGCCAAACTACATTTTTCTCTCTGTATAAGGTATTCCTGTTTCAATCACACATAGCTAAATGTATACAATCCATTTTAGTCACACTTTGACATCTTATTCGAGTGAAGCTGCTATTATTATACAGCGATATAAACAACAACTGTGGTTTGACATTTAACTTACAGCGATGAAATTGTATGTACTACAGACCAGCACCCGGTGCCTTGTTGTTGACTTATATAAATTGACAAATCAAGGCTGATGTCATTTAACCAAAATGTCATTGTTTTATATGGAACAGTTGAGCGGGACAAATATTATATTAAGACACACAAATGTTATTGGTAGAGATTGATATACAGATTTGATTCATTCTAACAGATGTTAATGTTACATCTACGAAAATATTAAGAGGCCATTGATTTAAAACTGGTTTTGCCTCCAGTCAGTTCTGTAGATACACGATAGCTCAAAATGACTATTATCAATATTTAATTAATTAAGTTCGATATTTTGAAATAATTTTGAGAATAAATAACAATGGTGATACGGAACTCATTTAACTAAAAAAGTCAATTTGGCCAAGTTTATCAGATAGAAGGTTTTGGCTGTAACCGCTCGATATAATGTTCTGGTTTGTCAGTTTAGTAACGTTGACATCTAACACACGAAACTGGATGTTCTAAATGTGTTTGACAACAGAGTCTAGCAATATATTTCATGAGGGAAAGGCTATTTGGTATTTCCTTCGAAACTTTCCAAATGTTTGATGTCGTTAGTTCAGCGTGAATTTCTCGAAAACACAAAAAGTCATTACAAGTCAACATTCTGGTTTTCCAGGCCGACGATTCAATGTCATTCATTCTAGTTTTTACTATTTTTTCCACAAGTGTTTAGCAGGGAAAGTCCCTTCTGCAATGTATTTCTCAATATGTGTAGACCGATTATACTTTTTTAGAACTCGATATGTATCCGGAATAAAACCATGAGTCTTTAGGGTAGTTCATGATCCATACTGGAAAAGTATGTATGTAAACAATTGGTTCAGATCGGCACGTCGGTTCGTATTGCACAACATTCCCAGGAATAACAATTTCTGAGTGTCTATATAGGCTTCAATGAATGTAAAGCCTAAACGTCAAGTCACCATATCCGACCGGGTCAGTCGCGGTAGACCCTGTGCATGTTTATGGCAGAAGTGGTTGGTAGCTTCAAGTTTCTGTATGTCAGCTCGTGTAATCGAGTTCCATAACTCACAGCCGTAGAAGGCACGTGGAAGCACACACGTGGTATATATCTTGGCGAGTGTAGTCGGGTTAGCGCCTGAGTTACTGGCTAGACTGTCCGACAGACTGAAGTATGATCCACGCATGCGCTGTCGTATGTCATCAATATTGAACGGGTGTTTATCGTTGTAGATGGGAAAATTCCGAGGTGAGTATATGAAATTGTTTCAATGATAGGTGTGTCACCGTAGACCAACTGCACTGGGGTGTTATGTGTTAAGTTGCTTTAGGTCCATCGCCATTGTTGCACACTTGGCTGCATTATAGGTATATCTCCACTTGTTTGCGTATGTATTGCAGATGTTCAGGAGTTCCTGTAGACCGTGTCTTGTCAGCGACAGCAACACAATATCACCAGCTTGGATTGGAGCTGATAATGACAGGTCTCCGATGTGAAGGTCATGTGGTGAGTTCTGTAAGGTATGTAGTAAGTCGTTTATGAATACGGTGTAGACAAAGGTGCGCACATATGCCCTGTCTGGTCCCTTGTTGTATAGTAAACGCCTCAGGGAGATGCCCATTTAAAAGAACACGACTTGATGAACCACGGAGAAAGTTGTTGATAATACGGAGAGGTTTTCCTTGCACCCCAATTTTGTGTAGCTTGTAGACCAGTCCTGAAATCCATACTTTATCGAATGCAGATTTAGCGTCAAGGAAGCAGGCCTGAAGCTGACTACCACGTTCACAGCAAAAGTCACGCGTTTCCTGTAGTAAGAATGAAACCATCTTGCTGATTTTGCCTTTCTTGAAGCCATGTTGTTGACTGTTCATCTCAATTTTCGGAATGTTTGAATCCAAGCGACTACGAGTGAAGTTTTCGAATAACTTGAAGACCACAAGAAGAAGTGATATAGCACTATAGTTGCTGAGTTCGGTAAGAGATTTCCCTTTTTCTTTGTGAAGCGTGACAGTTATACCAGATTTGAAGTTCACAGGAATACGTTCGGTAGTGATAATGTGATTAAATAGTTTAGTAATTGCATTTATAAGTGGATAACCTGCATATTTGATATGTTCATACGTTATATTGTCAGCCGAACCACTTTTATTGTTTGGTAGAATCCGTATTAACTTATGCAGTTCATGAGTAGTCAGGGGCGTATTGAATATTGTACATTCGTTGACTGGGTTAACACTGTCTTTATCAATGTAGTCGTTCACAGAGGTCTCTGTCAACCATTTAAGGTCCTTGTCGAAACAGGAGTCCTCCGAGTAGGAATATAGAGTTCCGAAGTAGGAATGCCAGCCGGACAGAATATTATCATTGGTTGTTTCCCTTTTTCCTCTGCATTTAACCTATGCCTATTGTATTGTGATATATCTAAACAGTATAAACACGTTCCTGCTCATTTAATATCATAAAAGTGCATTGTACCGTTTCTTTAATTCTAACTTAGTATCTATAATATATAACACATGTACTGAGTAATAAACTTGACTGTACATACTTATTATAACGTATTTCAAAACGCCGTAATTTGTGTGTTAAAACAGTCAAATATGATGGATCCTTTCACTGACGTCGACACATTACTACTGGTATTCAGACAGGTTGCACTGTATATTAAAATCATTATATCTCAATGCCTCTGCCCGCATGATACGAACATCTGTTTTAAACAAATAAATCAAATAATTTACGTGAACATCTTGAGACAGCTGGTTTATGTACCTAGTTTATTTTGATTAACAGGAAAAAATGCGCTGCAACATCCGGTATTGGGGTAATTATGTGAACCAAAGCATATCTTACAATGCAAAAACAGATGATAATATACGTATATATAAATATTCAATACTGCATTAAAGGCTATGATCGGCATTCAATGCAAGTGATTCGCAAATAAAACTTAAATCATGGACTCTAAACTTGTGGTGTTATTGTTAATTGTCGGATTAAGCATGCCTTTGGGTAATTATTTAAGAAATAAAAATATGTTCTTGTATTGTGTCGGTGAATAAAACATGGGCAGGAGTTCGGATGCGGAAAAATTCAATTAATGATTTAATTTTTCGCATCCGAACGAGTGCCTTCTTAATGAATTCTTAATTCGTATCACGAAAAAAAATTAGAACAAATTGTTTCCCAATATATTTGGTCTTAGTGAATTCTTAATTGGCATCCATGAAAAAAATAAGAACATATTGTTTCCCAATATATTTGGTCGAAAATAAACGCATTTTATTTGGCTAAAGTATTTATAAGCGCATATCAAAAATAGGCGCGTAAAAGCGTCACTAAAAGTATTATAAGCGTATGCGCCGTTTTTAGATTCTACAGTAACTAAGAAAAAGGAGTTTTACTATTTTGTACCTAGTACGTTATATTGCATTGCTAGGAAAAATCGTTGTAAGAAAAATGAACACAAACGAATTTTGCTAATTCTAGGCACAAACTAAACCACTTGACAGCAGTGGAAAAACTGTACAAAAAAGGATATTGGCATTAATTATCATGTTCTGTTTTTCAGTGACTGAGTCGAGGTTTCGAGTTGGTTCAGGAGGTTGCAAAAACGGAAACCGTGTGTACTGCTTCATAAATCCTTGTTTTCTCGCGCTGTGCCCTACGGGGCAAAGGTGTATGTACGTATAGTTTGTATGATTTGGGATTTTATAACAAGCCCATATTTTAATGATTAAACATAATACGAAACTACATGCAGTAGCAACGCCCAACGGAAACAGCGGGGCACGAAAGGACACACGAGAACAAAAAGGCACAAACAATCTACAACGTATCTCGAAAAGGCGCAGACCATGCCCAACATAAAAAACTATCACCAGAACATTTAATACAAGATGTTTCCGGTGACAAAACAAAACATACTTTATGACAAACAGGCACAGATAAAGCCCAACGCAACTAAAACATCACGACATTCCACACCGACAGGCTACCACCTCAGTCATTCAAACTAAACCGAAGTAAGAGCCAAACGAACGAGACACATCCCAAGGACAACCCACAGCATATGTGTACGAGGGGTGATCGCGAAGTTCGTATAATTTGCTTATTATTTTTTTTTAGTTAAATATTGATAAAACTTCACTGTCTGAATGATAATTTAATGATCAACATGATTGAAGTTGAAATATAGAACGGAATAAAAGTTATGCGACAATTAACGGTACCCTTGGCAACGTTACTACACGTGGTTGCCGCACACCAAAATTGCTACATTTTTTATCTTTCGTTCTCCTGAAACAATGCCGTTTTAAAAGTCGTATGTGTGACTAAAATTCACGCAAATATAACACATCATACGTCGACGTCATGGGGTCATTTCCATAAAATATAATGTTGTTTACTACATCCGCTATCAAATTAGCACCGTGTTTATCTGAACAGATAATGAAACGGAAACAACGTCATGACGTCAACGGGTGACACTGAATTGAGGCGCGTTACAGAAAGTTGCGTGGAATTATGAAAAAACACTGACTGAAACAAATGAAAGGATGAAAATGTGCGATAATTTAAAACGTATAGTCCGGCAGTTACCAACAAACAACACAGACGATTCAAAGTGCACAGAATATCGACTGAAGTCAACAATAGAGAAAGGTTGCCATCGACAGTGATTCCGTGTGTACGTGAAAAGTGCGAGGAGTCATCCGAAAAGACAGACGAACAACCATGAGACTGATAGTCAGCGAGCTCGAGAAATCTCTTTTAACTATGTATGGGTTCTGTACGAAAGAGCTATGTATGCCGAAAATCAGACATTCGTAGCCTTGTGTTGTGACTTCGTGGGGAAAGTGCTCCATACAGCGGACCTACATTGCGTTTAACGTTATGTGTCGTCGTTTAGTTTTCTGGTGTGCGGCGTCTATGCAAAGTGACTGTTTAGGAATCGTCGTAACTATGTATATATATACTAACTGTTTGATGTATTTTTCTAATTTTTATAAGAGAGTTTGATAATGCATAGAAGATCGTGATGGTATTATTTATTATTCCTTATGAGCGAAACAACTCACAACAAAATTATACGAACTTCCCGATCAACCCTCGTACATGCTATATTGAAAGAAGTCATGTTTAAAAAGCAGACGCTCAACATACTAAGCTAAGCTATAGTATCCAACAGAATATATTAAGCATTACCTTTTGACATTTCGCTTTTAAGTTAAGACAGAAATATTTATTATTAACGTCAAATGACCCTCCTGAGCTTCCATATTCTGTATTTAGTTAGAGTTAGCTGGTGCCTTAAATTAGGATGCCATTGAAAAAAATACACAAATACAAGTACTAAACATCGTGGTTGTGTTCCGGTTTAATGTTTTCACATTTGGTCATTGCAAGTTGTTTGTTTGTATCTGTTTCAGTCCGAATTACTGTGGCGGTTGCTTTCATGATTGTGTATCATCTGGATATTGAATGTGAATGTATTCGGATGTGACGTCTTGGAATGTTGACTTTAAATGTTCTGTATTATGATAAATAAAATAAAAGTGCAATATCATGCGTGTTCTTGTATTTACAGTCAGCATTTCGATGACAGGGTGTGTAATCTGCTCTTTTGTATCCGGCCCTTAATTTAGGAACACAGGTATTTGATAGTCTTCGATTCGTCTGTACAAGGCATATTAAACCTACTATATTTATGAAGATCACATTTATGCCAATACGTTTGGATGTTCATAATAGTTTTGCATGGCTAGTTTATAAATAAACATAGATTTTGAAAATCCCTAAAAACAGAATTTAGCATTTGAGAAAATGAGTATCATTACAATGCAACTGTATTGCAAACAGAATCAATCTTAAGACCCTGTCACACAGTGGCGAGTTTTGGCTGAGTTATGTACGAGTTCTGGCAAGTAATAACTCGCCGAAAAGTGCACAACTCGGCAGTGGATGTTTATCAAGGCGACATTTGTTCGATTTTCATTCGTCATTTATATTTGCATATTTAACACGAGTCAAGCCGATATATCGCTGGCTTAGAATGAGAAGATCGTAAGTACAAAATCAATATTTTGAGAAAACAAGAAAACACAGTCTGAAAACTACTCTTTACTTATGAAAAAACAAGCTTTTTAAACTTCAGTTTGGTCAACATGATTTTCATGAAAATAGACTCATAAGGAGCGCCTTTTGATGCAGATTTTTAAATATGCACGACTCTTATAAGTACGTAAGTAGTACTTTCGACCTTCTAATTCTAAGCCAGCGATATGTACGATATGGGTACGACAAATTTTCGACATTCGAAGACATATCTTCGAGAATTGTATAATTGTACGAGTGCGTATGTAACAGGTGCTTTTTTAAGGATAAAACAATCATGCCGACTACAGTAAATCTTGTGTTATAATAGTCCCCTGAATCGTATAAACAGTTGTCCTAAACAGACAACAACATGTGTACGATTTAGGTATTAACTTCATCCTTTGAACATTATATTTATCAATGTTATGCCTACATGCATGATACTTTTTCTTGTTAAAGTGAACAAAATGCTCGTACATTGTCATAATATATTTTTAAGAGACTCAATACAATACAGTACAATACAATACAATACAATCTTTTTTTTAATTCATAATGAAGATTGAGTATTTGCCTAAATACGTTGACTCTACAGTGTAGTGTGTTTCATTATTACTAATTAAACATGTACATAATTATATACAACAACCACCACATGTGTTTTGATGTCACCCTTCACTAGACACATAAGCCAGCTTATTACGTAAGTATATCAGGCAAAATAATAAACGTCTACATCAAACATATTGTAATATAAAATTATAGTCACTGTGTTAATTTGGCCACTACCAGAACTAATTTTAAACAATGGTTTTGCTGATGAACAAAGACACCCCTTGTTACCGGGAATAGTTTAACCATTATTTATCTGTGTTAATGTAGCACTCATGTGCGAAATTATTTTACGTGATATTACCGAAGTCAAATTTCATTATCCGGAAATCATAGAAAACATCCGGCACTGCGGTAATTACGTCTTGTTTAAGGCGAAGGCAAGCCCCCAGAAAATGAACTCGAAGCGTATTACTCTGAATATAAATAAATGAGCAATGTATGTTATTCTCAATTAATACTTGATAAACCATGGCGACAAAACTGTCCGTGTTGTTGTTAGTTGTTGGATTAACCGTAGGTAAGTACAGTTTTATCTTAATTAGAAATTATTTAAAGTTTAATAAAAGTAAAACTTGAACAGCGAAATTGGACTTTAATATAGTGTTTATTTTGATGTTGAGGTGGTCTTAGAATAGACGTGTGATGTCTATTTGTTTTTACTGTTCGGGAAAGCCTGTGATACCCCCCCATTACCCGCCACCACAACCTATATATGAACAGAATCTACTTTTTGCTGTTCCTATTGTAGGTCGTCGGTTTGACTGTCGAAATTTCATGCTGGTTGATTTTTTATCCTTCATAGTAGTAGACAGGTCATGTAAGCTAAGACGATTGGTTATACCTAGGTCATGAATCGTATCGAATTGTCGTATTGTCGTATCGCGTTGTCGTTCGTCGAATATACCAAATGTCCCGCCTTTTCCATTATCATAGGAGCACTATAGTTCAAGTGAACATCTTACTTAATTGACAGAAAAGTTAAAAAACCTAACAAATATTGAAGCACGATAGAAAACTTTTATTTGGCTACAGTACACCGTCAAAATGTACATACACTTTTATAATAATTATTATGTTCTGCTTTTCAGTGGCAGAGTCAAGGAGCTTAGCTTTCCCAGGTGGTTGCGGACCTAGGCTGTGTTTTATAAATCCATGCATATCCAGTGAATGCCCAGGAGAGTGCATGTGTGTATATTTTATGTCATATTAGAACCCTTCTGATATTTTCCGTAAGAGTTTAAGGAAGAACGCCTAAATAATGTTCGGGAAATTTCGAACCCAGAATAGATTCTGTTTCGTCAGCATTTTAATAGTGGTTACCGTGTCTTTCTATACTTGGTTGATTCATCTATATGATATGAATTGGGGAGTAAATCCATGTATGCTAAGAAAGTATGTGACGCATGCGTTTGAAAAGTTGTTCCTTTAATTTGGTATTGCATTATATTATAACTCATCCAGCACCTATAATGCCAAAAATAAAAAAGGAGGAAACAACTGAGTGCTTTAATTTAACGTTAAGCAAGCACTGCTGGTTCACTTTTGTCTCGTTTTGACTAGGCCTCTCATTAATCTCCGTCATAGTATCCGATAATTTAGAAACTTTTCATTTTTCAGTGATGTTAATTATTTGAAAATGTTTTCATCTGATAATCAATAGATTTTGATCAAAATTCATGAACACATTGATAAAGTAATAACTTATTCATGAACCGATTCCCTTCAGAAACAGTTGAGAGATACTGAAAAGATATACTAGGTGCAGTTGATTTAGCAGTTCGATACGAGAGTATAAATTATATTATACATTTATTATCATTTATTATCAATCGTCGTGTTAAACATAAATGATATTCGGCATTGTTCATGGTGTTTTCTTGATATTTTCAGCACGGATTACTGTGGATGTTATTCGTATTGCCAAGACAATTCAGCAACTCAGAGGCCATGGCGGCCATCTCAATGGTAGTCCATTGACCTGAAGCGGTTTTTTGTCGTAGCTGGTTTTAGCTTAGTTGGTTGGAGATTGTTATTTGTTACAATGAATATGTTATTTATTACAATAAACAAAAAGTAAATGTAAAATCTGGCGTGTTCTTGTATGTTCAGCAAACATTTTGAGGACTAGCAGTGTTAACTGTTATACTAGTGTACGTAAACTTTGGCAGTCAGCCCCAAATTTAGCTGGCTTTTTCCACCGACCGGGGAGAAAACAAAACAGATCTGCAATATTTCAGTTTACATGGTCATCCATTTAATATTAAAATTAGCATATGAATGAAATACAATCTTATAAAATGGCAAATAGACATGTGTGAAACATCATTCAACATAAATGTGTAGTTTACTAACAAAATGTGGGGGTTCCGCAGGAAAATGGCCAAACGATAGACCTGCGTTCTGATACGGGAAACCTATCTCCCCGCATACTGATGATAATGTCAACCACAGTTGTCTCCCCTACCAGTCTTCTAAAATCGTTATTCCTTGACATAACTAGTATTTATTGATCTTCACTCTTCACATTGTATTTAGCATGTAATGAATGTCTTAAGAATTGTCAAAGACCCTTGTAAATATTAGTAAGCTTTACTATGGTTGCCTTTGGACAGGTTGTTGGTGGTCGCATACTTGTCCCTTATAACATTAAGTCCCAATTTTACACGGTTACCAATATATACCCTGGGCATGCGGCTTATCTTCCCTATGATAGATGGACTACACGATCCTGGCATATTCAAATTGAGACAATACACACTATTACACAACTATATACCTGATGTTTTCCAAAGCACTCTACCGAACCACTTTGAAATATGAACGGACATTCTCTAAAACCACATGTACTACTGATAGTAAGTTACATGTATCTATTTATCTGTTGATTTAAACTGTCAACAGGAAGTCAACTCCATGAGTTAACCGATTTACTCTATCCATCAGAACAACTAAAAACGCATTTTTTAAATCCTTTTCCATCTAGTTGGTTAAAACATCCATTATTAGAGTCATTGTGATATAATTGTACGTGGAAATATCTCTCGGTGTTGCATTATTACATGACACACCACGTGTATTACTTATGCAACATAATAAGATATATTCACATCGATTTTACTACGGATACAACCGCCAGTTGTCCACAGCAATGCAGAAATCTCAGACTCTTCGCAGATAGGTTCAGGCGTAATAATCAAATCATACTTGCTTGCTTTCGTATGCAAAGAGTGAACCATTATAATTATGTAAACATATATCAGTTCGCGCTGAAAATAGCTCACAGTAAACAAGACAGCGTAATATTGTCTGACCAGATTAAACTGAGACTCCTTGCATAATTCGTTCAAGTCCGGAAATTTCCGAAGTTATAAAACATATAATTACATTTATCGCTATACATGGCTTTATTGAGTTGCTAGTAGATAAGAATATATGATGGCTCAGTGGGTAAGTGTGCGGTTGGTAGACCACAAGTTATCGGGTTCGAGGCAAACTCAATATTTTTTATTTAACTTTTTTTCCTTTATATGAAGTAAGCTAATTCAGTGTAGCAATACCACGTGGTTTTTTACTACAGTTTCAAGTAGAAATTTGTAAACATTGGAACACAAATGTAGCCATAAGTATTTCATTTCTTCATCGATTTCTATGAAATCTACCCCACGCTAAGGGGAACATTATTTGCTTTCCATGAAATATATAATCTTTTTCAGCGGATGTGCCGTTTTGTCCATTACCCTGTGAAACCGTGGAACATGTAGGTTTCACAGGGTAATGGAAAAATCGGTAAAGCTGCTGAAAAGGATCTTATATTTCATGGGAAGCAAATAATTCCCCCTTAGCGTGGTGTATATTTAATAGAAATCGATAAAGAAATAAAATAATTATCATGGCTATTTTATTTTCCAATGTTTACATATTTCTTCTTGCAACTGTAGCCAAAAGTCACGTGGTATTGCTACACTGTAATTGTGAATTATAATCATCCTTATGTTCACATATCCATTACACAATTCAGGCATACATTAAATCTATAATTGCCAAGTCGTTGAAACATTGTTCATGTTCTTGAAATCAAGAAATACGCAATTGGAAATATTATAAAAACCGAAATTAAAGACCAAATAATGCAAGACCGTACAGGAAAAAGTTTTAAACATAAACCCCTTGATTCAAGGATAGAATGTTGAAGTAAAATATTAATGTCAAACGGTTACATTAAGTTTTGAACCTGCGACAACTGGCGTTAAAGGCCCAAACATTTCCACTGCGCTACTATTCATGGTTGATTTTTGTTTTGAATTGTGTTATAAATACAGAGATTACTGCACATGAAGTAAATAAACATACGAATCGAAAACAGCCGAGTACAGCCGGGCGTATACGGACTTTGATCAGAGTCTCAGTTTAATCTGGTCAGACAATAACATATAATAAACTAAATAGTTTAATGGTCACTGGTTTACTAATGTTTGTATACAAATGAAATCTATGTGACTGTCATAAGAAATCAGTATTTTCATTTTCCAATGTATTTCTGCGTGGACCGATGCTGCTTGCATCATGGCAGAAATGCCCTTACGACTAGCAAATCCTCACAGCATTTGTTAGTCATACGGCACGTTTTGTCTTAGCTGAAATACGGCGTAATATATATCATAATTTGTTAAATAATGTAATACTTTTGTTTATTTGCAATATAATAAAATATTACTGATCCAATAATAACTATTTAAACTGAAATACTGTTAACGTAAGCACACAATTGCCACCAAGCGCATGCATGTTTCCCATATTGTCTTCTCAATCAGTCAAATACCAGGGTACTGTTTTATCAAAGCACTTACGAAAATCTTAAAGTTACCGTCAAATTTCAATTCTTTATAATTCCTTTACAACTGCAAATTGGAGCCAGATATGGTTTGTAGGAGTTCATTAACCGAATCATTGTTAAAAATGCAGCTCCATTTACCACCCTATATAACTGTCAACAAAATATAAAGACTTTAAATTTGATCTTAAGTTTACGATTTCCGTAAGTGCCTTGATAAAACAGTACCCAGGAGTCCGTTAACATGAGTGTGCTCTACGTAGCGCTTTCCACGGGAGGTAATCAATGCCTTCTATACTTAATTGAACGGGAGGTAACTAAATGAAGGCGCTCGGTAGCGCTTTGCTTAGGCAACGGACCCAAGAACAAAACATAGGTTATCGACGGCGTTTGCAAGCTTCATATGTTGATGATATAATAAGTAATAAAGGGTGTTTCTATTAATCAGCAAAAGAGAAATAAGAATTATATGGTGTAGTTATTGGGTTCTACCAGATGCACAATAAACTACGTACTGGATAGTAGACGTTTTATTTTGTGCCTGGTATAGGTTGTTTGCGGCGAACCAAATCGTATAAAATGAAGATTTTTCAGTATTTACAGCACCTACAAATATGAGATTTTGCACGAATAAATGAAATGTATCTACCTAATGTACACTCAAATCTAAGCAACAACGGACATGTGTCAAAAAAGTTTTGTTCATAAGTTCCATGTAAAATATGTGTCGTTCACGTTAGAAGACTCGATACTTGCAATAGTTAATTGTATTGTCACGTGACATGTCTTATGGTATATTTACGTATTTATAACCTATTTGATGAAGCTCATACGAGGCCCGTCTGTGTATCTGACAAAGTGTTGTGACACTGAAAGCCATAAAAAATGTAGCCAGCGATTTGGTCATGCTTTAATCATTTCATACTGGTGCTATGGGTGAACTTCAAAAAAGACTGAAAAATACCACATGAGACATACCTTAATAAACCGACTTATACGATTAAACTTGTTTTAAAATTTAAAGTAATTAAAAATTATGAAATTTGAAATGGGAGTAGGAAGGGTGTAATTATGGTTCTACGTACATTTTTACAAACATCGGATAAATATATTTCATCAATTAAAAAATTATACCATTTGTTTCACCGCAAATATAAACCAACATTTATCCGTGTGGTAGCACACATGTGCGCTATCAGTTTATGTAATAGTACACAATGTAATTTCAGCAATATTACGATACATGAGTGTTGTACCTTTTGCAGACGACAACACATAACTTTAATCTTGAATTTAAAGGTTTAATTAGTGTGCATTGTGTAATGGAGAGTTCATTGAAGGTTTTCTGAGAGTTTCATTGTAAATGAGTCTCTCAATGAAAAGTTGGAGAGTAAGTTGCATTTCTTTTCGAACACCCCTCGTATAACTAACGCTATCATGCATGTTACTATGCAAAACTGCATTTTTACAAGAGAAATAAAATGCGCTTCGACCAATTAACAAGAAGGCCGCAGTATTCTCCCCTTGTTTCCGAATGGTATGATTGACTACTTGAATTAAATTATTCAAGCCCTGAAAATGAAATCTAGTCAAGAAATAATAACTGAGCGATTCAATTTCAATCATCCAATTTTAAAGAAGAAGAAAATGTCTCTACGCCGACGGAATAGTTGTCGTCATTCGTCTTCAACCGAAACATGATTGTATATGCCGGGTGGGGTAAATGCCTGTGTAGATCTTCACATTTTCCGTTGTATGCATAAGGATCGTTTGGGCATATGACACTCAGACAGGAACCCTGCAAAACACAGTTATCAATGTTACTTTATTTGTCATGATTCAAATGTGACTATGCCTGCAAAAACGAAAATCAGACAAGAAAGGCAGCACTCAACAAAAACAGATTAGCACGAAAACCACAAAAAGGAACACGTACACAAAAGAACTGTAACTGAACAAACCTTATTTTAAAAGAAAGTAATTGATGAGCATTATTGACAGGGACTAACGAAGGAAGAACAAGAGATGTTTGTAAAATACGTATGCCCCCATGGCAGCTCAATAGTCAGAAATGGTGAAAGTCGCAGTGACCTTGACCTTTGACCTACTGACCTCAAAATCAATAGGGGTCAACTACTGTGGCTGACCAACCTCCATGTAAAGTATGAAGATCCTAGGTCAAAGCGTTCTTTAGTTATTGAACGGAAACCATTTGAATAGTCAGAAATGGTAAAGGTCACAGTGACCTTGACCTTTGACCTACTGACCTCAAAATCAATAGAGGTCTACTACTGTTGCTGACCAACCTCCATATAAAGTATGAAGAGCCTAAACCAAAGCGTTCTTTAGTTATTGAACGGAGACCGTTTAAATAGTCAGAAATGGTAAAGGTCACAGTGACCTTGACCTTAGACCTATTGACCTCAAAATCAATAGGGCTCATGTATGTTTGCTGACTAACCTCTATGTACAGTTTGAAGATCCTTGGTCAAAGCGTTCTTGAGTTATTGAACGGAAACCATTTTATACGACCGACAGACAGACCGACAGACATGTGCAAAGCAATATACCCCCTCATCAACGATGGGGGAGGGGGCATAATAACATTGAAAGTGCGGTCCCTTTTCTATTCTCATAATGTTACTGGATACACCGTCTATTTGTAGAACCGGAAACCCGTTACTCGGCACAGATCTTCAATCGCGTGATTGCAGTTTTGGCGAGGTAAATATTTTTGATTCTTTATCTACCACATTCAGCTTTTTAATACTGTTGTTTCTACTTGTTAGGACTTCAGACAGATACCACTAGGTATTTCAGCCATTTTACTGTTGCCACTAGGTCATTCAGCTTGAGCATTCAGCTTGGGCATTCAGATTTTTGATTGCTAAAACTGGCTCATTTAGAATTTTGAAAAAGGAACCTGGGGTTGGGCATGACACTCACTCTCATTGAGGTTAACATTCATGCCAATAAAACGAATATTAGTCAATGTAAAGCAAAGTTATAGCCCGAACAAGTTTCAATTTGACCTTTGACCTCCAACTGTGACATTGACATTTAAGATAAGAAGAGGATTGGGCATGACACTCCGCCTCATAGAGTTTATCATTCATGCTTAATATGAGACAGATTGGTCAATGTATGACAAAGTTATGGTCTGGAAAAGCTTCAATTTGACATTTGACCTCAAACTGTGACCTTGACATTTGAGATAGGAATCTGGGGATTGTGCATGACACTCCTCCACATAAAGGTAAACATTCATGACAAATATAAGCAACATACATCAAAGCATGACAAACTTATGGTCCGGACAAAATCGCACGGACGCACTCACGCACGTACTTACGCACCCTCATACACCAAAAGTGGCGACTAAGTCTCGCTCACCGCAAGCGGGCTCGACAAGAATGGTGACGACCTGAACGTAGCACCCCTTAATATGTAAGCTGCACCACTTGGTTTTTACAGATCACAACGAATTAGATAGAAAATCTAATATATACCCCGCCGAAACTGCAATTACGCGAATCATAAGCCATGCCTAGTAACGGTGTTTCCGGGTCTAAAAATAAACAGTGTTCAAGACCCAAAATAGCAAAAAACGGCCGCATTATTTTATTACATATGATCGACAGCACAAACATTTGATCAGCACTTCGACATAATAATGTAAAAAAGTTTTTATTCGTTTACAATATTGCAGGTGTAACCATCTGTTTCTGAAAGTTCCCTCAGTCCATCTTATTCAATTTGCAAAATATTCAAGAAGAAATGTTCTGTTGTGCAATGTTTTGAAAGTATTTTAAAGCTAAGAAATCTATTTTCCTAAGCATTACCAGAATACATAAATATCTACAAGATGACAGATTAAGAGTCTTCAAAACATTTATTTTCTTATAAAAAATTGGCTGTATTGTACATATCTCTAACATTCAAGATCTAGCTCAAAAATCGAGCTAATTTTTTTGTAAACGTTTCTTTGTTTCCCTGGTTTATTTTAAACCATTATTTATCTGTGTGGTAGCACACATGTGCTAAACCGTTTTACGTAATATTACACAATTTCATTATTTGGAAACCATGAAAAACATCCGGTACTGTGGTAATTGCGTCCTGTTTAAAGCACACACAATGAGCTTGACGCGTATTACTCGGAATATAAATAAATGTGTGTTATTCTCAATTGATACTTGATAAACCATGGAGAACAAATTAGTCGTGTTGTTGTTAATTGTTGGATTAAGCGTAGGTAAGTACGGTTTAATCATAATATCAAATTATTTTCAATTTAAAAAAATAGAACTTGAACAGTAAAATTGGACTTTAACATAGTAACTATTTTGAGGTGGTCTTAGAATAGATTTGGGATGTCTATTGGTTTTTTCTGTTCGTGAAAGTTGTGATACCAACCTTCCCCCCACCTGTTAACAGAGACAGCTTAAACTAAACTTCCATTACAGTTTTTATATTTCCAATCAGACCATTTTCCATGATAATGTAACTTGTTAAAAAGACCACTACGTGTATATGAACAGAATCTACCTTTTGCTATTCCTATGATTGGTCGTCGTTGTCGTT
Source organism: Spisula solida (assembly GCA_947247005.1). Classification (NCBI taxonomy): domain Eukaryota; kingdom Metazoa; phylum Mollusca; class Bivalvia; order Venerida; family Mactridae; genus Spisula; species Spisula solida. The sequence continues at coordinate 22,217,760 of OX365957.1, forward strand.
TAACTGTATAAATTTCATGCTGGTTGATTTTTATGCGTCAGAGTTGTAGGCAGGTCATGTTAGCTAAGACGATTAGTTATACCTAGGTCATGAATTCAATCCGGTCTAATCGTATCCAATTGTGGATCGTCGCATGTCTCTAGAAAACAGATACGACGGACAAAATTGCGATACGACGTTCGTCAAAATGTCGCGATGTCGTGTGTCGATGTCTTGCCAACTTTGGTACGATATGCCGCAGTGTCGTAACACATTGCCTGGCGTCTTATCACAATGTCGTACCGCATTGTCGTGTGTCGTTCCAGTGTTCGTGTGACATGCGACGATCGACAATGCTATACGACATGGCGGCAATGCGATACGACGAACGACAATGCGATACTACGGACGACAATGTGATACATGTACAACATTTTGTTAAAATGTCGCGATGTCGTATAACATTGGCGTCCGTTGGAATATACCAAACTTTCAGCCTTTCTCATTATTCTCTTATAGTTGGCGCACTATAGTTCAAGCGAACATCATACATGTATTGATTATACAGAAAAGTTGAAAACCCTAACAATTATTAAAGCACGATTGAAAACTTTACTTGGCAAAAGCTCATCCGTCAAACTGTACCAAAACGGTTTTTATAATAATTATTATGTTCTGTTTTTCAGTGGCTGAGTCAAGGAACTTAGCTTTCTTAGGTGGTTGTAAAAACGGAGACTTTGTGTTGTGTTTTGCAGACCCATGCATGTCAAGTCAATGCCCTGAAAATTGCATGTATGTATATGTTGTGTCACGTTAGAACCTTTCTGATATTTTTCGCTAGGATGAACGCCTAAATAATGCCCAGGAACTGGAAATTTTGAACCCTGAATAGATTCTGTTTCGTCAGCTTATTAAATAATGGTTACAATGTTTTGCTACCCTGATGGTACTTGGTGGATTCATCAATATAATAGGGAGTAAATACATGTATGCTAAGAAAGTCTATGACGCTTGCGTTTGAAAAGTTGTTCCTTTTATTTGGTATTGCATTATACTATAACTCATCCAGCACCTATAATGCCAAAAATAAAAAAGGAGGAAACGACTGAGTGCTGGAATTTAACGTTAAGCAAGCACTGCTGGTTCATTTTTGTCTCGTTTTGACTAGGCCTCTAATTTAATCTTCGCCATGGTGTCCGATGATTGAAGTGACTTTTCATTGTTCAGTGATGCTAATTATTTGAAAATATTTTCATCTTTTACTTAACAGATTTTGATCGAAATTCATGAACACATTAATAAGGTGATATCTTATTCATCAACCGAGTCCCTTCAGAAACAGTTGAGAGATAATGAAAAGATAAAGGTGCAGCTGATTTAGCAGTGTGATACGAGTATAAATTATATTATACATTTATTAATAAGAACTCTATGGGCATCTGACAATACCAGTGTAACAAACAGATGTAGGCTCAATAATTTTATATAGCATACATCATACTTTGTAGTGAAAGTGCTGAATTTGACCTGAAATGACCTTAACCTTGGTCTCAAAGTGGTCAGTGTAGTATGTCCATTTCGTGCACACCATCAAATGAATACTATGAATGTAAACATTTACAATTACATTTATTCATAACTTTCTCACTGGAACATAAATTATGTATGAATTTGTAATTTATGGCGGCCATCTTGGCAGCCATCTTAGACAATGCTCAAGTTGGTACCAAAGCTTTTCTTGTACATATTCCAAAGTTACGTTAATTATTAATACCTAATCTGAAAGTTTACAAAGAATGTCATCTTTTGGTATCAAAACATTTTGTGCATACTGGACTAATAGTGCTTAATTATTTTAAAACAAGCGATGTGCTAGCATAGTGCTAGCGAGCGCTTGGTAGCCGTTTCGTTTGGAAACGGACTCCTTTCTGCGGTCTGGTTCATATACAATGGGACTGTGGCTTTGCAAATCAACATTGATTATCAAAATGTGACTTGAAATCATATACCTACGGCAGGTCCATATCCAAAGTGTTCTATGTTATATTTTTCCTCCAAAAACGTGCACTTTTTTAGGGTCAATTCTCATATCATCTGCGTAGCTACGGGTATGTAGATCTATTGAAAACAGTAATGGACAGTTGTTCTACAATATTAGTAACATGATCATCCAGTACAGGAGCATTGTTGATGATTGACAGATTCAGTTACAACTTACAATAAATTGTTGACAATTTGTTTAGGTACGAATTTTGGGTCCGAACGCGTTTAAGTTGAGTTTATTGTATAGTACCTACGTTAATAATGTGTATATACCATTTTCCTTGTTTTAAACAAGTACTTTAATCGTAAAATCAGTTATTTAATAAATTAAAAGCTGTCCACTTTCCTCTACCTGTCTACTTTCAAGATGGCGGCCAAACTACTTCCTTAGCAACCGGATTTTTTATCTCCCTTAAAAGTTTTCACTATAGACTGGAATGTTTGATAATCTTACGGATTCATTTTAAAAAACACAAAAACCAAAATTCGGATTGGTTAAAAACTCGCCCGACACATGATGCCGTTATGATGATGAACAGACGGCGCTACGCGCCGTCTGAATCACCTACAATCGTGTTAAAAATAAATGATATTGGTCATTGTTCATGGTGTTTTCTTGATATTTTCAGCCCGAATTACTGTGGTGGATGTCATGCAAATTGCCAAGACGATTCAGGAATGCAGACGCCATGGGTTAACGGTCGATTGACCTGAAGCGGATTTTTGTCATAGCTGGATTTGGCTTAGTTGTTTGGAGATTGTTATTTGTTACAATTAATATGTTATTTATTACAATAAACTAAAAGTAAATGTTAAATCAGTCGTGTTCTTGTATGTTCAGCAAACATTTTGAGGACTAGCAGTGTTAACTGCTATACTAGTGTACGTAAACTTTGGCAGTCAGCCCCCAATATAGTTGGCTTTTACGACAGACCGGGGAGAAAACAAAACAGATCTGCAATATTTGAGTTAACATGGTCATCGATTTAATATTAAAATTAGCATACGAATAAAATGCAAGCTTATAAAATGGCAAATACACATGTGTGAAACATCAATTAACATAAATGTGTACATTACTAACAAAATGTGGGGTTTCAGCAGGAAAACGGCCAAAAGATAGATCTGTATCCTGATACGGGAAACCTATCTCCCCGCATACTGATGATAATGTCAACCACAGTTGTCTCCCCTACCAGTCTTAAAAATAGTTATTCCTGGACATAACTAGTATTTATTGATCTTCACTCTCCACATTGTATTTAGCATGTAATGTCAAAGAACCTTGTAAATATTAGTAAGCTTTACTATGGTTGCTCGATCCATGCTGCGGAACTGCCTTTGGACAGGATGTTGAGTTTAACACACTATTACACAACTATATCTGATGTTTTCCAAGGCACTCTACCGAACTACTTTGAAATATGAACGGACATTCTCTAAAACCACATGTACTATACTGATAGTAAGTTACATGTATCTATTTATCTGTTGATTTAAACAGTCAACAGGAAGTCAACTCCGCCTTTCCACTGGCATGAGTTAACCGATTTACTATATCCACCAGAACAACTAAAAACGCATTTTTCTAATCTTTTTTCATCTAGTTAGTTAAAACATCCATTATTAGAGTCATTGTGATATAATTGTACGTGAAAATATCTCTCGGTGTTGCATTATTACATGACACACCACGTGTATTACTTATGCAACATAATAAGATATTTCCACCAGCCATTTTATGAAATTATCACATTGATTTTACAACGGATTTTGGACTTGGGGTGCAGCCGCCAGTAGTCCACAGCAATGCAGAAATCTCAGACTCGTCGTGGATAGGTTTCAGGCATAACATTCAAATCATACTTGCTTTCGTATGCAAACAGTGCACCATAACTAAGGCCATTATATGTAAAAATATATCAGTCAGCAGAAAAAATAGCTCACAGTAAACAAAGCAGCGTAATAACATATAATAAACTAAATAGTTTAATGGTCACTGGTTTACTAATTTTTGTATACAAATGAAAGCTATGTGACTGTCATAAGAATTCAGTATTTTCATTGTCCAATGTATTACTGCGTGGACCGATGCTGCTTGCATCATGGCAGAAATAGGTAAAGGTACGGGCCCTTACGACTAGCAAATCCTCACAGCATTTGTAAGCCATACGGCACTTTTTGTCTAAGCCGAAATACGGCGTAATATATATTATAAGTTGTTAAATAATGTAATACTTTTGTTTGTTTGCAATATAATAAAGTATTATTGATAATAACTATTTTAAACTGAAATACTGTTAACGTAAGCACACAATTGCCACCAAGCGCATGCATGTTTCCCGTATTTACTTCTCAATCAGTCAAACATCAGAAGCCTTCAAAATCGAAATAAACTTGTTTAAAAAGTAATTAAAATTATGAAATTGGGGAATGGGAGTAGGGATGGTGTAATTATGGTTTTACGAAAAATTTTACCGACATCGTATCAATAGATTTGCATAAATTCAAAATTTATACGATTTGTTTCACCGCAAATTTAAACCATTATTTACAGTATATGTGTGGCAGCACTCATGTGCGCAATTAGTTTACGTAATATCATGCAGTATAATTTCATTATCCGGAAGCCATGAAAAACATCCGGTACTGTGGTTATTACGTCCTGTTTAAGGCAAAGGCAAAACCCCACAAAATGAGCTCAAAGCGTGTTAGTCTGAATATGAATAAATGTGTTTTTCAATTAATACTTGATAATCATGGCGACAAAACTGTTCGTGTTATTGTTAATTGTTGGAATGAGCGTAGGTAAGTACGGTTTAATTATAATTTTGAATGATTTTCATTTTAATAAAAGTAAAATAAAAACTTGAACAGTAAAACTGGACTTTAACATAGTATTTATTGTGACGTGTTATTTTGTTTTTACTGTTCAGAAAAGCCTGCGATAGCGCCCCCCCCCCCCCCTCCCCCGTGAACAACGCTATGGTTATTTTTATGCTCTGATTTTCAGTGTCTGAGTCAAGGAATTTGGGTATCTCAGGAGGTTGTACAAACAGAAACTGCTTGGTAGATCCCTGTATGTCCAACCCATGTCCATGGAATCAAAAGTGCACGTATGTATATTTCTACCAATTAATTCGCTTGTATTTAAAGAAGAACGCCTAAAAAGGTCGGCATTAAATATATAAGTAAGAGACCGGGAGATCGAATTTTTAATCCGAATGAACTCCGATTGCCATGATCTTACTAAATAATGGCTACCGTGTTTTCATATATATTTGGGACTGGGCGGATTGATATCACTAAGAAGGTAATCGCCGCATGCGTTTGAAATAGGTGGTCATTTAATTTGGCATTAAATTATAATAGATGAAAACGAATCTTTGCACAATACACGTACATACCTGTATATTGTATAATACATGTATTGTCTGACCAGATTAAACTGAGACTCCTTGCATAATTCGTTTAAGTCCGGAAAATTCCGAAGTTATAAAAGCATATAATTACATTTATCGCTATATGTGGCTTTATTGAGGTTGCTACTTGATAACAATCTGTGATTGCTCAGTGGGTGTGGGTGCAGTTTGTAGACCACAAGGTATCGGATTCAAGGCAAACTCAATATTATTTTATTTAACTTTTTTTCTTTATATGCAAGTATTCTATTCGTGAATTATCATCCCTATGTTCACATATATCCATTAAACAATGCAGGCATACATTAAATTTATAATGGTCAAGTCGTTGAAACATTGTTCATGTTCTTGAAATAAAGAAATATGCAAATTGGGAATATTACAAATATTGAAATTAAAGACCAAATAATATAAGACCGTTCGGGAAATAGTTTTAAACATAAACCCCTTGATTCATGGATAGAATGTTAAAGTAAAAATATTAATGTCAAAAGGTAACAGTAAGTTTCGAACCTGCGACCACTGGCGTTAAAGGCGATAACGTTTCCACTGCGCTACTATTCATGCTTAATTTTTCTTTTGAATTTTGTAATAAATGCAGAGATTACTGCACATATTGTAAATAAACAAACGAATCGAAAACAGCTGAGTACAGCCGGGCGTATACGGACTTTGATCAGAGTTGCAGTTTAATCTGATCAGACAATAATTACAATTTTCATGTTTTTTTTATTGGGCATTAAATGTACGATCCTGTTGTTCATCCCGTTCTTCTTGCAGCCCGAATTACTGTGGTGGGTGTCATGCAGATTGTAAAGACAAATCAGGAATTAAGATGCCATGGTTTTAGAGTCTATTGTACTGAAGCGGATTCTTGACATAGTTCGTTTTGGCTTAGTTGGTTTAAACTGTTATTTATTATAATAAATAAAATATAAATGTTAAATTAGGCGTGTTGTGTATGTTTAGCCATGACTGGCTTTGTTAACTGTTATTTACTGTTATAATGAACGACTTTACAATATTCAACGGTATTCGTAAATATGAGAAAGCTGTCATACGGTTGATCGGTAATTCGTGCTGCGGAACGGCCTTTGGACAGAGTATAAATAGTCGCATACTTGTATCACCGCGTATAAACCAAATCAGTGTACTCATCATTGCAATCCTATACAATTCAACGTGTACTCATTATTGTGATTGGAACATCCGGTGTTTTATCATCACTGTACTCATTATTGCAATCCTATACAATTCAACGTGTACTCATTATTGCAATTACTGTAAGTTGACTCGTTTATACACTGTGTGTATATGACATAAATTGTCCCGAATTCTTCCCGGTTACCCAAATATACAAAATGTACCTCCAGCTGGAGGATGCGGTATATTGTCACTATAATACACGATCCTGGCACTTTTAGGGATATCAAATCAAGTTGAAACAATACAAAATATTACACAACTATATATAATGGTAACCTACCGAACATCTTTGAATAATGAACGTACATTCTCTAAAACCACACAAACGACTGACTGTACATGTAATTGTTTTTCTGTAAATTATATAAACAGTCAGCGAGAAGCATCAAGAAAGGTCAGAAAGGTCATATTCCTAAAATCTCTGCTCTTATATCTTAATTGCACCTTTATGTCCACATGTTCTAATTTTATGCCTTTACGGATATCAATATATTGTAAATCATGAACTATGAATGTATACTACATTTTTTTTGTATATAGTAATAATAAATCCTTTTCTTCTTTTCAATAGGATGATTGAACTTGAATCGCTCAGTTATTCCTTGACTATATTTCATTTTCAAGTAGTCAATCATACCATTCAAATGCAAACAAGTGGAGAATACCGCGGCATTCCTGTTAATTGGTCGAAGCGCAATTTATTTCTCTTGTAAAAATTCAGTTTTACATAGTAACATGCATGATAGCGTTAGTTATACGAGGGGTGTTCGAAAAGAAATGCAACTTACTCTCCAACTTTTCATTGACCGAATCATTTACAATGAAACTCACAGACAACCTTCAATGAGCTCTCCTTTACACAATGCACACTAATTTAACTTTTAAATTCAAGCTGTCGTCTACAAAAGGTACAACACTCATGAATGAATTGTAATATTGCTGACCACATAGGTTTCCTGGAACCGTACCTATGGTCTACTGGGTGCGATTTAAGTCTAGGCTATAGCCGCTCTACTGTACTTTCTTAGTTCCACGGGAGTTGCATTTCAAACTTACGCAATAAAGTTATATTCCAACAACTGATCTTTGGTTGGTTAATCATGCATTTTGGCTTAGAATCAGTTTAAAGGGATATAGGAAAATCAAACGTGTATGTCAATCAGACCATGTTCACAAAGGTAGTAAAGAAGTAATTTAATTAATCAGTATCTGTCACGGACAGTAACATTTGATCGTATTAAGGTCACTATGAAACTAGTACTCATGTGACCACACTACTACGTAATTATGATACGCAGGTAGTGACGTATCATCTGGCGTTCTCGTCTTGTTCAATATTTATGGTTTATGTATGATGAAGTGATGTTATATTGGTTATATATGTATTGTGAGTGAATGTACATGGCACATTGTTTGTTTGTTTTGTATGTATTAATAAAGATAATCAAAACATGTATTTGTTGTGTGGTCACTATGACATAGATTTACCAAAAGTACAATTCACATAACGAACAGAATAACCCGTTATGTAGTTTTAGATTAAAAGATAGACGACAATGATAACCACGCATCCGACAACTTCCATCATGTGACATGGGACCACGGCATCACAGTTATGCAATGCCGCCATTATTCTGAAATATTCATCAACGCAAAAAGTCCAATTCCATTCAGTTGTGATGCCTTTTGTACCTTCTTTTATGTCGAGTGACGAGCTAGGAATCCTGGGACATTGATCAACCATTGCCCAGGTAACGATAAAAGGCATTTGCGTACAGTAACTAACTTTTAAAGGTGAACGAACATACAGTAATTCTTCGGGACTAACATCTAGCTCCGGAACCATGATAATTTGTGTAATATTTCGAAAACGTAGACGGATGGGCGAGCGTTTGAGAAACTGATTCAACTTTGATACTATAAAATCTTCACTGCAAGACAATTGTGAAGTCAGTTCGTACGTTAGAAAATAGGTAGACACGTTACCATACATCAATCCTGTTTCACAATGAAAGCAGTCAGCGTTTGCCAGCATGCTCGTAACAGCGCGCCCCAAAAATGTCTCTACGCCGACGGAATAGTTGTCGTCATTCGTCTTCAACCGAAACATGATTGTATATGCCGGGCGGGGTAAATGCCTGTGTAGATCTTCACATTTTCCGTTGTATGCATAAGTAGCTATTTGGTACATGTATTTTACACTCAGACAGGAACCCTGCAAAACACAGTTATCAAAATGAATGTTAATATTAATTATATCTACAAATTACATTGTTGAATTTTGTATATCATAATTATTTACCATTACCTTAACATCGTGCTGTTGTGTTTTTGTTTTGTTTTACATCTTTATTATTGACTCCATGAGTTTTTATGTTATGATGTTCTTTTGCTCATAATTATCATGTTTTCCTGTAAATGATTGTATATATCCCATGTTGATGTGGACCATATTGAAAATTAGTCTAGAACCAAATATGTCATCCCCTATAAATAAAGTCGTTATTATTATTATTATTATAATGTTACTTTATTTGTCATGATTCAAATGTGACTATGCCTGCAAAAACGAAAATCAGACAAGGGAGGCAGCACTCTACAATAACAGATTGTGTGGCTTTTTCACCCTGGATTACTAATTGTTTATAGGAGGTCATTTAGTTGAAACCTTGACATTCAGCTTTTTAATACTGTTTTATTCTACTTGTTAGGACTTCAGACAGCTAACACTAGGTATTTCAGCCATTTTACTGTTGGAACTATGTCATTCAGCTTGGGCATTCAGCTTTTTGATTGCTAAAACTGGTTCATTTAGAATTTCGACAGCTTGGACATGGGAGGAATGTAATTTGTCTAGTTGGGCATTGTGCCTTGTATGTTTTTCATGTTTTCTATGCTCGGCTGGTTCAGGTGGGCATCGTGCCTTGTGTGTTTTTTATGTTTTCTATGCTTAGCTGGTAAAGTTGAGTACTGCCTTCCCTGTCTGACTTAATAGTATCCTGTTTAACCACGTACAAAGTAACACATGAAAAAATGGTACCGGCTTTTTTGTTTAATTGGCGAATGTTTTACTAGAAATTAATGCCCTCGTGCAAATTATGTCGAGCTACGGTGCACGTTGAAAAAAGGCAACTTAAATGTGCCAAGTTACATCTAATCCCACCATGCATAAAGAAGAAATAATCCCTTAAACTTCAATTTGACATTTGACCTCTAACTAATTCGTCGAATACATTGGTAATCGCTTTCTACCTTAAAGTTTGTATAAAAGCATCTGCAAGTTTTAATAATGCTGTTTTATTTCAATGCACCCACCTACCTATCTCATTTAAATTTTAAAATTCATCATGTTCAAAAGGATAAGATTAGATTTTGATTTTGCCAATATTAGTAATAAAACTTAAAACTTAGTGATTTTGAATGCCTGCCTAAAGGTGTTGTCGATCTTATGTTATTGACTTTCTTCATGCTCATTTAAAAATTTGACAGGTGATTTTAGTATCTGAACTTACGTAGATATTATTGTGCACATCTTTTAAGTGACATGAGGTTTGTTAAAGGACTTCGTATACGAATGTCACCCTCAGATAGAGATTAATTGTGCCTATAGTCGGTATTCAAAATACCACACTTTTGCCTAGTGTGAGTGCGCTTGCAGGATTACCAGAAAATAACGAGACTTCATTTTATTACAAAATACTTTTATGTGGCTGCAAAAAGACACATAAACCTCATCTTTAAGAATTTGGGGTTTATGTGGCTTTTCCAGTTTATATGACTTATTTAGGCATCAATACATGTATAGATATGACTTTATTATTGTGTCTTAGTGCAGAAAATTGGAACTAATGCCACTGATAACCATGCAACCCTACTACATTTCTATACTTCTCCCCCCCCCCCCCCTCTTCTGACATGCTACCATGGGGCAGTGATAATTCTAGTTACTATGACTAACATGTTTACTTTATCTATCACGTTGCTATGTTTTAATGCAACATATTGAACTCCAAATAGCGACGATGTGTAAATAAAAGCAATACAATAAAGAAAATTCATTTACCATCGTTGCGTTTGAATTAAAGAAATTGTTGTATGGGCACATCGTAGCTACATCTGGTAAGAGACCACCAACCGATGGTAGGCGAGTACCAACACCACACAACCACACAAGCATCAAACAATAGTTCACCATGATCCTACATGTATAACTTTTAATCGAAATACAGTATGGTTTTATAGCCATTTGCCGGCAACGCTACGTGTGGTTTACTTAGAAATCACACTAAGACGAAAGTATCAAACACAAATCTGATAAGTTCTTCAAAGTGTGAACAGCATATAGCATTGATGTGTGAACGATTTACAGCCTTACTGAGCACGACCGTTATAAATGGCACCAGACTGACGACTATTGGTTACACCAGACATATGTATGAGCTACTGTTTGCGTCAGATATATATTATAGTAGACATTGTTGTGATAGAAGGATTCTCGAATTGTTTTAACACATGTACTGGTATAATAATATTGTACAACGGGTACAGAATACGAACTTTTGGATCCTTATGGATTCACAGTATCTAGATTTCGCAAATGACAACCATCCCGAAAATCAGGGTACATACATGTTGCCCAGAGTGCCAATCGAGTGTTAGGCCTTGTCATTGCTAAATGTAATCTCCTAGGTGGTGTTCCATACAATGTATTTTCTAAGCTCTACGACTCAATAGTCTGGCCAGTTATAGGTTATGGTGCCGCTATGTGGGGTCATACATGTAACAACTTTTCGTGTATAAATGCCGTACAGAATAGAGCGATGAGGTATTTTCTTGGTGTTGGTAAATATACCCCCAACGCAGCTGTCATTGGTGAAATGGCATGGAGCCCCTCGTCTGTCCGACAGTGGAGTTGTATTTCTAACTTCTGGTGTAGGGGCTTAATAAACGCATAGCACTCTTGGCAAACAGGCTAGTGGATATAGCTTACAAAAACTGGTTTTATTCGGTCAAACACAAATTATCGTCACTTGGTTTAATTGATCATATTGACATTGCTTTGTCAATTCCTAAATTAAGTTTAAAGAAATCAGTTGAAGAGAGTATGTTGAATCGTTTTCAAATTGATTGGCTCCATCCAATACAAAATGTATCTAGTACAAGTGGAAGGGGTAGAAATAAACTCTGTTTATTTAAAAACACATTTACTGTTGAACCCTATTGTACCATGATTTTATCTTTTTGTCTCTAGACAGCATTTAGTAAATTTAGGTGTGGTGTAGCCCCCATCCGACTCGAACTGGAAGATACGAAAACTTGACAATCAGTGAAAGGAAAAGTCCGTTTTGTAATTCCGCAAAGGATGAATGTCAGGTAATTTTAAATTGTAATTTGTATAATGATATCAGGGTGAAGATGCTGGCAAAAGCAATAGAAATCTGTGATGCATTTGAAAATCTGCCAAATACTGATAAACTTGTTATTTTATTTACACATCCAACTCTGATTAGGTTATGTGCCAAAACCTGCTTTGATATTTTAAAACGTAGATCATTTTACCTTTGTAAATAATGTAACTTATTTATTTATGCATATTTCCAGTTTTACAGATCCTATGTAGCAATTGTTATTCAGTTTTTTTTCGATCTGGTCGAAGGTGATAAATTTATTTTAAAACGTCTTGAAACTATACACATTAGTGTGATATTGATTTTCAGTGTTTTAATTGATATATATTTTAGGGCAGTTTTTATAATTAGAAAAACAATGGTTACATAGATTTGTATTGAAATGTGTGAGTGTTTAATGAAATTGTAATATGATAGTCTCATATAATTATTTTAGAATGGCTTTGTACTGTGATATATGTTTTGTAAATTGTATAGTATATGTGTACAGAGATGAGACTTAAATAAATAAATATACTAAAAACTCTATAAGACTTTGCGCCAAAACCTGTTTTATGATTTTACAAAGTCGACATTTTATATGTGTAAATAATGTATTCATACTATCTTATTAATTATTGCCAGTTTTATTGACATCTAAGAGAATATTGTTAATCAGTTCATCTACGGACTGACCGGGTGATAAATTATCTATTAAAACTTTTTTTTAATTAGCGCATTAGTGCCTCATTTACAAATCTCAGTTTCTTAAATCACAAAGAATTTAGCTATATTTTAATTCATCGTATTAACAACATTCTCTTAGTTTTAATTTTGTATATAAATTTTGATATATCACTGTTTATAGGACAGTTCATATTACAAGTTAGTCATATAGTGATTTTTTTATCATCAGATTATTTTAAGATTTGATAATTGTCTCTTATAATTCATAACTGAATGGTTATGTACATTTTATCTGTTCTGCTTATGTCGTATGTTATATGTATGTACATAAATGAGACGGAATAAAAAATGTATACAGTAAAACCTCGTTAATACCAGCAGCGATTATTCGAGCAACCGGCCTAAGTCCCGACGAATTTGCTCTATATTGTACATTAATTAATCCCTCTAACTCGAGTAAAGTTATTACGAGCATCCGGTCTAATTCGAGCGCAGGTGTCGGTCCAATCAACAATGTTCAACGATAATTAATTACCTTATCTCGAGGCAATCATCCGAGCGAAATTTCACACCTCCGAAAAACTGTCAGATTTAATCTTGTTGCGGTTGTATGTATAATACGACGTAAAGTTTTAAAATTGAGCGGCTTAATATGTGTTGTTTAAGTATTGAGACTGTCGGTGTACTTGGAGTTGTAAAGATTTAAATAGATTGCAATATGTTACGAAGACATGACGTAATGACACTGATTAAATGGTAAATAATATGTGATATGTACAATTTCATATGACCTATAGTGCTATCATAATCAATAATTAGTTCTTGCTCGACTTTTATACTGGACGATGCGCTAAATCGTCACTATTATAGCTGGACTACATGATCCTGGCACTTTCTGGGACTTTAAGTCAAATTTAAAAAGACAATAACTGATAGATAGATAGATAGATAGATAGATAGATAGATAGATAGATAGATAGATAGATAGATAGATAGATAGATAGATAGATAGATAGATAGATAGATAGATAGATAGATAGATAGATAGATAGATAGATAGATAGATAGATAGATAGATAGATATTATTCAGTATTACATGTAATGTACATTCATGGATTTATAAAACAACATGTATAATAAAACAATTTTATACATACATGCATCTATAAATAGCCATGACAGGCACACCAACACTAAGGATTACACAAAAAAGAGACAACTCTTATTTCCATTGTGGTCCTTTAGTGTTGGTGGCATGGCATAGAGAGGCATATGTAAGTTATTATGTATTATTGACCATTGCACAAATAAATTAACAATATTGTATCACAGATAATCAGAATCAACAGTCAAGTTGTATTTGTATTTTGGGCCGGTGGCCTTTATTTACGTAATAATAAACTTGTAAACTTGTAAACTTGTTATGTTAAAAGGCAAGTTAAAGTAGTACCAATACTGAAATTCAATATCAAGCATAAATTAATAACTAAATGAATAAATAAAAATAACAGATTATACTGATAATAAATAACAATAATAAATTAAATAAGTGATCAAATAGATGTAAATAATGAATCTCTTAGATCTTAAATAAATAGATATATTATTTTTACACACTAAAAATTTATACTAAATTGTCTAAAAAAATGTATTTTCACTTTAGCTCTAAAAACAGGCAATTTCTCAGTATGTGCTATACTAGCAGGCAATTTATTCCATTGGCTAATACCTGAATAGAAAAAGGATTTTGTGCCAAACCCTTTAACTTTTGGAACAGCACCCCCCCCCCCCCCTGATCACGTAACCTTGTATTGTAAGAATGCACAGAATCCTGTGGAGTGAAATTGTCACCCATGTAGTCTGGGGCTATGTTATACTTTATTTTAAAAACATGGCTCAGAATGATCTGGTCTACACGTTTATTGACAGGTAACCAATTAAGGAATTTAAATGTTCACTTCCTATGTGTGACCTTGCATCTAGGTCAAGCACAAACCTTATTAGCTTATTTTGGGTGGTTTGAAGTTTGGATTTAAGTGACTGAGTGAGACTATGATACCATATAGAGCAAGCATATTCAATATGACATTGAATAAGGGCCATGGCAAGAAGCTTCTTGGTGTGTTGAGTAAGGTAACCTTTTTTTACGGTGTAAATATTTTAACCTAGCGGAAGTTGGTTCAATATTTGTACCATTATATGTAATGCCTAGAGTCGAGTTTGACCTTAGTCTATGTTTAGACCCAAATAATATGGACTCAGTTTTACCCAAGTGAAGTGATAAATTGTTATCAACCAACCATTGGCTAACAAGATGCAGGTCGTCTGTCAATAACGTTTCCACAGAAGACTTGCTTTTACCCGATACTAGGATGTTTTTAACCACAGCTGACATGTCATTAACATAAATTAAAAATAAAAGTGGACCAAGTATAGACCCTTGTGGAACTCCACATGTTATTGGGGCAGTAGCAGAATGGGTACGGAGACAACTACTTATTGTTGTCTATCAGTTAGATAGGATTTTAACCATCTTATAATATCATCACCTAGTCCTGCAGCTTAAGTTTCATGAGGAGAATGGAGTGGTCTACAGTATCAAAAGCCTTTTGGAGGTCTAGCAGAACCATGCCAATTACGCAACTTCTACATATGTAGTAACTTATTTGCCGAGTTACAATCACAACTAGATGAACATGCCATTCAGAAATAAACGAAACCACCGTAATGTAAAATCATAATTTTTCTAGGAGTGGAATTTCATTGATTTCGTTGTTGATTTTGACCACTAAATCTTATCCCCACGATTGATTGATCTCTCCAATTTGTACATGGTTTAATTTATAACCACATGCATTTGTAACCACATGCATTTGTAACCACAAAGGACAAGTTCATTGATGGCTTGTTTTGTCCCTCTGTTAGGCTCATGACTGGACAGAATTTGTCTTCTCAGATACATAACATGATATTGTATGGGGATCATTCTTTTCATCTGCAAGCAGCGTCTAAAACAATGCGAAACAGAAATAAAGCTATCAAAAGTACCCTTAGGCTAGAAAATAGTTGCCTCAGTGTTTGTATTTCTGTGGATACGGCCCTGATGTTATTTATACAACAATACATATTTGTTTTCGGTTTTATAAGATGATATTCTGGATACGGAAGATATTTTAAGGGTTTAGTTATTTGAATGTCTATCTCATATATTGTCTTTTACGGATGACCCCATAAGGGAGTGCGAACGGTTATGTTTCGAATGCAAGACTTTGCCAAGGATAAAGCAGTAATAATTAAGGTCATATAGATTTTCATCAAAAAGATTTAAAACAATTTCTAATTAGACTTTTAAGATAATTAATATATTATTCCAATTGATGTAGCAATGCAGTTATATGCCTACGACAGATCATTTTTTCAATTCTTTCCTTTTGGCTTAAAATCAGTTAAGGGAAATCCAAAGTGTGTGGGGTATTGCGAGGTGGTAAACAATAAATCTGTATTTTAGCTCATGTAAACATACTTTTATTCATAAGACGGCATACGATGCGTGAATTGTAAGACCAACCCTTAGTAAATGGTTGGTTTCAAAACATGTACACATACCCATCAGACTACGTTCATAAATATACAAAAGAGGTAATTGAATTCATCACTTTCTGCCCCAGACTCCAATTTTCGATGGTCATCAAATCAGTAAAACTTGATGAAATTTACAATTCTCATAACGTTAGTAGTTTTAGATCAAAAGATAAATGGCGATGATAAGCACGCATCCGACAACTGCCATCATGTGACATGGGGCCACTGTATCAGAGTTATTCAATGACGCCATTATTCTAAAATATTCATCAACGCAAAAACTCCCATTCCTTTTAGTTGTAATGCCTGTTGTACATTCGTTTATGGCCAATGACGAGACAGGGATCCTAGGACATTTATCAACGATTGCCCAGGTAACGATAAAAGGCATCTGAGTACAGAGTCCACTCCTTAGAGGTGTATGAAAATGCCGAACATCTTGGGGACTTAGCTCCGGAACCAGGGTAATTTGTGTCATATTTCGAAAATTCAGACGGATGGGCGAGCGTTTGAGAAACTTCTTCATCTTTGATACTATAAAATCTTCACTGCAAGACAACTGTGAAGTCACTTCATACGTCAGAAAATAGGTAGATACGCCATCATATTTTATGTTTGTTTCACATTGATAGCAGTCAGCGTTTGCCAGCATACTCGTAACAGTGCCACCTAAAAATGTCTCCAGTTCTACTGAATAGTTATTGTCATTCGCCTTCAACCGAAACATGATTGTAAATGCCGGGCGTGGTAAATGCCTATGCAGATCTTCACATTTTCCGTTGTGTGCATAAGTACCAATTGGACATCTTACACTCAGACAAGAATCCTGCAAAACACAGAAAGCAATGTCACTCTATTTTCTTTATTCAAATGTGACTATGCATGCATAAACGAAAGTCGGCCAAGGAAAGCAGCTCTCAACAAGCTGATTACGAAAACCACTAAAAGGAACACACACACAAAACACAGACTCCTATCCGGTTTAATTTTAAAACATGCTACTCATTTTCTATAGGGTTCAATAAATCAATATACAAGTCCGTAGTACGTTAAACTGAACACAACTGATTAAGAAAGCGTTGTGCAAATTTAAAATATCTTCTAATCTACTGCTAAATTTCGAAATATCCATGTCGCCATTTGACACGCGTTGTCAAAAGGACGTCATCTTCCAGATAACAGATACAATGTTAGCTATATTGACGAGACCAAAGTAGTTAGACTAACATTGTCCGTTGCCCCTTTTGTATTCTCATAATGTATAAGACCCCAAATAGCGAAAAGAAAACGGACCGCATTCTGTTATTACAAATGCTCGAGGGCATTTTAAAGATGTTGGGCTTATAACCACTTAGACATATTTTTGAAAGAAATTGATATTTGTTTACAATGTCGAAGATGTAACATAATTATGATGATAGTTCTGAAAATCCCCTCAGTTCATTTTACTCCAATTGCACAATATTCATTAGGACAATTTGTTGACACTTATCAAATTTTGATTAGTATATAAACGTCATGTATACATTTTCTAGCGTACGATCCGGGAGCTCATGGCTTAACAATTAAAATTTGTGTCATCTTTTTAACAGCAGGACTAGGGTGGATCATTTTTCTTGTTCGGGTGTGTGTTGGGCACTTCGTCTTTTTAGGATTTCTGACTTCTAAAATTCGGCATTATAGTCGTTTTACTGTGGAAACCGGGTCATTCAGCTAGGGTATTCAGTCTTTTGGTTGCTGAAACTAATAATTGATTATACTTTTCGACAGCTTGGATTTAGACGGATCTTTGCTTATTTAGTTGGGCATTGTGCCTTGTGTTTGTTTTGTGTTTTCTGTGCTCGGTTGGTTCAGTTTGGCATTGTGCTTTGTGTGCTTTTAATGTTTAGTGTGTTCGACTGATTAAGTTGAGTGCTGCCTTCCCTGTCTGACTTAATATAATCTTTTGGAAACTACCAGCACGCACATTGGATGTTGACACCCGGAACAACCAGACATATGGAGATAATAACAACATAAAAATATAGTTATCGCCAAACCACAGCCATCGAAGACATTATACAGGTAATTAAAGCCTATACGATACAGAATATGTTACACTACGAGAAGAACCCATACATGTAATAAACGGAGGATAAACCAAATAAAATACTATTTCATATTTTCATGACAAAATGAATGGTAAAAAATGTTTTCTTACGTTAAATGGGTTCCATATTTGAGACGATCCGCACCGTTTTGTCTTTATTGTGTCTTCAGAGGAATGCTGCCTGAAGTTTATGAAAATTGAAATTCCAAAGGATCTAGGTACATCAGGATATGTCTTCTCACATTGACCTGGGATTACTTCATCATGTCGTATATTGCAGAGGAAACAGTACACATTCTTATAGATCCTATTGTATGGGGTAGGTTTTAATTCATGTGTATACATGTTGTTCGTATTGGTGTTTCCAAGTTCACAGGCGTTTTTTAAATCAATATTGTACATATCCCAATTCCCGGTGACGTTGCAACGGTTAAAAACTCGTTGCCGTTGGCACCGTGCCAGCTGACCAACTGACGGTTCTGGAGGATATGCAATCAGTGAACAATTTCTCAAAATGTGATCATGCCACTCTTCAATGTTCAGAAAACTTGAATAAGTATTGCAGTCTGTGATCAAATTCCACTCGGTCAGGTTCTCACGATTAACGCCATTACACCGTGCACAGTGTATGTTCCCGTATAGCAGACCGGTTACTTGGTCGGAGACAACTATATAATCCTCCAAGACAACAAGATTCGAACACCTAGGATAGGCATCATCAAGCACGGCATTTGGACAGCTATCTATTATACGATACTGGAGCAGGATACCCCAAGGTGTTGCAAACATACCTCTTGGCTCATTGAAATATGTAGCCAGAGATACACACGGGTACTTCGGCTCGACACCTGGCATCAGTGTCATATCTGGACAACAATTGCCGATGAGTTGACAAGCTGGGTCGCAGGAACATTTCTGACAACACGATGTTAAATCCATCTCCTCTGGACTTCCACTCTAAAAAAGAACATACGTCCTTGTCCCGTGTTTACGAAGAATCAGTTGTCAGGATCAGGCTTAAGCTCGACATTGTGTTAGCAATTACTTTTTAAAGTATTTGTAAAGTTAAGAAATCTATTTATCTGATCATTTGCATAATTCCTAAACATTAGATAACAGATTACGTATTCTCAAAACATTAGTTTTCTTATAAGAAGGGCTGTATTGTACTTGAAACTGATCTCATACAATCCAGATGAAGCTTAAAACCGAGCTTCAATTTATTTAGAACAATATTTGCTGTAAAAATGTTTTAAAATGTATGTAATTTTGTCTTTGAAATCCAAGAATATATTAATATTGTTTCCACTGCGAAAAGACATTGTCTTTCAATAACATTTGCTGTACATTAATAAAACATAATTGAGTTTAAGTCTGACCCTGAAAACCAGTTCTTTGTGAACATAAGACCAGTGCTATTTTCTGTGAATTTTTGAAGGTTCTGTGAACTTTGTTTATTTAAAACATTTAATAAATGATTGCTTATTAGGGTCATTTATGGCTTAAACCTGGGCTGGTATTTATAAAGCATCTTAGTAGAAAACTAAGAATTTTCTTAAAATCTTAAAATTTCCTTCACCGTGTGAGCTAAATAATACAATTCAGATTATTATAATTATTTACATAGATTTTATGCATTATGTAGAGAGCTACTATAATCACTAAGAAAACATGAGCTATTCTTTAATTTGTGGGAAATATGTGCATTGTAAATTTTTGACTTAAGTCAAAATATTTAAGTTTTCCACTAAGATGCTTTATAAATACCAGCCCAGGGCTAATGTACCGGTCAATAAGATGTTTACAAGTAAGCAGATTAATTGAAAGTGCCTATTTCAAGATCATATAATTCGAACTGCCTTGGATGAAAAGGGTATGATATTTCTGTTACGAGGTGCTAAAAACAATGTATCCTGTCGTCGCCTACCTCGGGACGTAATTCAGGTGTAAAAGCCAAAAACTATTAAGTTAACAGTGTTTTGCACTCATGAAACGCTAAACACCAAACGATTTTCCTGGTTCAGAGTGAAAAATACAACGAATGTTATCAAGTATTCTTAAAATACAAAAATCTTAATCGTAAACTATCTAGCGGAGAAATTGTTAACCATTTTCTTAATAATTTGCATAAAGCTTATCCAAGTAATTCTCTACTGAGAAAATATTAGGCTGTCCATCCATTTTCGTCGAGCCCGCTTGCGGTGAGCGATACATAGTGGCCACTTTTGGTGTATGTGCGTCATGACATAATGAACGATGGCATATATTCTGCATATCACACTTCAGACATGCATGATACGGAAAATGCTATCTGTCGCGTTGTATTTTTATCCAATTTATATGAAGCAATAGTCAGTTATTGACAGAAACTTTTTGTGACTGATATGATTGTTATTCTAATACCATTTACAGTTCGTTTGATGCCATAACAACCATATATTGTAACTGCTTAATATGCAGAAATACACTCAACAAAACTTATAAGTACACACCTGCGCTCATATTGCAATTCGTCATTTTATAACCATTTTCCGACCAAAATTTGCCATTCTTGGAGTCAAATGAGCCCTTTATGACGTCATCACACACAGAGAAAATGTTTCAAACATGTTAATTGGACAGGTAAGATATCGGTTCATCGCTGTCATAACATTGTTTTAATTTTTTCCAAAATGTTTGGGCCTTAAACACCCCTATCGGACCTGCTCCTGTGTTTGATATATATAACACAAATACAATGTAAATGCAATATGTAGAATATAACTGTCGTATAATTATTTTCTAGCACTGACACAGAACATTTTTCGTATGAATTTGTTCAGTTTTAAGTTAACTTATCTTTAATTGTTGACTAGAAATCAATGTTGTCCCTAATGATATAATTGTTACACGTCATATTGGCCAAAATACCATTATTTTCTTTGCTTAAATAATTTTTAAATTGTCAAAATAGCTATTATTTTTTGCGAGTTATTGCCATTGTTTTTTCTGGCTCAATAGACGCTTCGTTTACGTTTTATTAATCGCTACCCTGTTTTACAGCTTCCTACAAATCACTATTATGTTTTGCTTTTATATATCACTTTGTTATGTTTTAATGCAACATATTGAACTCTCAATAGTAACGACAAGTAGATAAAAGCAATGAAATAAAGAAAATTTAAACCATTTACCATCGTAGCGTTGGAATTACAGAAATTGTTGTATGGGCACACCGTAGCTACATCCGGTAAGAGACCACCAACCGATGGTATGCGAGTACCAACACCACACAACCACACAAGCATCAAACAAGAGTTCACCATTGTCCTAGCTACATGCTGATTACAGCAAAATATAACTTTTAATCAAAATACAACGTGGTTTTATAGCCATTTGTTGGTCCCACTACGTCGACAGATTTATTTAGAAATCACACTAAGGAGAAGGTGCCAAACACAGGTCTGACAAGGCATTCAAAGTGTGTGAACAGCACATATGTGGGGTGATCAAACAGAAGTGAGACTAGTGCTATAATTTGTAAATATCATAATTATATTCGTTTGGGTGCGTTTAATGCCGATTTGTACGTTTAAAATATAATTATCTACGTATAAGCAGTGTTTAATGGATAGAGCGTTAGATATAAGGTGTCGCACTATGTCGCCGAACATTTTGACAAACATCGATTGATGTTGACAATAAATTATGCAGACGATTCGTTTTATGGCTTAAACGAATGCATTTACAAAATTTAACCTTATGAGACTCATGCGTATTTGAAATCCACATCTGAATGCGCTTCTTATGACCCTATTTCCATGGTCATGTTGACCAAACTGAAGTTTAAAAAGCTTGTTTTCCCATAAATAAAGAGTAGTTTTCAGACAGTTTTGTCTTGTTTTCTCAAAATATTGAGTTTGTAATTACGACCTCCTAAATCTAGGCCAACGATGTGTCGTCAAGATTTGTTCCAGCTGTTATGTTCTTCAATTTTACCACATTATTAAATTAATAAACCACGGTTAATACAACTTATCTTCAATTTTGCTATTTTGGTTTTTTTTATTGAATGCACTTTAGTGACTTGACTGGACACTGTGATATACGTGGGACGTTCAAAAATAAACAGGACTGGGGCCCTCATGTGTACAGTTTTCAATATTATACAAATATTATTACATACCCCGGTAATATGGAATCGGAATTCAATTGCGAAATTTCGATATCGGCTTTATCAAGTTACACTATGACGTCCTCTTATAATAGTCCATTACACGCAGCTCACCAATTACCATTAATGGCGACTACGTAATGGGGTGTATCTTTAATACTATCACTCTTTCACACTTCGCTAAAACATTACATGTTGAAAGATGTCTGCAAAAATGGACGCTAGGTACTGACATAAACAAAAGTTGAACTACAAGAGTGACAACTTCGTGACGCAAAAGTGACGTCACCAGAACGTAAGGAAAAACGGAAAAAACACAATGTTCTGTCAACAGTAAGATAAGTATGTCCTCTGAATCGTATGAAATTATCATAACTACGAGAGGTGCTCCACTTATATTTGAACACCGTTGAACATCGGATCCGATATTTTCATGCTGACTCGCTATAATCGAAATGTCTCTATACAGCCATGTATATCAATGTGTCGACTAACATATCCACTGTTATTTATTTTTGCAGTTTGGTTAGACCCCAATCAATAATTTTGTAGGGGCATCGACGTGAGCTTTTTTAAGACAGAAAACCCCAATAGATGGTGTAAACATTGATCGAGTGTAATCAATGCTATTTTATTGTTAAGATTACAAAGGTTATGAATACAGGATTGTAAGACTTCGGCATTTACTATTCTGGTGTAATATACTTGGAATTCGTGTTCTTAAGGTATCGAATAGCGTGATTGTGGTGGGGTATGAAGCTGAGTTTTAACCAGAACACCATGTTCCAGGCATTGTCGTCAGGAACAAGATGTGGCAAACATTTTGTCCAAAAACTATTTTAAACGTTAGGAGCATAGTCCTGTGCGCTTATTTTTCCCTTTGTAGAATAAATAAGCATTATATTTTATCAGTTTTAACAAATAACCGCACAAGGCATGACACCGGGTGGGAACTCACATTGCTTAACGCATGTTAACTTTTTGATAGTCTCGTAGACATTTTTCAAATAGCAATCTGTTTTGTTACCGTAAATATTTCAATGATCAAGCATTATCTCAACAGAGGGAACAAAGTTTTCGAAATTACCGTTCTGTTGTAGCATGTACGGCGGTTAAAGACGATTGTCGCCCTTGGATTTTTTTGGTAAAATCGCTGGTGAACACCGACCGTTTTTCAGAACCTGGCATTCGACAATTTCGAAATTACTTGATTAATAGTTTCGAAGAATAATCCTACCTTCATTGCAATCACCATTTTGGTTATTGGATTTATCCTAGTTATCATATAACCAATGGGTACGATTTTTGAAGGAATCGTCACTTTTTGGCATTTTTTAATATTTCGTGTCATTTCACATATTAGAGCAACAGAACGTAAAGCACCCTTCTAGGGACGAAAATTACTGAAAGTCTTCACAGAAACGGTATATCCATAATCTATTAATACCTTCTTGGTGCTTCTTAAGGAGTATTTGGCCTTAAAAAAGCCAAACGCCACACCCTCTACAAAATTGCTGATTTCGGCTCAAATCATATTGCAAACAAACCAAACGGTGAGTGCACATGTTACCTGACACATTATTTTACGCGGTTCAAAAGAATGTTTTCATTTATATTGGGTTAACATGAACATATTGGATATTTAACGGTGTTCAAATATAAGTGGGGCATCTCTCGTATATTTTGTGACGTCAGTGACCGAGTCATTTTCAAAATACCAACATTACATGATACGGATTCTCATCCAGATATTCGATGTAAGATCAGGAAAAATACATGCGATTCCCAATGGTCAACACTTTACTTGTGGCTCAGTGTGGTACTGGAATGTATTCATCGCCCTATATTACGTATGTATAGCCATATGCGAAACACTAACGCCTTGTAAAATAGCGCGACGTCATTTTGTGCGCCAGGTCAGCGTTAGTGACCTTGTTTAGTCACCTGTTACTCTCGGACCGCGTATTTGTTTTAGTTCGTATTTTTACAGTAAGTAGAAAGAGAATTCCGATTTCTGGTGGTATATAATTTGATTTATATCGTTTCTATCAAACAACTAAGAACAACCCATTCTGTATAAATATGGAAATACGTGTCATAAAGGACACAATCATTCCATTGTCTCACAGCTATTCAGCTTTACTTTGGGCACTTTCTGATATATCGATGAGCCGTTGGCACCAGACTGACGACTATTCGATACATCAGACATATGTATGAAATACTTTTGGTGCCCGATATTTATTCTGGATAGAAATGGTGTGATTATTGTCGATGTGTTCACTGTAGACTATAGAATAACAGAGATTGGCAACTAGACTGGGAAATGTTATTCTATAGTCTCTGTTTTAGTAGTTGTGCTGATAAAATAGTATTGTATAGCAGGTATGTTTCACGGTACACAATGGCCGTGTTTTCTGGATCCTTTTGAACACACAGTGTCAAATGACAACTATAGGTGTATTTCTATGTTATGCATGTTTATTTACTTTAACCATAGAGTTTATACAGTTATTCCTCCGTTTAGCTACCCAAGTTGGAAATTTACCTATACCGCGATAATTAAATCTTGTTGGTGAACATGGAGGGATGTCAATCTTACACGGCGTAAAGTTAAACACATTTATTTGTGTTGTTTCAGTATTTAAAATATCGGCGAACTGGGCAATTTGAAGCTTTACATTACTTGCAATTATCGTATGAAAACGCAATGACACAGACTACGTTGTTAGTTAAAGTCACATTATCTCTGCCAAAACTATTTTCTTGATCCTGCAGTAAATAGACTAAAAAGTAAATACAAAGAATTAGGATGTTTTTCACAAAGATCTATAATTGACGACAGAATATCAGCTACATGGGACTTTAAGTGTTGTTTAATTGTGGAGGTATGCATAATTTTACAGGTCCCGTATTGTTATCACACTCCATAATCAATAATAAGTGTTTGCTCGACTGGCGGATGCGCATAAATGTATCTAATATAATAGCTAATAGCCACTTTCTTGGACTTTAAGTAAAGTATAAAAAGACACAAACTTACTCAACTAGATACAATCAAAGCTATGTGAACATGCAATTCAGAAATAATTCATGGTTGAACTCGACCACGAAATATAATCCCCACGATTGATCGACCTCTCAAAATCAGACCTGGGTTAACACTTTCATGTACTGTAATACAAAAACTGACGCCGCAAAATAATACATTTTTATCAAAAATCCACGACGATTAACACCGACGAAATATTGTGATTTTACAGTATTATTACTGACCTTTGAACAACGTAAATCCATAGGACTGACATGAACAATTAAAAAAAGCAGCAAGACTAAATGGCAAGAGGACGATCGTCGCCCATTGTTATAACACTAGTCTAAGAATTTCTTGTGTTTAATGAATATATCGCAGTATGATTTAAGAGTCGAGTAGTGGCTGTCTTCTTCATATCTGCAGCACTCCGCCCCTTCCAGGGTACGGACCACCAACAGAGGACTTCCATTAAAGCTTGCCGCCCCTTCCAGGGTACGGACCACCAACAGAGGACTTCCATTAAAGCTTGCCGCCCCTTCCAGGGTACGGACCACCAACAGGGGGCTTCCATAAAGCTTGCCGCCCCTTCCAGGGTACGGACCACCAACAGAGGACTTCCATTAAAGCTTGCCGCCCCTTCCAGGGTACGGACCACCAACAGAGGACTTCCATAAAGCTTGCCGCCCCTTCCAGGGTACGGACCA
Organism: Spisula solida; assembly: GCA_947247005.1. NCBI lineage: Eukaryota > Metazoa > Mollusca > Bivalvia > Venerida > Mactridae > Spisula > Spisula solida. The sequence goes on from OX365957.1 coordinate 22,244,047, forward strand.
CCAACAGAGGACTTCCATAAAGCTTGCCGCCCCTTCCAGGGTACGGACCACCAACAGAGGACTTCCATTAAAGCTTGCCGCCCCTTCCAGGGTACGGACCACCAACAGAGGACTTCCATTAAAGCTTGCCGCCCCTTCCAGGGTACGGACCACCAACAGAGGACTTCCATAAAGCTTGCCGCCCCTTCCAGGGTACGGACCACCAACAGAGGACTTCCATTAAAGCTTGCCGCCCCTTCCAGGGTACGGACCACCAACAGAGGACTTCCATTAAAGCTTGCCGCCCCTTCCAGGGTACGGACCACCAACAGAGGACTTCCATAAAGCTTGCCGCCCCTTCCAGGGTACGGACCACCAACAGGGGGCTTCCATAAAGCTTGCCGCCCCTTCCAGGGTACGGACCACCAACAGAGGACTTCCATTAAAGCTTGCCGCCCCTTCCAGGGTACGGACCACCAACAGAGGACTTCCATAAAGCTTGCCGCCCCTTCCAGGGTACGGACCACCAACAGAGGACTTCCATAAAGCTTGCCGCCCCTTCCAGAGTACGGACCACCAACAGAGGACTTCCATAAAGCTTGCCGCCCCTTCCAGGGTACGGACCACCAACAGAGGACTTCCATAAAGCTTGCCGCCCCTTCCAGAGTACGGACCACCAACAGAGGACTTCCATTAAAGCTTGCCGCCCCTTCCAGGGTACGGACCACCAACAGAGGACTTCCATTAAAGCTTGCCGCCCCTTCCAGGGTACGGACCACCAACAGAGGACTTCCATAAAGCTTGCCGCCCCTTCCAGGGTACGGACCACGAACAGAGGACTTCCATTAAAGCTTGCCGCCCCTTCCAGAGTACGGACCACCAACAGAGGACTTCCATAAAGCTTGCCGCCCCTTCCAGGGTACGGACCACCAACAGAGGACTTCCATTAAAGCTTGCCGCCCCTTCCAGAGTACGGACCACCAACAGAGGACTTCCATAAAGCTTGCCGCCCCTTCCAGGGTACGGACCACGAACAGAGGACTTCCATTAAAGCTTGCCGCCCCTTCCAGAGTACGGACCACCAACAGAGGACTTCCATTAAAGCTTGCCGCCCCTTCCAGAGTACGGACCACCAACAGAGGACTTCCATAAAGCTTGCCGCCCCTTCCAGGGTACGGACCACGAACAGAGGACTTCCATAAAGCTTGCCGCCCCTTCCAGAGTACGGACCACCAACAGAGGACTTCCATTAAAGCTTGCCGCCCCTTCCAGGGTACGGACCACCAACAGAGGACTTCCATTAAAGCTTATCTCCGACGAACTATACATGCATGCATGTTTTCATTGTTGTTGTTTATTATGCTGTCTGTTACTCTGTTTTGTTTTCCAGTGGACCAAATTGAAAATTGATATATATTTTTTTCAAATATGTAATCAACAATAAATAAAGTTGTTATTATTATTATGTCCTTGGCTGTTCTTTACATTTGTGTCCAGTCCGTTCCCATCTTTGTCATACCCCCCTCCCTCTAGATCTCGGCACCAAGTGTTTCTTGCTCGGTCAGGTTTGCTTTTGTCTTGACAGTTTCACCTCAGAGAATGTCTGGTGATGTTGGTTGATGGTTTGCAATATATTCATATGATTCCCCTGTCCGATTTGTTGATCTCTTTGTGACAACCATGAAGTTACAAGGCTATACAATTCAGTGTTGAAACATAAATCACCTTAAAAGCAGGCCCTTATCACGCTTCACTACGCTGAAATAGGATCTGACGACACTGCGTATGGCGTCATGTCGATAAAAAAATACGTCATCCACTCAAATCGCGTCTTTCACAAACCTGAAAGTGCGGTGAAAGACGCTGAGGCTACGTGATGCCATTGTGCACCAGAGGTCATGACCTCTTATGGAGTGTAGTCAGATCGATCTCTTATAGTGTAAACGAATGGAGCAAATGTAAGGGTATGATTTTAATGAGATTGCAGAAGTATTCGCTTACACTTTTATTTCGCCAAATTAAAACAGGAAAGTAGGACTTTGTAGCTGTTATATGTAAGTTTCGTTTTTCGTGTTTACTTATATGTTTGCCAATGACTCATGTACTTGTGGTCTGTGATTTGTCTTCTTTTGTGTCTACCTTTTTGAACCCTTCATGCTCAGTTGTTTCTGTTCTTTCCTGACCGAGTTGTTATTATCGTTTTGTTTTGTGGCTTACATAGAGAGTGCATGTGGAATGTGTGTTTAGCAATCGTAATTTTGTGAACATTATCACCCAAAGAAAAAATAACAATATTCAAATAACACGGGCGGTAATTACGTGACTTCGTCTAGTATGTTAAACGAATAATGGCGGATATTCAGAATTGGTAATTAGTACCAATTTTTCTTCGTGTTATATGTCTTATATCCTCTATATCAAAACTTCACATAGCCTATCATTTGTGCATTGCTTTCTTTCGAACGTTAGAACTTAGTTTTGCCTCATAATTTGAACATATTTCGAGAACACTCATTGAATTTGATCAAGAGTTTCAGCGCAAGGCTGATATGCCGCACGCACCGTATAAATTTTGGCCCAACTATGGATAATTAGGGGTTTCTGTCATAAAAGAGGAATGTAATTAATATATAAAATGTTTGTTTATATCGTGAACGCAACTTGAACGGATTTTCTTAGTGTAATATTCGGCAATATATTATAGATCCATTTTACGTAAATAGTATGCATCACGAACGATTTTGACATTGTCATAGTATGTCTCACGTCTGGTTGTGTTTCAGTACGTCAACAGATGGCTCTTTTTACACATCTTATCATCCCATATTTATTTTTAAACATGCCAAAAAAGATTGACAGAACCATACAGTTGAAGTTCAATTATTACGTTACGTGATAAACCGTGGCAATATACTAAATGATTATATTGAAGAAAAACATTTGAGATACAAACCAATATTTTATACTGATGGTCACTGAGTAGCTCGACTCAGTTCATAAAATGAATAGTATGTGAGACACTAATCTCCTATTTCAGAACCTTTGCATACTAAACAAGTAGAAAACGGGTTTACGATGTGGTAGAATGCGGTTTAACTTTGTCCGACAACGACACGTCGTTTTACAGGGCATGTGCTGAAGGGTATACTGTATTAGCAAGAAACATAACTCCCGTGTATGCCTGTTTAGCATCTATTAGAATATGACGTCCTGGATTTTGATTGGCCGTTAGAAATTTGCACCAACACATGACGTCACGTCGGTTGAGAGAAAAATAATAATTAAATTTTCATTTAACCGCAAAAAATCGGCGATTTCATTGGCTCAAAATGTACATGTAGGTTATATTCTAAATGCTATTATCCTCGTGACGTAATGTGTCGGCGCCACATACCATCGACCAATCAAAATGCAGGTGATTACATTCTAGTAACATAGAAAAGAACACAGCTAGCTTATTTCCATCAATAAGAATAGACTCACTATGTCCTAACAATTAAGTTTTGCATTATTTAAAGTAATAAATATAACACCTAAGTTAAATTGACGTGCCTCCGTAGCTCTATGGTTAGTGATCTGGTTAAACCACGGGTGGAGGAAAAAAGCTGACTGGCAAATAAAGGCTATGCTCGGCATATTTTTAGTTAATATCAAAATAATTTGGTTCATTGGTCAAGCAGTTACATGTATAAACATAGTAATGTAACCCCATACTCTAGCTTATCATCTTTGACCATTCATATATTATTAAGTGTATATGTTGTGTTTCAGTGATCACACATTTGATATGGTCCAAAGAAAGATACTGAAGAAAAGTACTAAGCTAGAAACTGTCAGTTACTGCTGTCCAACGAGGTGTCATTTGAGGTCCGATTTGAGCGGGCACGAAGAAAAGAGTCAAAAATGTTGCTCTCAGAAAAATTGGTTAAATGTTCGATAACGATTACATGTATATGAATAAACTATACAAATGTAGCAATGTCTTAATTGTTTATTGTAACATTGATTTCACTTACAGTGTTACATTTTTGTTTTTAAAACATTGAGTCCCGGCCTTTCCCATTGAACTTAAGAAACCAATAAGTCCCACTGTGTAAAATACACATTTCCAAAATTTAACGAGTCCCAAGCCAATTTTATTGAGTCAGGGATTCGGAGTTCGCAGCATTATGAAATACTGGATTTGAATAAAGAACAAAGTGTTAGACAAAACGTTTTTATTATAGAAATTATAATTATTATCAGTTTTATTACAGATATCGGATACAATCAAAAAGTATAAATCACAGAATAATGGAACAAAATCATTCATCAACGGTTACTGTAACATTTTCCCCGTCCAATGGTTGTATGGGGGTCGGAGAATCATCCCCCACACGCCTTACAACATTGAATATTATATATAAAAGTACTTGTACAAAAAACAAAGCAAACAGAAAACATAATATAAATAAATATACATGTCTACGTAAATTTGATATTTTGGGGTAATAAAGGGGATTGGGACATTTTTTCGTCAAAGAGTGACGTGTACACAGAAGAAGAAAAATATTGTTGTCATATAAAGATGTGTTCATTTTAGCCGTTATTTTTGTATGTCACGGAAGTCGTCAGGTGAAAAGATCCCGTTCATAGTCAAACAGTTCAAAGTCATACTTATAGATACGTTTAATTTGATCTAACACTTCTTCGGGAATCTCTTTATAAGCTTCGAGCATCATGCTTCGTTTTTGTGATTTAAAAGTTCCGTTCTGATTACTTATAGTGGTTTTCATGATATCCAGAAATGCCTTTTTAGGGTTTAATTCAAAATCCGAATTTTCAAATACTTTAGTAGGAAATGGAGTCCATCGATTTAAATATCCATTGTATTGGAACGCTTTCCAAAGCCTTTGGGCAACTAAAGTTTTGTTTAAACATTTTTTGCCAATTAAATTTTCAATTGCAAAATTATATCTAGTTAAGGTATTAATTTCTTTATATACCATATCACTCACGGATACAGTATCATTCAGAGTAACACCGTATTGTGATAATATAAAATCCGTATCTTCTTGGAAGTTTTCCATTTTACCTATTGCAGCGAATTTCACATGACATGGACTACATAACTGGTAAATCGGAGTAAAATGCTCATTCAACTGTTCGTTCTTACGCCAAGTCCTTGCTATAGCAGTTAGAAAATCTTTAAATGTCATGCCATCGTTACACGCTATTTCATCCTCAGTGGGGTTTTCACTAGCAAACATGTTCAGATCTGTTCCCTTGCTCCAAAAATCGGGTAACAAGAATTTATCTATATATGCCGACCACAGTCTAGAGTATGGGTTGCGTGTGAACATGAACACTTTGTTATCCATACACGTTCGTTGTTGTTCATTATTCATAGTATAGTCTTCAATGTTCGGATGACGTCCGTAATGAACATAATATCGGCTAATATCCGACGGTTTCCTTATATTTGCTTCCTTGGGGTAGTCATGACTGATGAACCGTATGATCCGTTTCCAATGAGTGCATCCAACCTTAGGTACAATACAGTAATATAAATTAAGCGGTTTATAATTCCACACTTCTCCAGAGGGCGTCAGGGTGTTCCAATGGTGTCTTTTTGAATAATTCTGGCATTTTTCTTCAACTAGGTCCAGTCTCGTTCTCATATTTAACCCGTGCTGTCTAGATTGGTCGTTGAGAGGAAATAACACGTGTTTTTCTCTAGATGATTTGAGAAAACCTCCCTGTGGAATAAAATATGTGAACATCTTGAAAACAATATTTTGAAATGTTGTGATTGTTTATAAACTTCATTTTCAACTTTGAAAAAATAAATAAAAGTGATTAGATAGTATAAAGTTAATACATAGTACATTTGAAACAAGTGTAATCTATCATACCTTTCCAATTCATTTTAAATTGCAAAGTTGAAAATTATTGTGACCAAAATGTTATAAACCAGACCGTTTGTCGGGCTGAATTTGCAAAAAAAATGAAACGCCATAGATATATTAACAAATTGTAAAGAATTGTTCTGCTCGATTGTTGTCAGATAATATGACAAGTTTATTTGGTGTATAATCTTTGGTCTAGCTTAATCATACAATGTACTATCACCGAATCCCTATGGAACAAAACAACTCTCACAATAACTCAACTTCGTGTCTTCCTGTTACAACACGCTGCTAGTTCAAACTGTATCATTTGTTACATAAGGTGAGTACTTACGTCATATGTAATTCCATATCCCTTTGTCTCACAGTCTGAAAAAAATTAAACCATTCTGATTTAAACATGACCATACACTTAAAAAGGGGCGCGTAAGTGCGCATGTTATTTGCTCATACAAGTGAATTTCAACTAATAAGACCAGGCAAAAGGGTGGTCTTAATAGCGAATCGGTCTTATAAGCGGAACTTTTTTGTTCTAAATTTAGTACCTTGTGACCTTAAACTGGGAAAATCTGCATGATTTCAAAATAATCAAAGTGGTCTTATTAGCGGAACTTTACTGTACAATGTATTTGTATTTGGCAAATAACAATTATGCCGTGTGATTGTGGTCTGTGTTATTTCTGTTACCTGTGCTCGGCTGGTTTTTTTGAGTGCTATCTTCCCTGCCCGATTTTTGATTATGATTTTTTATATAATGTTAATATCAATTTGTGTTATACTTTTTCTTTATGCTTTGTATTTATAATAATTTATTGTTCTTTATGATGTTTTATTATCTTTTCCGTTATATTTTTCACCCTGAATCAATTAGATCTTGGAACTTGACTAACCACTGAATGTATAAGGAACGACATGTTGATTTCATCATAATTTATGTAAGCTATGTTTGTGGAATGAAATTTCAATAATCGAATTACAAAGTTACCAAACGGAATAAATTAATGATGATATCAACAAAAAGTCACTGTTGCAAACTTTGTGACATGTTTCCGTTGGTGTTTATCTGGCTGTCGCACGTGTTTACAGCTGTGTACCCGCCTTGTCGATAAAATGTGTGTATGACTATGCGCGCTCATCATAGCAATAAAGAAAAAAACTAAAAGAATAAACAGAGCTAAGTTAATGTTGAGAGATGCGACTGTTTACCAACTCGGGGGCTAAGCCCACATGTAACTGTATCGTTGATTAAGATTTAAAAAAATATTTTATAAATGTTTTTTCTCTTTTAATCAATGATACAGTTACCTGTGGCTAATCCCCCACGGATAACCTTCCCACGACCATTAAATAGTTGTAATGTGGGGTAATCCGCAAAAAGTACTTTAATGAAAAACTTAATACGAGAGGTGTCCCACTTATATTTGAACAGCTTTGAATATCCAATATTTTCATGCATACCCGATATAAATGAAATAACTCTTCTCTTTTGAAACTCGTGAAGAAATGTGTCAGGTATCATATGCACTCACTGTTTGGTTTGTTTGCAACATTATTCGCAGCCGAAATCAGCAATTTTGTAGAGGTTGTGGCTTTTGACTATTTGAAGGTCAAATTATACTCCTTAAGAAGCACCAAGCATGTGTTAATAGATCATGGTCATGTCGTTTCTGTGAAGAGTATCCGTATTTGTCGTCACTAGAAGGTCGTTTTACGTCCTGTTGCTCTAATATGTGAAATTACTCAAACTATTATAAAATGCCAAAAAGTGACGATTCCTGCAATAATAGAACCTATCGGTTGTATGATACGTAGGTTAAATCCAATAACCAAAATGGATTTTCAATGAAGGAAGGAATATCCTTCAGAAATATCCCTCAAGTAATTTCAAAAATGGTGCAAAACTCTGAAAAAAGTGTTGTTCACCAGCGATTTAACTAAATAAATACAAGGGAGACAATTGTCTGTAACCCCTGTATATGCTATAACAAAACTGTAATTTCGATAACTTTGTCACCTCTGGTGAGATCATGCTTTATCATTGAGATATTTACAGTAAAAGAACATATTGCTATTTGAGAAACGCTACGAGAATACCAAAAAGTTTACATTCGTTAAGCAACATAAGTTCGCGCCCGGTTGCATGACCTGTGCTGTTGTTTGTTAAAGCTAATAAAATAGAACTCACATTTATTCTACCTATGGAAAAAGTAGCGCTCAGTACTATACTCTTGACGTTTAAAATCGTTTTTGGACAAAATGTTTGCCACAAGTCATCTCTTTCCTGGCGACAATGCCAGGAACATGGTGTATTGGTCAAGACTCAGCTTCATACCCCACCACAATCACACCATTAGATACCTTAAGAATACAAATTCCAAGTATATTGCAACCGAATAGTAAAGACCGAAGTCTAACTAACATGCATTCATAGACTGGAATCTTAACGACAAATCAGCATTGATTATACTCAATAAATGTTTACACCATCAATGGGAGTTTTAATCTTAAAAAAGCTTCATACAATGACCCAACGTAATTTTTGAATTATGGTCTAACTAAATTGCAAATTAAATAAAATGAGTGTATAATTATGTTAGTCGACACATTTTAAAATATACATGTCTGTATAGAAACATTTCGATATAGTGAAATGAGTACGAAATTATCATGAAACACCAGCCTTGTAAAGTGAATACCAAGTTATCATGAAATACCAGCCTTGTAACGTGAATACCAAGTCATCATGAAATACCAACTATGTAAAGGGAATACCAAGTTATCATGAAATAGCAGCCATGTAACGTGAATACCAAGTCATAATGAAATACAAGCCTTGTAAAGTGAATACCAAGTTATCATGAAATACCAGCCATGTAACGTGAATACAATAGTATCATGTAATACCAGCCATGTAACGTGAATACCAAGTCATCATGAAATACGAGCCTTGTAAAGTGAATACCAAGTCATCATGAAATACTAGCCTTATAAAGTGAATACCAAGTTATCATGAAATGCCAGCCTTGTAAAGTGAATACCAAATTATCATGAAATACCAGCCTAGTAAAGTGAATACCAAATTATCATGAAATACCAGCCTAGTAAAGTGAATAACAAGTTATCATTAAATACCAGCCATGTAAAATGAATACTATGTTATCATGAAATGCCAGCCTTGTAAAGTGAAAACCAAATTATCATGAAATACCAGCCATGTAAATTTAATACCAAGTTATCATGAAATACTAGCCTAGTAAAGTGAACAGCAAGTTATCATGAAATACTAGCCTTTTAAAGTGAATACCAAGTTATCATGAAATACCAACCTTGTAAAGTGAATACCAAGTTATCATGAAATACTAGCCATGTAACGTGAATACCCAAATTATCATGAAATACCAGCCTTAAAAACTGAATACCAAGTTATCATGAAATACCAGTTGTTAAGTGAATACCAAATTATCATGAAACACCAGCCTTGCAAAGTGAATACCAAATTATCATGAATTACTAGTCTAGTTAAGTGAATACCAAATTATCATGAAATACCAGCCATGTAACGTGAATACAAAATTATCATGAAATACTAGCCTAGTAAAGTGAACACCAAATTATCTACAAATACCAGCCATAAAACGTTATTACCATGAAATACCCGCCTAGTGAGTGAACACCAAATTATCATGAAATACCAGCCTAGTAAAGTGAATAAAGAGTTATCATGAAATACCAGCCTTGTAAAGTGAATAAAGAGTTATCTACAAATACCAGCCATGAAACGTGAATACCATGAAATACAAGCCATGTAACGTGAATACCAAATTATCATGAAATACTAGCCTAGTAAAGTGAACACCAAATTATCTACAAATACCAGCCATAGAACGTTATTACCATGAAATACCCGCCTAGTGAGTGAACACCAAATTATCATGAAATACCAGCCTAGTAAAGTGAATAAAGAGTTATCATTAAATGCCAGCCTAGTAAAGTGAATACCAAATTATCATGAAATACCAGCCTAGTAAAGTGAATAAAGAGTTATCACGAAATACCAGCCTTGTAAAGTGAATACCAAATTATCATGAAATATCAGCCTAGTAAAGTGAATAAAGAGTTATCATTAAATACCAACCTAGTAAAGTGAATAAAGAGTTATCATTAAATACCAGCCTAGTAAAGTGAATACCAAATTATCATGAAATACCAGCCTTGTAAAGTGATTAAAGAGTTATCTACAAATACCAGCCATGAAACGTGAATACCATGAAATACAAGCCTAGTAAAGTGAATAAAGAGTTATCATGAAATACCAGCCTTGTAATGTGAGTACCAAATTATCATGAAATACCAGCCTAGTAAAGTGAATAACAAGTTATCATGAAATACCAACCTAGTAAAGTGAATAACAAGTTATCATTAAATACCAGCCTAGTAAAGTGAATACCAAATTATCATGAAATACCAGCCTAGTAAAGTGAATAACAAGTTATCATTAAATACCAGCCTAGTAAAGTGAATAACAAGTTATCATTAAATACCAGCCTAGTAAAGTGAATAACAAATTATCATTAAATACCAGCCTAGTAAAGTGAATAACAAGTTATCATTAAATACCAGCCTTGTAAAGTGATTAAAGAGTTATCTACAAATACCAGCCATGAAACGTGAATACCATGAAATACAAGCCTAGTAAAGTGAATAAAGAGTTATCATGAAATACCAGCCTTGTAATGTGAGTACCAAATTATCATGAAATACCAGCCTAGTAAAGTGAATAACAAGTTATCATGAAATACCAACCTAGTAAAGTGAATAACAAGTTATCATTAAATACCAGCCTAGTAAAGTGAATACCAAATTATCATGAAATACCAGCCTAGTAAAGTGAATAACAAGTTATCATTAAATACCAGCCTAGTAAAGTGAATAACAAGTTATCATTAAATACCAGCCTAGTAAAGTGAATAACAAATTATCATTAAATACCAGCCTAGTAAAGTGAATAACAAGTTATCATTAAATACCAGCCTAGTAAAGTGAATAACAAATTATCATTAAATACCAGCCTAGTAAAGTGAATAAAGAGTTATTATGAAATACCGCCTAGTAAAGTGAATAAAGAGTTATCACGAAGTACCAGCCTTTTAAAGTGAATACCAAATTATCATGAAATACTAGCCATGTAACGTGAATACCAAATTATCATGAAATACCAGCCTTGAACACTGAATACCAAGTTATCATGAAATACCAGTTGGAAAGTGAATAATAAGTTATTATGACATACTACATAATAGATTCTGTAAAATTAATATTCAATGACTCACCTGAAGAACTCAACCACAAATACACAAACACAAAAACTGTCGTATTCACTAGAATTATGTAATAAATCGTATTCTTTCGTGGCCTCCTCATCATAGTTAGTTAAACTATTGACAGTATCACCGTAATTCCAGAATTCAAACCAATTTTTCAAAATCCGTGTAGAAATACCGACCATAAGCGTCCAGGCTGCTTTATTCACTTTGGAAGAAAATATATGCGTAAGTAAATAGTGTCTCGATGGAGCTTTGTTTCACCTGATATACGCGCGACAAACAATGTGAAAGGTCCGTTTATTGTTAAAATAACAGGATAATCTCGGATTTGTTCACCGTCACAAACAATTCATAGAGCTGAAAACTGGAGGATTATGTATACATAAATATATGTTATGTTATGTATACGGACGATTATACGGAGGATTTACGATCTATTCGGTATTTAACAACTTCGGTAAATTGCTAGTTAAACTTTATACTAATTTATTTAAGGTCGATCGTGAAACAAGTTTTTCCAACTTATATCAACCACTCTCGACACCTCATTTCTGATGTTATCCTTCGCCACGAGGGTATGAGTGAAGAGAAGCCAGTTTCCCTTTTATGCTGAGCGTCTAGCAAGGGAATTTCTGGTACCGTTTTTATTTCGTCTTCGATATGACGCGGCCAGGGATCGAACCCGTTTCTGAAATTTCCAGTGCCCCGGTTAAGATTCGAACCAGAGACCCCGGGCGAGATTCGAAACAGGGCCTTCGGATCGGTAGTCGAGAGCTTCTAAGGGACATTGTGGAGTTGGATATACTGTCGTGAGTGAATTAAGCGTGATTGTGTAAGTTGTTATTTATCCGTGAAATCAACGAAAATTAATGCGCCGCGAACATTAATCATTTTACTGTACACATTTAATGTTGTGATAAGTGAGGGATATAATGCGTCCGTACTTCACATTGCTATGTAATGATGCCGTAGAGTCTTGAGTTCGAATCCCAAATTTAGGTGCAAAATATTTATTTCACTACACTGTTGGTGCCTTGGGGTGGCAGTAAAATATCGCACCGTCCTCGTGGTCATAGTTTTGTTACCCATATCAACCGAGTACTGGTGTGGTCATATTGCATGGTAATTTGTGCAACCTTATATGGGGGTGCAGCCTAGAGACGACCAATACTTTTTTTAATCAAACAGCGTTATCATCAAGGGAAAGCACTCGTACGCGGTCTGTACATATATTCGTACGAATTACCCCCCTTGAATTGGAAAAATATATCGTAACGCCTCCAGATGAAATATTTTAAAATTTCAATTTTTGTAGCGGACATTCAGATACAAAATAATATTCTTCTACGATGTTTTGACGTTCAGCACATAATGTTCTACTGTCCAGTTTGGATAAAGTGAGAGTCACATTTCATTTTATATGTACACAAAATATTACAACCATTGTCTGAACAGGTCAAATATTTTAGTTTGAGCATTGAAATATAGATGCCTGTATAAGAAGAACTGCATCGCTCTATTATTATACCAACATGAGGTGGGATTCAATATTGATCTTAATTAGTTGGAGAATACGGATAGCCAATCATATCGCCTGTTACTGACCAAGAGTGTAATATGGTGTGATCTGATTGGTTGTTCTTATCCTTAGGTCAAGTAAGATCAATACTGAATACCACCCAAGGCCACCAGACTGTTTCTATAAAATGAACATTGCTCAAAGATTTTGGAATGCGTTTCAATACTAGTATTATGGTTACCTAGATCGCAAGAAACCATTTCCAACTAAACAATCTGAAGACACTGACTTTAAGTTACCATATGCATAAGCATTCGTGGAAATCGCAACAAAGACAAAAGACTCAAACTGCAGATACCAAATCACACAAAAAAACGTTATATGATATAAAGATATCCTTCATTGGTTGTTAGGTAAAACTAAAACTATTTATAAGTATGACTTTAAACTGATTGGTTTCGATACGAATTTACTGAATACAATTTCAAGAAACACACTATGAAAATGACAGCCTCAATACCAGTACTATTTTATCATTGCACTTACGGAAATCTTAAAGTTAAGTTAAAATTTAAAATCTTTATAAGCTACAAAAAGTGGGGATACGAGCAGATATATTTGTATGAGCATTATTACTTTGTACCCATTCATCACACTGAATTACGGGTTTTGTTAACGTGAGTTTAAAATTTCCGTAAGTGCTTTGATAAAACAGTATCACAGTCATTGTATGTCTTTTATAAGTTCTAAATCAATCTTTAAATGATGTGTTAATGATTACAAAATTAATCATGGAGGTAAAATAAAGATGAATTATCATACGAGTATTGACATATCTACATCTACTATGCATTTATTCCAGTCCAGTGCTTTCATTTTGACGTCTTTGTGGAATTTCAGCAATTTCAGTAGGGTCTAACACCGCGGGTGCTTGTCTCCTCTTTCGAGAGAATATTATCATGCTCATCAAACCTCTGAATGGATCGTCAGACGAACCATGAAAGAACAATCCGTTATTTTGAGGTGCGGTTTCTGCGAGTGCGGTGGGGACGTATTTATGTATGACGGCTGCTGCTGCCCCTGGTTTCCTAAGGTCTGACATTGCTCCCTTACTGGTTCTAGTGCCCCTCCTAACTCCTAACACCGGAACCAGCATCAAACCCAGGTTGCCATCGGTTAGCGTTCATATTATGTCTTCGTGGCTGACGAATATTCCCATTGATGCAGAAATCACCGTCTCTTGCACAATTCTGTCTATTTTCTGAAATACACACAAACGTCCCTTGTACGATACACCAAATATCTTAAATCAAGTCCCACTGGCCAACAGTGAGTATTTCAGTCATATGGAGACTACAAGTGACATTACCCTGACACAGGGTGAACCAGCAGGTAGCATACCCGGAACTAACTATGCTAAGCGACAAGCAAATGAGATACACTAGTTCCATGTGGAACGACTTGGTATGTCGCTACGATTTGTTGCAGCCATGTGACCCTATCTAAAACATGTAGGTTAACAACGGACAACGACAAAACGGGACTTTCCAAAATATGAATGTATTATTCTAATGTATTAACATAAACATCGCTTACTGTGTAAACCATGTCCATATATTCAGAATATACAATTACCTACCGTCGCATACGGTTTCAGGGTGTTTTAGGATACACTCAATCGATTTAAAAACGCACCAGTATAAAAAGTAACTGGATTTTGTCAAAATTAATTTTCTCCTGAAATTCATAGTCTAGAGTATCTCTCCGTCTTATAATATTTAACTAAAGCATCGAAAATAGAAACATTATAATTTGGAATACCCCGCCAGCACAACTTTTCTGTTATTGCATGTTTAGCACGTGCACCGCGATCGCGTTAACATTTCGGATCGATATTCGCTTTAAAATGTACGCTGTATGTGTACACACTGAAAAAACAACATAAACACGTCTTCTGTTGGCCTTGTTATGCTGCGATTAGCTCGAAATATTTGTTCGGATGCTTTCGGTTTCGCTACAAGCCTAAATAAGCCATATGGTCGTATCAGGGCGGTTCAGCTGCCACCAAACGACGATTGTGTGCTGAGAACAGTGATTCCTTGCAAAAGGCACAGTCAAAGACCGACTACGTAAGTTCCTCCCGCGTGCATATTGAACAAAACTGGCGAAAATTGTTCAATATGCACGCGGGAGGAACTTACGTTATTGATGACGTCATAAAAATTTGAACAACAACAACACTGTCTATTAAGAAGTTAACATGCCTCGTCGACAAGTTAAAATATCGTTTTAACACTAAAGCATGGCATGTAGACATTTTCAAATGATAGTTTAACAATTTACCACTGTTGTTTAACAATATAACACGTTCTATTAAGAAGTTCACATGGTTATTGGACATGATAAGAAGCTATTTCAACAATTTAACATGGCTTATAGACATCTTCAAATGATATTTTAACAATTTACCACTGTTGTCTAACAATATAACACGTTATATTAAGAAGTTCACATGGTTATTGGACATGATAAGAAGTTATTTTAACAATTTAACATGCCATATAGACATCTCCAAATGATATTTTAACAATTTACCACTGTTGTCTAACAATATAACACGTTATATTAAGAAGTTCACATGGTTATTGGACATAATAAGAAGCTATTTTAACAATTTAACATGTCATATAGACATCTTCAAATGATATTTTAACAATTTACCACTGTTGACTAACAATATAACACGTTCTATTAAGAAGTTCTCATGGTTATTGGACATGTTAAGACGCTATTTTAACAATTTAACATGGCATATAGACATGTTCACATGATATTTTGACAGTTTAACAGTGTGTCTTGACATACATTAATGTTGCACTGAGAAGTTCACATGCCCTACCGACAATTTAAGACGATGTTGTAACAATTTAACATGTCGTACAGACATGTTCAAATGATATTTAAACCATTTACCACTGCCGTTTAAAAGTATAACACGGTGTGTTGAGAGGTTCGCATGCTCATTCGACATTGTAAGACGTTGTTTTAACAATTCAACAACGCATATAAACATATTCAAATGATAGTTTAACAATTCATCATTGTAGTTAAAGTCTAACATGATAATAAAAAGCTTTGAGAAGTTAACACGTTCTTCTAACATTATCAAGCGTTTTTTCAACAATTTAACATGTAACGTAGACATTTACAAATGGTGATTTGACAATTTATCGATGTGGTTTAACAGTATAACACGATGGCTTGAGATATTATTGTATTCTTTTAACAATTTAAGACGTTGTTTTAACAATATAACAGGGCAAGTTGACATATTCAGATGATATTTTGACAAGTCAACAATGTGGTTTGACATATTAACACATTGTACTAAGAAGTTCACATGTCCTACCGACAAGTCAACATGACAAGCGTCAACAAAAGACAGCTTTGGCGTTCATGCAGAAAAAATGTTCTGGACAAACTTCACATTGACCTCCAACTGTGACATTGACCTTTGAAATAGGAACATGGATTTTACGCATGCCACTATTCATTAATCAGTGCATGTCAAAGGTATTGTCAAGACAACCTACAATCTGACCTCAAACTGTGCCCTTGACATTTGAGATGAAAACCTGGGGTTTACTCATGATGCCACTCAGTGAAGTTAATAGTCATGCCAAATATAAGCAAGATTGGCCAACGGGAAAAATGTATGTCAAATTTATGGTCCGGAAAAAATCGAACTGACTCGCATACACCAAAAGTGGCGACTATGTCTCGCTCATCGCAACCGGGCCGCATAAAAATCGGAAGGGGTCTAGTTTAAACATTTGCGCTATATTTCCTTTCCGTAATAATATAAATATTGATTATAGAATAAATACAACTTACCTTGCTTTAAAATCCCTACCAAGCACAAAACTATAAGTATCAAGGAAAGTATTACAATAACAGCGAAGGCGAACCGTTGAACATTCATCTTCACTAATACATATAACTTACAAGCCGCGTCCTATAATAATTCTATGCAACTGACTATTATATACACTCGGATATTGTATCAACGTTTTTTTAAAAATACAATGTAACTGATATCAAATTTTACACATACTGTTTCATTTCACAACGACAGTTTTAATGGGAATGTACGCGAATCCGTAACTTTCCATGTCTTAAAACTGTGTCTTCACGGCACTTCTAACGTACCGGCTATACCTTTTGATATTTTTCAGTTTTCGTAATATGACTGCCGAGTGTCATGGCATTTCGACGCTACATTTCCATAGGCAATTGGTTTCAAATTATCTGAGGGTACCATACACAAAGAGAAGGTAGTGCAGCAGTCATGTTTAGCCACAGCGGATATGGTGTCACAGGAACTGGTATCCGTGTTTGCGTTGACAGCTGTAGAAAAACTGGGTACCAGATTTCGTAACGTTATATCCGTTGGCGTTAAACATGGCCGCTGCACTACCTTCTCTTTGTGTTTGGAACTCAATGTGTAAGGACTTGGTAAATACTGAAACCATGTGCATATGTCCATTTCCATAACACACAATGTCAATTTTAATCATTGTGGAGTTTTGTGAGTTCGTTTTTCGTCTCCGCTTTCATATGAACTTTATTGTTTGAAGACGTACATAACTAGAATAAATAGGAATTCTACAAAGTCTTTACAAGCCGTTTTAAACACTTTAGATAATTTCCCCAGAGTAAGGGTATTATACTATACAGTATATCTGGCACACTGTTTCTATTTTACAGGCGAGACTAATGTCATGTGACTTGTCATATCTAGGGATATTACTTATCATTATTAAATGGTTATAACATCTTATGTGACGGGTT
This sequence comes from Spisula solida, assembly GCA_947247005.1. Classification (NCBI taxonomy): domain Eukaryota; kingdom Metazoa; phylum Mollusca; class Bivalvia; order Venerida; family Mactridae; genus Spisula; species Spisula solida. Next base: position 22,261,608 of record OX365957.1, read on the forward strand.
CCAAACTTGTCTATTTGACGTGACTGTCTGTGTAAAAGGCGACGTATGGATTCCACGGCATATCCGGCAAATACGATATTTAAGCGGGGTCTTTGATAAGCAGGATCAGAACAGTTAGTTAGAACAGTTAGGGAGTAGTCATGGGTTAGCATGTTGGAATCTTCGGGAGGTGTAACTTTACGCTCTCCGAGGTATTCAGGGTTTTGGGGTTTTGGTTTAATTTAATAGCTGTTCTCAAATTTGGAAACATTATGCTTAAAATTATTATTATTTACTAGATTGTTTGTCGATTTAATTAAGTACTAAATTATTGTAGGAACTTTAAGTGACTGTGCATTTTTAGGAGAGAGATTTATTCACTTATGATAAAGTAACAATTAAAATTAATTAACTGAGTTTGGTATTTTGTTGTTGATTAGTTAAGTAAGTTAGTATGCAATAACCACTATACGACGATCGAATATACGACCGTAACACTTGTTAAACACCAATGATATTGCAAGATTCGCATAATAAATTATACAATAAACAAGCAATAAAGTTTTTTGCTACGAAATCCAATGTAGACGATTCCAGATAGTAATTTGACTGTTTGAACATTACGTGTTGTGTTCAGACAGGATCTCGATTGTTTAGCTATATATAAATATATTTATAGATGTACAACGACCTTCGAAATATGACCTTTGGGCGAGTTCATTTGCTAAGGTTGAAACGATATTTACCGTTATTTTTCCAATATATTATGAATATATCTTATAAATTCACGGTATCTTTCAAGTTGACAGCGTGGCCTAGTGGTTAAGATGATCTATACTCTGAACTAGTCTGTACTCAGAACATTCTTTTTATATGGGCTGTGGGTTCGAGTCCGCTGCTAAACTCTTTTTCAATAATTTTATTATCATAATACATGAGTGTTTTTTCATATATTTTATTACTTAATGAATAATAAAATTGTGTTTAACGTTAAATACAAAGTTGCTTTGTTTCGTTTATTTTACTATTTTGGCCTGCCCTGGATATTGTTTTTATTGCTCAGATGACAATCGGGTTGAATTACAAAATATTTTCATCATTGGTTTCGCTGGAATTGGAATCACCACTCTAAGACTATTCTTTAGAAACTTCAACATTAATAAGCGTTTACTCAGGTAATACAGGGAGCACAGTTCGGGTGACCGTTGACCGATATCTCTGTTCAACAGTCTTGACGTGGGAGTTTTTCAAGGATTAAAATACAGAAAAAATGTACAAAGGAAATAGAAATATATATAAAATAGACATGCACGCGAATGTTTTATTTAGCAAAATTTAAAAAATATTCAAAATGGGTGGAATTCGAACCCAGACAAAAAATCGATTTAGTTTCATAAGCAGTAGCTTAGCCTACTGCGCCATGGAGGACGATATAAGCTACAATTTCAAATAATATATTTCTTTTACGAATACACCCCTTTTACCTGGATTATTTCATTATTAAAAGTACAGTTACGCCCGAACGATTGTGGTTTATCTATAGACCAGTTATGATATTGTGACAGTGACGTTGCAGTTTATATGTGTACGTAAAAAATCATAACCATTGTCTAAACAGGTAGAGCGAAGTTTAGTATGTTAGTTTAGCATTGAAATGATAGTTGTTTGTACAGTATCAGCCTTTATAACCGGTTTAACACCGTTATATTGGACTCGACTGCTGCGTCACTGGATTTTTATCCTGTGACTGGATTATTCATTGTATTCATGTGCAGCGGTCTTGCAATCTCATAAAAATCAGATCCCAACATTTGCTCCATTCCTTTCCGCTGTTAGAGATCTGACTACAATCCGAAATAGTTCAAATGGCCTTTTTGGCACACATATTAATGCATGATGCAATGACATCACGTAGCCTCAGTAGTGTTCACATCGACATGACCCTATGCGAAATGTCGTCAGATCCTATATCAAAGTAGTGGAGCGTAATAAGGGTCTGCTTTGAGATCGACTGTCTTGTTAGGGCAACCAATGGACCTGTTGCCAACATAGAGTCCGTTAGAAAGAGAACACGTGTCCCTTTTCCTAGGCGCCGAGTATCGTTCATGGATCCAACCTAATGTAAGATATTTCTGAAGATTCTGGCGTTATTTTCCCTTTCCTCCTCTTCCAGATACTTTTCCGGCCAGTCTGATGTGAGCATTCTGTCGTGGAACGCATGCGCCAGGTTCTTATCAAAAGTGTATACGTACGAATCAGGATTGGTAATTAGCAACCATTCACATTTGACCTAGTGACCTATATTTTGACCCTAGATGACCCAATTTCGAAAAAGACACAGATGTTGTACAGATGGTCGACCATTGTGGCAGTGTCATAATGATTGGGCCAAAATTGTGACATCTAGTGATTAACAAGGTTTTGACCTAGTTGCCTAATTTTAACCGTGAATGACGAAGTAAGGAGCTTTGAGTTTGCAGATCAACAGATGGTGATTGTGACCAAGTTTCATGAAGATCAGACCAAAATTGTGACCTCTAGTGTCTACACAAGCAAATTGTTTTCCCGGACAGACATGTGACCACAATAGCTTGGTGTGTCACAAGGTGACAGGTGAGCTAAAAATACATGTGCAATCATGTTTTATGATCATATCCACGGCTTGCTTAGGATATGCAAGTTAGCTTGTAGTTTGGACAACCAACAGTTCATGTTTATTCGAGTTTGAACGCAATTTCTCAACAATTTCAGTAATATATGGCAGCCAATTACCCTAACCAGTTTTCCTGGAATGTATCCTAACCAGTACTTACTTATCCTTCCACAAGAAACCAGCAACTTCTCCACATGTGGAGAAATTAACATAGTTGTCAAATTTTCATTAAAAGGTATGAATCACACCCAGAATCTCAGGGCGCTGACTATGGAGCGCCATAGCTGTCTCTTGTTGACGCTTGTCATGTTAAATTGATATAATATCATTTGAACATGTCTATACGACATGTTAAATTGTTACAACAACGTCTTAAATTGTCGATAGGGCATGTGAACTTCTCAGTGCAACATTATTATATGTCAAACCACACTGTTAAACTGTCCAAGTATCTTGTGAACATGTCTATATGCCATGTTAAATTGTTAAAATGGCTTCTTATCATGTTTATTCGGCATGTGAACTTCTCAACAGAACGTGTAATACTGTTAAACGACAGTGATAAATTGTTAAAAATCATTTAAATGTGTCTATAAGCCATGTTAAATTGTCAAAATAGCTTCTTATCATGTCCAATAACCATGTGAACTTCTCAATAGAACGTGTTATATTGTTAGACAACAGTGGTAAATTGTTAAAAATCATTTAAATGTGTCTATAAGCCATGTTAAATTGTCAAAATAGCTTCTTATCATGTCCAATAACCATGTGAACTTCTGAACAGAACGTGTTATATTGTTAAACAACAGTGGTAAATTGTTAAAATATCATTTGAAGATGTCTATATGACATGTCAAATTGTTAAAATAGCTTCTTATCATGTCCAATAACCATGGGAACTTCTTTATAGATGGCGGAAATTGTTCAATGTGCACGCGGGAGGAACTTACGTTATTGATGACGTCATACAAATTTGAACAACAACAACACTGTCTATTAAGAAGTTAACATGTCTCGTCGACAAGTTAAAATATCGTTTTAACACTATAACATGTCGTATAGACATCTTCAAATGATAGTTTAACAATGGCATGTGAACTTCTCAGTGCAACATTATTATATGTCAAACCACACTGTTAAACTGTCCAAGTATCTTGTGAACATGTCTATATGCCATGTTAAATTGTTAAAATGGCTTCTTATCATGTTTATTCGGCATGTGAACTTCTCAACAGAACGTGTAATACTGTTAAACGACAGTGATAAATTGTTAAAAATCATTTAAATGTGTCTATAAGCCATGTTAAATTGTCAAAATAGCTTCTTATCATGTCCAATAACCATGTGAACTTCTCAATAGAACGTGTTATATTGTTAGACAACAGTGGTAAATTGTTAAAAATCATTTAAATGTGTCTATAAGCCATGTTAAATTGTCAAAATAGCTTCTTATCATGTCCAATAACCATGTGAACTTCTCAACAGAACGTGTTATATTGTTAAACAACAGTGGTAAATTGTTAAAATATCATTTGAAGATGTCTATATGACATGTCAAATTGTTAAAATAGCTTCTTATCATGTCCAATAACCATGGGAACTTCTTTATAGATGGCGGAAATTGTTCAATGTGCACGCGGGAGGAACTTACGTTATTGATGACGTCATACAAATTTGAACAACAACAACACTGTCTATTAAGAAGTTAACATGTCTCGTCGACAAGTTAAAATATCGTTTTAACACTATAACATGTCGTATAGACATCTTCAAATGATAGTTTAACAATTTACCACTGTTGTTTAACAATATAACACGTTCTATTAAGAAGTTCACATGCTGAATGGACATGATAAGAAGCTATTTTAACAATTTAACATGTCATATAGACATCTTCAAATTATATTTTAACAATTTACCACTGTTGTCTAACAATATAACACGTTTTATTAAGAAGTTCACATGGTTATTGTACATAATAAGAAGCTATTTTAACAATTTAACATGTCATATAGACATCTTCAAATGATATTTTAACAATTTACCACTGTTGTCTAACAATATAACACATTCTATTAAGAAGTTCACATGGTTATTGGACATGATAATTAAGAAGCTATTTTAACAATTTAACATGTCATATAGACATCTTCAAATGATATTTTAACAATTTACCACAGTGACTGTTGTCTAACAATATAACACGTTCTTTTAAGACGTTCACATGGTTATTGGACATAATAAGAAGCTATTTTAACAATTTAACATGTCAAATAGACATCTTCAAATGATATTTTAACAATTTACCACTGTTGTATGACAGTATAACTCGTTCTGTTGAGAAGTTCAAATGGTTTTTGGACATGATACGAAGCTATTTTAACAATTTAACATGGCATATAGACATGTTCACGTGATATTTGGATAATTTTACAGTGTGACTTGACATACAATAATGTTGCACTGAGAAGTTCACATGCCCTACCGACAATTTAAGACGTTGTTGTAACAATTAAACATGTCGTATAGACATGTTCAAATGATATTTAAACCATTTACCACTGCCGTTTAACAGTATAACACGATGTGTTGAGAGGTTCGCATGCTCAATCGACATTGTAAGACGTTGTTTAAACAATTCAACAACGCATGCAAACATATTCAAATGATAGTTCAACAATTCATCATTGTAGTTAAAGTCTAACATGATAATACGAAGCTTTGAGAAGTTAACACGTTCTTCTAACATTATCAAGCGTTTTTTCAACAATTTAACATGTAACGTAGACATATACAAATGGTGATTTGACAATTTATCAATGTGGTTTAACAGTATAACACGATGGCTTGAGATATTATTGTATTACTTTAACAATTTAAGACGTTGTTTTAACAATATAACAGAGCAAGTTGACATATTCAAATGGTAGTTTGACAAGTCAACAATGTGGTTTGACATATTAACACATTGTACTAAGAAGTTCACATGTCCTACCGACAAGTCAACATGACAAGCGTCAACAAAAGACAGCCATGGCGTTCCATAGCTGACCATAGTTCAAAAACGGATGACCATAGTTCAAAAACGGACATACATGTTGACTATCATAATACCTTATACTTATCACATTGAACACTCTACCAAACCGCAAATAAAACCCAAACCACTGCATTTGAGTATACATATATTTATTTACATTACTAATATTTTATTCTATTTTTTACTACATAAAGTAGTAGTACATACAAAATCATCACAAAGCAGTCCAAGGGCTTTTGATACATTGGTTGTAATAAAGGGAGGTAATTCAACAGTGAACTAGATTAAAATTGAATGGCAAAATAACCGAATAATGACCGATATTATGAATATACATACAAGTACTAAATGATGTATTGCTCGCATTTACGGAATCCAGTTAGTGCCCTATTAAATACCTGGCTCGTATCCCAAGGGTGAGGCACGAGACTCCGTCAAGACACGTACCGGTAGTTGAAACCGTTGTAATGAAACTACAAGTGAAAATACCTCTTCTTGTCTCATCATTTTTTGTTCGGCCCAAGTGTAACATCTTTTAAAACAAGTGCTTGATTAACAGTTGCGATTTTCTATTGCTTATGTAACAACATCTAAGTTTTAACGACATAATTATCAGAAAAATTCATTGAATTATAAGGTTATCCTGATATATATATATATATGTTTAAGGTTACAGCACACCCATCTTGTAATACATCTAATTCATGTAGTTTGTGTGTAACAAATTGCTTAATATATCCTAACTTGATATATAGAGAATAATAGGTTAGTACCGTGGATGAAAAAGTTTATCTGGCAAGGCGGAGGAATTTATCGGGACTATATTGTCCCCTTTCATTAACTAGCGCGCAAAGTCACGTTCGTTCCGTGACGTCACGATAAACAACGACGTCGGACATCTTGATAGAAGTCGTGTAAGTCAAAGAAAATAACCGATCAACCACCAGCTCATTTAGAATAGGGAAACCTCACCCTCGGGTACGGAATTCCAACCGGCGACTCTCATATAACAGGAAGTCCGTCAGATCACATGGTAAGGTGACGGATTATCACTGGTCACATGACCAGGTGACTGATTATCGCCAAGTTTATCAGGCACCCCGTTAACAGGCAGATTGTGCCGGAAGTGACTGGATAAAAACATATAACCAGTTTTGTTTTCAAAGCCTTGATACCTGTATGCATTTCAGACCCCAATCTTCTGAAGCATCTGTTTAAGAGTTAGTACATGTACATACAGGAGCGTAGCCAGACTTGAATTGATGTTACACACACAAGCCTTGGTGGTAATGGATGGGGGTCCTTATGATTGTGAAAATTAGGGACTTCAATGCAATTTTGACCATATTTATATTTTTCAAATTAATGTCACCCATGTGCGTACGTCGGTATCGCTTGCTACGACACAGACATAATAACTTCACTGAACTCAAATGGCAATACAGTATTTTCAACCTGCAGAAAATTGCATAAACTTACTGCTTGCTGAAGACTTTCTTACAATTGGTATGATAAAGAAAAACATTTAGCTTCATAATGTCAAAATTCAACAGTAATGTTTGACATGCCAAAATAATGTCACATTTGGCAGTTAAACCCCGAGTTCATCACAGACAGTGGCAAATGAAGCTTAAAGTCAATGTTTCAATGATGACATGAGGATAATACAACGCACGAGCTGCCCAATGAAAGTCAACATCACATACAGTAGTTTATAGTCACTATAATATCTTTGTGAATATATACATGTAGAAACTATTAGCTGTCTGTCTTGCTACTTCCTGGTTCGTCCGCATCGTTACTTGACCTGAAAAAAGCAAAAATTTCTTTTCATTTTTTGATGTCGTGACTAAACATGAATGCAAGTAAGAAATTCTGAAAAACCTAAAATCCTATAAAATTACCTATTTATATGGAGAAAATGAAGAAAAACTAACTTTTTGGTACACTCAAAAACCTGAAATCAGGTATATAACTGAAAACTTGAACCCATGTGACTTCAAATATCAGTAGAATTTATGCACTTTTAATATGTTGGGTAGAATACTTGAGCATTTGAAGAACAGTAAGTATGACATAAACTTTCCAGAAAAGCCAATGGTCTCTTCAACATTAAACAAAACGTTCAGTTCATAAATATCTAACCTGCTAGCAGCATTTCGATGGGTTGGCGGAAAACTATTTTAACTCCTATATAAAACATAAGGAGTTACAATTGTTTTCCGCCAACCCATCGATTTTGTCTTTTGCACTTTATTTTCATATTTTGGTACCTCGGTGAAAGTGTGGCTTTTTTTCATTTTTAGTATCAAAGGTTCATTCTAAAGGTCGCATGGTACCCCTGATTAAGTAGAAATATAAGAAGACTTGATTTGTCTTTGGAGAACAGAAAACTGGACTAGAAAACACAATTTATTAAGTGAGCCTTTAGTGAATTTGTTTTCCAGACAAGCTTATGAAATGTTGATACAGGTCTATTAAAGACGATGCGTGACATATTTTTACATGACTATAGTTATCATGTCAAAACTATCGACCAAATAACAATTTAAAGCCAAGAACGTTATCTTTTCACGCCAAAATTGCTGGCGACATCACTATTTTTTATCACACATGTTGTAGAACAATGTTCTGTGGTTCGTTATCACAAAGGGTATTTATGCGATAAAAGTAAATTCACATTATCTACACTTTTTCAACTTATCCTGATTTACTAGAATATTCCGTAATCTTCACAATGTCAACTTATTGATTTACTAGAATATTTCATAATCTGCACAATGTCACCTGATTTACTAGAATATTTCATAATCATCACACTGTCAACTTACCCGGGTTTACTGGAACTACTTTCTAAAATTTCTATTTCATCATTAGGTATTGTATTTTCTTTGTCGTTTGTGTTCTCATCACTAATTGTGTTAACTTTTTTGGCTAAGAATCCTCCAATTCCTTTCTGCCAGTCTGGTGTGGGACGTTGAAAAACAGGATTACCTCCAGCGTACTTCCCAGCACCTTTACCTGGACAAAACAAAGTAATTAATACAACATGTTTACAAATTTAAAACTAAAGCATTATAGGCTATTTTTGCAGCATTTCAGGCATCCCAAAATTTTCGGTCCTGACTAACAAAAATGGCTTTGGTCTGGCGAAAAATGACTGAATGTTGGACCTTTGGACCAACGGCGATTTTGAGTGACGAGGGGCTGACAGGATTTTAAAGTTTTCGCGAAGCCTGAGCATTTATATAACTTGTATAATATTCCCAATGCCCAGAAGAGTTGTCAAAAACACTTAATGACAATTCTTGATAAAAATTTTTTATACCCTTCACACCAAATCAGTTTGTAAACCATTGACATGTTTTAATAGTTGGTAAAAAAATTTCATGAATAATAAAATGATTCATATGAGTGAGAGGATCATTCATTCATTAATCTAGGGTAACAGACTTACAAAGTGAGACAGATGGGGGCAATACCATTTACCCCTGTCTCTTAAAAAGTGGGACCAGGGCATAATGGCACTGCCATTCTGTTGAATCTAAATGAAAATGATAATTTTGATAGAAGTAACATTTTCCTACCTGCCGGTGAGCCAGAGTCACTACTTGGTCCAGCCCCTCCTAAAGCTTTTCTAGGTGCATTTCCACCAACAGCTGTAAAAAAACAAGATATGATTTCAATAAATACTGTAGGTAATAAACAACAGAATCTTGATCTTAATAATCTTGAATTTTAATCAGGGCATTATAAATCACTGTTTAATTTCCTGACTCATAAAAAATTGGTTGGGACGGTTTCATTTTGGTTTGAGTCCCCAGTTCCTGATTAATAAAGATTGGTTGGGACTGATTCATCTTTGGAAATACTTTATTTTTACATAGTGCAACTCATTGATTTTTAAGTTCATTAGGAATGGAAGCATAGTTCTCAAAACCAAAATGAAACACTGGAGCATGTTGAAACTATTCTAACTGATTAACAACATCTGGGCATCTAGACATAGACTCGCTTAATAAACTGCCTAAGGTAAAAGTAGCAACTGCCCAGTTTATTCGACCGTTTCAACGTAGTAGGATGGATCCTTTTTCAGAATCTGGATCTCCTGGGCAGAACAGCTCCATCATCTACTTAAATCTTACAATGTTTGTTTTGAAATGACAGGGGTGTAGAAATGAGCGAGTAGGCGGCAAAAGCAACTGGCTATTATGAGCATTCTTGTCTGTTAATCATAAATATTCTTCTCTTTACTTCTGAAAAACCCATAAATCAACTGCTTCCTTTTAAACTGGCTGCATGAAAACATTTCTACACCCCTAATTAATGCAGTGATTTTTTTTGCCTGTTTGGGAGAGACCAGGTCCGTTCAGATTGGGAATTTTCACGTTGTGAGAACTTGAAATTGGGAAATTCCAAGAAGCAGAGAGGCCAAATAAAACAGAAAAAGAGATTACATGTGAATGTTTACTGGTTTCTTTGAACTTTTATGCTTGACCTCTTGTCAAAAATGATCATAACTTCATCATTTTATGTCCGATTTTGAAAATTATTGTTTATTGGGAATTTCTCCATTCATTTTTGGGAACATTATAGCCTATTTGCAATTGGGAAAGGGTCCGTTTACCAGACCCTAATAAAGAAGGAAAAAAATCACTGTAATGGGAGGCAAATCTGAGAGCATTATAATAAACAAACCTATATTTTTATGCTTTGGATGATTCTGAAAATAGGTATTAAAATTTTGTAAAACTAGTCTACATTTTGAATTTCTTAAATCTGCTGAGCCAAATTATGACTGATTGCATTATCAGGAGCCCATTGTCTAAACCAACCGCTACTGAGCCCTCGATACCTCTTTAGTAGAAAACGGCTTGCTTCAAAAAAGCGCTACAAAGCGAAAAACTTACAAAAATATAAGCTACAGATGAGCACTCGCAGTTAGACCATTGCACAAGAAGCGGTCCATTGCATAAGAAAGCGCTGGGTAACGCTCGCCTAGCTAAGTACTGAGAAAAGGTATGCTATCGGCGAGCACTGTTTGCTGGGAGCATGTTATTGCATATACAAAGTAAAGCGCTCGGTAGCACCATTTGGTAACGTTGTGGTTAGGCCTCAGTGAACTGGCTCCTTGTGAATGTGGGTTAGGGGATCAAAACTAACAAGGGCAATCAACTAAGTATTGTACTCACATCACAACAGTTACTTAATAACTTAGTAAACTGACAGTGATACACACAGATAATGCTTATTTATTATTACAATTTAGTGGTCTGTAACCTGGTAAAAATATAAAAACAAAAGACACAAGTCATCCTCTAAAGACCATCTGTCTAAATTTTCAATCCATAAAAAACAAAAAACCTGAACTTGATGCTCTTTTAGACTCTATTTGTCCCGATATAATAATTGGTACAGAAACCTGGCTTGACCCCTCAGTCTCATCCTCTGAGTACTTCGATACAAGTGTATTCTCAGTGTTTAGGAAAGATAGACCCCCTAACAGTAAGGGTCAAAGCCATGGTGGTGTCTTGGTAGCTATCAAAAATGACTACCAGGCAGTCGAGAATAAGGAGTTACAGACTGATTGTGAATCTGTTTGGGTTGATGCTACAATGCATGACAGCAGAAAGTTGATAATTGGATCTTTCTATAGGCCCCACCCTGATGACAAAACTTCCCTACAATCCTTGAATGAATCCATTAGCAGAATAAATACAAATTCCAAATCAATTCTCCTAATTGGTGGGGACTTTAACTTGGGCAACATTGACTGGTATTCATCCAGCACTATACCTGGCAAACCAAATGCCAAACAACATCAAGAATTGCTAGATATTATCGCAGACCACTCATTAACCCAGTTAGTCAAACAACCCACTAGGAATGAAAAAACTCTAGATTTACTTTTAACAAATTTTCCATCAGTTGTTGATAATATTGAGACCATCCCCCCTATTGGAGAAGCTGACCATGATATTGTTATGTGTGATTGTAGTACTTCTTTACGTAGATGTAAGCCGAAACCCAGACACATTTTGAAATACTCCAAGGCAAACTGGGATAGTCTTAATGATGACCTAATCAAAACTCATTCTGAAATATTAGAAAAAGAACAAAATTGTACTAACATTGATGAGTTGTGGAACATTTTTAAAGAAAATCTACAAAAATCAATCTCAAAACACATACCATCAAAGCTATGTAAACTAAAAAATAAATTTCCCTGGATCACGAACGAGTTGAGAAAGAAAATGAACAACTATAAACACAAGCTTATGAAACGTAACAAAAAACAAAGTAAAACTAACCATCTAAGACATCTAAAGTCTGAAATCCAAAAAGAACAAAGGAAAGCATACTGGAGCTACATAGAAAACATGATATTCAATATCCCAATCCCTGATGAAGGTACAACTAAATTTAACAAACCACCAAAAAATCTCTTCTCATATATCAAAGGGCAGAAAACAGAAAATTCAACCATACCACCCTTACGTAAAGACGGCTTGCTTAAAACAGACGCAAAGTCTAAAGCTAATATTCTAAACGACCAATTCCAAAAAGCCTTCACTCCAACAACCTCACAAGAAATTCCCAACAAAGGACCCAGCCCATTCCCTAAAATGTCGGACATCCAAATCACACAAAATGGCATCACCAAACTACTATCTAACATCAATCCTCATAGAGCTTCTGGCCCGGATGGCATCCATGGTAGAGTCCTAAAGGAATGTAAAAATAATATATCTCCTATACTTACAATAATATTTAACAAATCTCTTGAACTTGGCAAAATTCCATTAGACTGGAAACATGCAAATGTCTGTCCCGTTTTTAAAAAGGGAGATAAACATGATGCTATAAACTACAGACCTATATCACTGACATGTATTTGTTGTAAAATAATGGAACACGTCATTTCTAGTAACATGATGTCATTTCTGGAAAAACATAATATCTTATATGACTTACAACATGGGTTTAGATCCTCACGTTCTTGTGAAACCCAGCTCATTTCATTCATACAAAATCTCTGTCAATCATTTAATAAAAAAATTCAAACTGACGTAATCATAATGGACTTTGCAAAAGCATTCGACAAAGTACCACATAAACATCTTCTTTATAAACTAAACTATTATGGCATTAATAGCGATGTTATTGACTGGATTTCAGACTTCTTAGGAGATAGGACCCAGACTGTTGCCCTGGACGGTATCATGTCAGAAAAAGTCCCAGTGACTTCAGGTGTACCCCAGGGCACAGTTATGGGTCCAATCCTATTCTTAATCTACATAAATGACTTTGCAGACTACATCCAACATAGCACACTCAGACTTTTTGCCGATGATAGTATTATTTACAAAGAAATAAAAACCACTAACGATGCTAAACTCCTCCAGTCTGACCTGGATGCTGCTGGCAGGTGGGAACAGGACTGGCTCATGCACTTTCATCCTGATAAATGCAATATCCTTACCGTTACACAAAAAAAAACTCCAATAAATTTTCAATATAAACTACACAACCACATTCTCGAAAAAGTTGACTCTGCTAAATATCTAGGCGTAACACTACAAAGCAATCTAAAATGGGACAAACATATAAACTCAATCTCCAACAAAGCTAATCAATCCCTAGGCTTCTTACGTAGAAATTTAAAAATTAACTCTCCAAAAGTCAAAGAACACGCATATAAAGCCATTGTGAGACCTAAATTAGAATACTCCTCTTCTGTCTGGGACCCACATACCAAATGCCAAAAAATTCAAATTGAGAAAGTCCAGAGAAGGGCAGCTAGATTTACCACCAATCGCTACCATAACACAAGCTCAGTTTCAAACATGATGAACACTCTAAATTGGCCATCCCTAGAAATTAGAAGAACACGAGCCCGCTTAATTATGTTTTACAAAATTATACATCATACTGTCGCAATATACCCAGAAAATAATTTATTAATCACATCGGATCCCAGAACTAGATACAGTAGTGGGTATGGCTACAAGCATATCGGTACATCCCAAGATCAGTATAAGTTTTCATTCTATCCCAGAACAATAAGCCAGTGGAATATGTTGCCCGTAACCGCACACCAAGCAGACTCAGTTGATGTTTTTAAGACCATTGTCACTGTTCCTGTCTTGGTCTCCACATTCACATACTAAATGGCAACCATTGTACAAAGTTTTAATCTTAATGTTTGATTATAAAATCAATCTTTTAACTTGCACATGTATTACAATACAAACCAGTATTTCTGTGTATCATACACTCACATTCAAAATTGTTTTTAAAACTAGCGCCTACACATAATCTTCAGAGCTTTGAAGGAGTGTAGTTCATTTAAGAAGAAGAAGAAGAACCCAATGCCAAGATGAGTGTCCATGTTTTTCAGGATTTCCAATTAAAAAGATATTGTCAAATTTCATATTTAAGTTAGAATCGTCAAATACCTTTCCTAGACCCCGATGATCCACCTGCGTCTGCTTTTGTTCGGACCATTGTAAAGATAATTATGTTATTGTTCGTGTTTTTGTCCTTTTTCCTTGCGTTCCCGCGCTCTTGGCGGTGTTCGTTATTTTGACACTACTGTGATAATCGCTTTTGTTTACTTCCGTCGCAACCAGGAAATGAAATGATCTAGTGCTGACGAGTTACTTACAGAGTTCAATGTGTCATCGTTATTTTCGCTTGTCAGTATATAAGCAATGTTTAATGATATTGCAAAATGATTTTTCTTTTCGATTGAACAGAGCAGTAAGTTTGTGAGGCATAATCAGATAATTTACCTGTGAATTTACCAGTTTTTGTTGTTTACATTTCCATCACAGCTACTGAGGGCGTCACTGAGGTATATTGCATTATTATTTATTAGTTAAGTTTATTCAAATTTATTTTAGCTGGATTGTGAAACAAGTTTTACCAACTTATATAAATCACTCTTGATACCTCATTCCTGATGTTATCCATCGACACAAGGGTATTCACCATATCGACATTCCCGGTTAAAATCCGTTTTCCGGGATAACGGAATTTATTGAGCGACAATGTGCGAGATATCCCGAATGTACGTCAGGGGGGGAATGCCTATAGCGTATAGAGCAACCAGGTACAATAATTGCGATTATTTAAGCCAAATGATAAGAATTTGTAAAAAGTCTTACTAGTAAACAATGACAACACCATTTTACGACCTCGCTGACAACATTTTTGCCAAAATAATATGTTCAACTTGAAAAATGCGTATATTTTCTCGCCATCGGTATCGAGCTACGGAAGCGGCAGTGTAGAATAAAATGCAATATTTCAAATTTAAAGCATTTTTTAGGATAATTCTTGCTAAAGTTTAAAAACAAAGATGTTTAATGATAATGTGTAATAATTGTTTTACATGTTTTTCATGTTTAAACGTTGAAAAAAGAAAAAATATATACTCTCCCGCTATACCGCTTATTACTCGCTAACCCCCTGGCCGTGAAATTTCGGTTCCGGAAAAACGGGTTTTATTGAGTAATGTCGATATCGAGAATGAGAGGAGAGAAGCCAGTTTCACTGTTATGCAGAACGTCTAGCAATTTTTATTTCGTCTTTAATATGACGTAGCCTGGGATCAAACCCGAGACCTTCCACACTTGAAGCCGACTCTCTACCACTAGGCTATCAAGGATTATTACTTATCATATTTGTGACCCAGAGTCTAGAAATTTTAATAAACAGATTCCCAATTTTATTTTGCCTTTAGGAAATGGCAGTGGCTAGTCGTCCGACGCCGGACGACCAGACAGCGAAATTAGTCGTCCGGCGCCGGACGACTAGACAGCGAAATTAGTCGTCCGTCAAAGGACGACTAGCAAACGCTACGTGCATTGGCTAGAGAACCGTCATTCTATTTCTACGCATTAGGCATCTACCTTATAATAAAGGCTATAATAAACTACGAATATAGGCAAGACATGTCAATGCCTTATCTGCAACCATTTTGTGATCGCCCGTGTATCTCCGTATATTGTCCGCCATATTGGAATGGTATAAACTGGTACTATCGGGTTTTATAAAGCGCGACAAATAGCAATGGTGCAGCTGTGTATTAGAAATGGTATTAGAAATAGAGCTAGAAGTAGTAAGGGAACAAAGAATGTTTCAATTACAGTATTATGAGGATTGTGCAAGTATTTTACTTTATGTTGAAAAAATGAAATTGCTGTGTAAGGTAATTGGCAGTTTCACGGATATACACAGATCTAATGTATTTCCGTGCTTTAACACAGCTTTACCATTTCAATCAACTTGGATATTTTGGCACTATATATAGATCTCATGCCGACAACGATTTCCGTATTCATTCGTGCCAGTTTATACCATTCCAATATGGCGGACAATATATGGATAATACACGGGCGATCACAAAATGGTTGCAGATAAGGCATTGACATGTCTTGCCTATATTCGTAGATAATTATAGCTTTTATTATAAGGTAAATGCCCAATGCGTAGAAATAAAATGACGGTTCTCTAGCCAATGCACGTTGCGTTTGCTAGTCGTCCTTTGACGGACGACTAATTTCGCTGTCTAGTCGTCCGGTGCCGGACGACTAGCCACTGCCTTAGGAAAGAGATTGCTGTTTTGCGAGATATACCGGTGAATAGATAACGGTTTAGAGTTCATATGCGTAGGAATTAATCACAAAGGCCGTAGGCCTGAGTGATTAATAACTATGCATATGAACGACAAACCGTGATCTATTCACCAGTATATCATGCAAAAAAGCGATCTATTTGCATTCTAACACGTGTAATTTGTACAAATTTATACCGACTATTTTGTATGCGAAGTTTGTGAGTTATTTATCATGTTGCTATAGACAACTTCCGCTGTTCAAAGAATTGTAACGTACGCCCCTGGATTTTTAAGCTTTACTATTATCTTTATTTGTCGCCAAACTGATGCTTATTTAATGCTAAATTCCAATTACGTATTTCACGTTTAATCATATGAATTGATACATGCAATAACATGTTGCTAGCTGTATAAATATAATCGAATAAATAAACAGAAATGCCTGCAAAGAAAATAACGCTAAATGTCGCGCTCTACGGCGACATCACAATTTATGACATCGTGAAATAAACAAGACGTAAATTTCATTGATAAAAATCGCAAATTATACGCGGGAGATAAATTAAACAGCCGAAATTCTACCGTGATATACCGTTTATTAGATAACGCTACAGCTCTATACGTTTACATGGAGCAAAATACAGACAGTGTTAGAATTATTATTATATTATGGTTTTTATTCAATTGATTGCGTGCCCAGATAATGCCTTAGGTTGCTGCACATATACTGTACTAGTACATGGGGTTAGAAGGTCAAAAACCACCAAAACAATTTGTTCTTTATTTCAATGTAAAGTGACCAAATTGTTAGCCCCCAAAAATGTCAACTTTTTGTCCATGGGGCCCTCTAAATATTTCAGATTGTAGTTGATAAAGAATGGTTGGTCATCATTAAAATTCTTACAACCTAGCCTGTTTTGATTGTGTAGCTAAATTTGCACTTCGGTGTCTTTGTTGATTGTTAAAGAATGATACAAAATTTAAATCAATAAATGTGTGCATACTTTTCATTAAAATGCTTTGTTAAAACATTACCCAGATAAAGATCAGATTAGTGAGCAGTACGGTATTTAATATCTTTTTACTCTTTTCTTGCAGATTAAAGAGAAGAGTAGAAACAGAGACTTTTGGAAGAGATTTTATTTTTTCTAAAGCTTAAACTGTTACCATGGAGCCTATCAGTTTAGTTATATTTGGGATCATTATGTTGGTGATCTATTATTTTTGGGGAAACTCAAGCAGTGGAAAGACTGGGAGAAATCAAGGTAACACCACCAAGCAGGGCATATATCCTGACCTCTCCAAGTTGCAAAATAATTCCATATTTAGGATGTACGGGGGAGGTGAGATATGCTCATTTTAATTCATTGTGGATCTGCCCTGCGTTCAAGGAAAAATTATGTGACACACGTTTCTGACCTGTTACGTACCAGGCATGAAACGTTTAATACCTGGTACGTAACAGGTATGTAACAGGTATGAAACGTGCGTCTTTGAACACAGGGCTGATTCAGTTCTTTTTCACGGTATATTTCCCGTGCAGAAACTGAACAGGAATTCCTGAGATTATCCCAGGAATTCCTGGGAAGTCTCAGGAATTTGTCCTGGAAAATTCCCAGGAATTCCTGAGAAAATCCTGAGACTTTTCACGCCGTTAAATGGGACTGGACAATCCCAGGATTTTCTTGTGAACAGGAACAAAAACTAGAATTTGTCCTGAAAATTCCAGTTCCCAGGAATTTGTCCTGGAAATTCCTGTTCCCAGGAATTTGTCCTGGAAATTCCTGTTTCCAAGACAAATTGCAAGATTTTGTCCTGGTCCCAGGAATTCCCAGGATTGTCTTGAGAACAGGAATTAGTCCTGTTAATTCCTGTTTCCAGGAATTTCCAGGACAAATCAGAGGAATGTAAATCTGACCCTCTTTTTATGTAAAAAAAACAAATGACCCTTGAAAGTGAAAATAAATGTTTATTAAAATTTGGTAACAACAAAAGCAGCGTACAAAAGTATATTTCAATTTTGGATTATTGAGCCTCAACAACTGCTTGCTTTCTTGAACAATTTTAATCGATCCCTCATCTGTATCCGTCAATGGGGCATTGAATTCATCTACCAATATTCCTGAAATAAAGCATTTGTAATATCTGAGTTTTACTGTATACAGCAAAATGCATTCCTGTATAAACGGAAGAGTACATTTAAGTCTTGGAAAATATTTCAAATCTTTGTTTATAATAATCTATTGAAATAAGTACAAGTCATCCATGGACCAGTGCACTCTGTTGAGTGCTAGACTTAATTGTTATTAATTAATACTCTTAATAAAAGCTTTACTTCTTGATGACAATTAATCTCAGGAAAACATTAATCTTAATTCATCTGTTTTATGGTTATTTCCACATATCAGTAGCAAAAATGACCTCTCTAATCTATAGGAACAATAGATGATACCTAAAAAATAACTCAGTATATTCTACCTTTTAAGGAACACAAAAATCTCAGCACTTTCTACAGTAAACTTTGCTTTGGTTATTCCTTGCAGCCAAATTGAATTCCTATTAGCTGGCGTGACTCATACCACACTTAATTGTGTTCAGCCATCAGAGTTTTAACCTGAAATTTATACTGGAGAATAAGCTTTCAAATTAAAAAGATGGCTCATAATAATAATAGTATATTCTTCCTTTTTATCAATATAGATACAAAAACTTCTGAATTTTACATTATTTAACCAACCTTCAATTAATATGTGTAATAGATGATATACATGTATAATAATAATTAAATATACTAATTCAAATTGAGGTAGAACCTAAATAATTTTAACATAGAATTGTTTCATTCTGAAGGTGCAAATGCAATGAGGCAAATGACATATTTTTTGCATCAAAATCAACGCTGTGATAAAAAATCCAGCATACTGTTTATGCTAATAAAGCACTTGATAATAACTGCACCGTATAAAGCTACATGTGGTTTTGATTTTCTAAATCTAAGCCATGGTTTTTAACCAACTTTTATGGCCTGAATTAAAAGAATATGTTAATGTATGCATCATGTTAGGCAACATATACAATTATAGTAATTTGTATAAATATCTTAAATCATTATTAAATATAAGCACATCTTACCTGACGTTGGGCTGCACCATCCCTTACACCGTTAAATTTCTTTCCTCCTGGCATTTCACATATTTGAATAAACCAATATTTTCCAAATTGTTTGTCAGTCTATTATTAACTGACATCATGCACCTTTCTGAGACAACTAGTTTTCCAGTGATCTAGGAGTTAGGTCTATATGCCCACAGAATAAAAACACTAACCACAATTAACTTAGTCTGTAAACGAACACTCAATATTTATGTTGGTATCTGACCCTTTCATTCTATATTTCTTTAGAAATGGACTGTCTGAAGTCAATAGCTTATCAAATTCAGTTTCGGCTATGGGGCACACTTGGGGATGAAATGGTCAGTTGGTAATTGTACACATACCAGCAAATGTATTATTCTGCCTATTGATGCCCCTGAACACGTGTTTCAATACTGCAGAAATGAGGCTTATCAGTCAGATCTAATTTACGACCTTTCTCTCCTCATTATAGTACTTGACCAGCATTTCCTTTATTATGTCCTGTGAACAGGAATTAACAGGACTTCTTATTTTTGACTTCACAAAAGGCTTTCAAGCAAAGTCCCTTTCTTGTCTTGG
The DNA here is from genome assembly GCA_947247005.1 of Spisula solida. Taxonomy (NCBI): domain Eukaryota; kingdom Metazoa; phylum Mollusca; class Bivalvia; order Venerida; family Mactridae; genus Spisula; species Spisula solida. The sequence goes on from OX365957.1 coordinate 22,281,618, forward strand.
AAACAGGACTTCTATTGCAAAAGTCCTATTAATTCCTGTCCTCGGGACATTTATAAAAATAAAAGTCCTGGTAATTCCTGTCTTTTCTTGTTCTGAGATAGAAGTCCTGACAATTCCTGTTCTGTCCTGTTCAGCTTGTGATTAAAGTCCTGGAATGTCCTGGAAACAGGACTTTTGTTAAGAAGTAGAAAAAAAATCCTGGGAATTCCTGAGAATTCCTGGGATTTCCTGACAACAGGAATTATTTTCTGCACGGGAAACCCTGATACACTGCTTCTCAGTTCCGTCAGAGAATTGTATTGTTTTATATGGTTCTGACAGAACTGATAACCAATGTAATGCTCTGATGGAACTCATGATACATGACATTTGAGTTTCGTCCAAGTATTACATAATTTACCTTGGTTTTCTGGCCCATCAGAGCCGTATGAAAAAAGAACAATTCTCTGATGGAACTGAGAAGTGGTGTATCAGGATTACTATTGTGTTTTCGGGTGTTTGGGTTTATATAAGCATGGAATTAAATATCAAACAGTATCTAGTTCAATAGTTTCAGAGATCATTTAAGTTTTCACCATTTTGCTAGTGGAAAACTATTTAGATTATTTAATTGTCAAATAACAAACTTGATAGTAAAATTGACAGATTTTAAAACAGGGAATAGTAAAATTAACAGATAAACAGGGAATATTCATAAGTTCCAAATATCTCCCATCATAAACAAATATTGAATATTTCTGTCTTGATATATGTATTGAATAGTATGAAACATGCAAAGGGAACCCTTGGTCTGAATCTTGGTCTGTCAATTAATTGTGTGGATTAGTTTTAACGGCAGAGTTCAACCCAACCTCCTCACAGGGACACGGCCATTAGCATAATTTTATCATATAAGACTGTACGGGCAAAGGGAGGTCACCGCTTTGCAAAGGGAAGTAATCACTGCGAGGGGTCTGAGTTCAACCATGAAATCATCAAAAATTCCCACCCACAAAAAATAATGCTTTTACAGTATCATCTAAATTACTAATTAAAAAATTTAATTCTATGTGATATATTGTATTTGATTCAGGAATGCTGCATGCTGAGAAAATATTTGACAAATTTACTACACTAGATGGAGTGACTGATGCAGTTAGAATGGCTGGACTGGAGTCAAGTAGCTTGATATTTGGTAAGTGATTGAATAGAAGTATAGAACTACAAGTTGTGTAATATGTTCCGAATAGATCCCTTTTGTTTTTCTTATATTTCATCGATAGTATATATCGCTGGCTAAGAATTATAAGACTCATGCATATTTGAAATCTGCATATCTCAAGGCGCTTCTTATGAGCCTATTTTTATGAAAATTGGATGTGGTCATTTTGACCAAACGGAAGTTTAAAAAGCTTATTTTATTTTTTGGTTTAGTTGAAACCAAAACTTGATTGCTGATAAAAAAAACTCTTGTTTTAATGTATGTACATGTATATACATGTTTTTCCAGGTATAGACTTCACAGCCAGTAATATTCATCAGGGTTTAAAGACGAATAATGGTCGTAGTTTACATCATCTAGATATGTTGAGTCCTAATCCATACCAAAGAGTAAGTCACACATTTTCTTGTATACCGGGATATAAGACATTGTAATGTAGATAAGTACTAACCATTGTTTAGAACCACTAACGCTAGGCTGTTAAAGTATGGAGAATTTGATCTGACCCTGATGTTTATGCATGAATATATTACAAGGTTCTTGCGTTGAGTACTGTAAAATCACAATATTTCGCGAGGGTTTAATTTTCGCTATATTCGCGAGTTCGATAAATTCGCGAAAATTGATGCTCGTGAAATTATTACTGTAATAACAGCTTCTAATATGTTAAACTTCAATATTGAGTGACACCATTACTATCTACTCGGAATTGATAAAACACTACGCTGACTTTTGTCTGATAAATTAACTTCATTTGATTAATATTTACAAAAAGTTAACGATACAACAGAAAATGTGACCATAAAATATTTCTGTCAAGTTCAATTGCAATGAATGTGTACCAGTATAAAAACACTGTCTATAGGTACAATGTTTAACACCTTCGGCTATTGCTTGTTCCGATCATCTCGGAAACAATGGACAGAATACAATATACTTTCACAGTTTTCTCATTACACAATAGGTATGTCTTGTTTGGCTTAATGGAGTACTAATAAAAGCCAACAAGTTAAGCCACTCGGCCAATTAAAAATCAATGCGCTTGACTGTTATAGTATACAACAGTAGTTGTAATTATCGGAGTGATTATCACACTGTGGAAACTAAATAATGTACCAGGGATATTTCCGCGAAAGTAAAATTTTATTTCTTTCTGAAATTTGAAATTCGCAAACATTAACCCTCGCGAACTACTTCTTATTAGAAATTCGCAAAAATTTAGCCTCGCGAAAATAAATGTTTTTACAGTACATAAATTTCCACGACCACATTGTGCAATGTTGGTCCTTTAGATTTGTGTTTGTATTATGCGTCGAGTGGCTTACTGTAACTCCCCGCTTATGAAAACATACAACCTATATGATAGAATCTATGTATTATATATCTGCTCTTAAATTATGCTTACAGAAGGTCAAGGATCAGGTCAAATTCTCTGTACTGTAAATATACAATCAGTTTATTCATTGGCATTAGTTATGGAGAAGTTGTTAGTTGCTTCTATGCATGGAAGATGCAAGCTAATACGAGTTCTCATTCACTAGTTGGTTGAAAAAGGTTAAAGATGTAAAGTGAGCAACCAATAAATGTTGTTCACATAATGTTGGTATCGTCCTAGATAGCCTAGTGGTTGAGTATCCGCATTAAGTGCGCAAGTCCCATATTTAATCGAAGACCATGTCAAACAAAAGACAAAATAAAAATGTGACCAGCATTAACAACCTGAGGGATTTTGTCCTTCTGTAGCAGGGTCCGTTTAACAGGCATCTTCCCCGCAGGAAAATTCTTTAAAATTATGCAGTTTTCCCCTAAAATCCCATTTACATAAAGTTTTTTCTTCCCTTATGAGTTATTTTTCCCCAAATTAAAAAAATACCTCTTCCCCTACTTTTAAAAAAAGCCTTGCTAGACACTCAGCGTAAAAGGGAAAGCTGGCTACTCTATCACTCTCGTAATCTCTTGGCAATGGAGTCCATAATCAGGAGTGGATAATATAAGTTGTAAGAACTTGGTAGAAACAAGTTCAATCTTATGTGAATGTTGCTCACATCATGTTAATTCCACTGTTCCAATTTTCAGGTTATTTCTATACTTGGTGAAACTTTAGAATCGTTTGATGATGATGGTTTGATACCTGCATTTGGATTTGGTGATGTTACTACCAGAGATAGGGGAGTCTTTCCTTTTTTGACTGGGGTACGTTATCAATAAAAACTATTGTCCAACTCTGTACAATACTACACACAGTTTCACTATTTAAAACTGTTACTAATATACCTGAAACCTGTTACAAAGATAGCGTGGTCAGTATACTGGTTAAGTGCTCAACAGGGCTTTCACTAGCCTCCAAAATGGAAGAGTCAAAATGACTCTCAATTTTTCACAAGTCATCAGAATATTACAGCAAAAAGATTTGTGTTATAGTTAAACATACCATTAAAAGTAGGGTAAATCCAAAATGATGTCAAAGAAGTGCTTGGTTGTTCTAGAAAAGTGCTCTGTAGCAGGTGCTATGAAACTGTATATTACAAGATAACACTGCTTTCTAGTAGCATGCCATTGCCTAGCAATTGTAAAGTGCAAGATTATTTAGAACTTCTTTGCTTCTTAATACTACAGGCTGTGGAATTTCTCATGTTACATTTGCAAATACTTCCACGTCACTTACTGAACTATTTGTATATTATATTTTTATTTCAGTCTTATTGTCGAGGATTTCACAGTGTTCTAAGTGCATATGATAGTATAGCACAGAGAATTCACCTCAGCGGACCAACCAACTTTGCTCCACTGATACACGCAGCGATAGATATCGTGAAAAATTCAAAATCAGTAAGCTACCAATATTACACACTTATATTATGAATACATTTCAATATTTTATTTAATGTGGATTACATATTTTACTGCAATATCAATTTTCAATATGGTCCACTAGAAAGAAAAACAGACAACAAACAAAATAATAAACAACATAAACAAACTTAAGCATCTTAATGCAGAAAACTAAGAAATTTCTTAAAATCTTAAAATTTTCTAAAGTGTGTCTGCTATACACAATTCAAAGTGATTGATATTTTACATAGTTTTGAACCATAATATAAACAGCTACATGATGAGTCTTCAAATTGCAGGAAATTTCAGCTGCACAAATTTTTAACTGATTAGTCAAAATATTTGATTTTTCAACTAAGATGCTTTGTCAGTGCCAGCCCTGTCGTCTGGTCACTCATTGCTTCACTCATATCTATAATGTATAGTACGGAGATAATGACCTGTTCCTAACCTTTATGCATGAATAATTACAAGGTTCTTGAATTGAATACATCGATTTCGCCAATCAACCATGTGCAGCACAATGTCAGTCCTTAAGATTTGTGTTGTATTACTGGTACACCTAGAGTGTCTTCATGATACTCCCTGCTTATGAAAACATGCAACCAGTGTTATAAATATAGACAATAGATCAGCGAATAGAAGGTTGACAATCAAGCCAAATCCTCAGTTCTATAACAGCATAGTAGAAACAAAGCACTATGTGAAGTTTATAATCTCCATAATTATTGTTGTTTTTATTTCTTTCCAGTATCACATTCTTGTCATCGTTGCCGACGGCCAAGTTGCGTCAGAAAGAGCTACAAAACAAGCCATTGTTGAGGCATCTAACTGGCCCCTTTCCATTATACTGGTAGGGGTCGGCGATGGTCCATGGGACATGATGGAGGAGTTTGACGATGGCTTACCAGAAAGAAAATTTGACAATTTTCAATTTGTTGATTTTCATAAAATCATGTCAACAGCCAGAAATCCTACAGCAACATTTGCATTGAGTGCCTTAATGGAAATCCCGGATCAGTTTAAGAAAATAAAACAATTAAAATTGTTAGATTTTGAATAAATTTCTGCTCAACTGTGAAGAGTCGAATATATATTTTTATATAAAACAGAAAGTTAACCTAATCAATGTGATATTAATAATGTGCCTACATTATTGAATGGAAAGTGTTAGTATTACACAATACGGAGATGATCCTAAGTTGCGTAGCTATTAATTCTTAATTTCTTAGACAAAAATTGGGTTTGTCTAAATCTAAGGGCGGTCTAAACTTTTAAAAATGAGTAAGTGGTCTCAAAATGCTGTTAGTTTTTTTATCACTTGTTTTACTCTACTGTTTGTCAATGCTTAGGTTGTTCTCAAAACGTTTGAATATTCTAAGTGTTGTACATTGTATTTTTCTAACACTAAATGAATGGTTCAGTGATTATCGGAAATTCAAACTTTACAGGTTGTGAAAAAATATGTCTCGGTGTTAAACTAATCAAAACAGCATTAGACTATGACTCGGCTAATCAACCAGGCCTTTGCATGTTTGGTTCCCGGCTGATACCCATTTGGAACCCAAGTGGGTTATTTTCTTCAGTGACACAATGCCTCCTTAAAAGCCTAGTGGTAGACCATCAGCCTCGATCGTGGGGGTCCCAGGTCCGATCCAAGCCGCGTCATACCAAAGATATAATAAAAATGGAACCAGTATTTAGAACAAAAGGAAACTGGCTTCTCTCCTTCATGTCCTCATTTCGAGGATACCATCTGTTCAGGAAGGAGGTGTCGAGGGTGATTAATATAAGTTGGAAAAACTTGTTTCACATTCGACCTAAAATAAATTACTATTATCTATAGTTAACTTATGCTGGGTTAGCATTAAAACAGTTTTATAGCAATGATAAATGTGTCACAAAGGATGAATTCTGTACTGTAACAACATCATCATTGATTGTGAAAGGAGGCTTTGTTGTATTGAAATTCTTTCAGGGTTGCCTGCAAAAGTTACCATCATAGTAGATTTAAAATATAGTTTCATTTGTAATTAGGCCTACATAATATTATGTAAATAAATTGTTTATGCTCAGAATATTACCTTAATATTTTTGCAATATTTTTGTACTTAAGTTATAAATTAAATGATATATATTTTTATAAGTGTCTGATAAAAAATTGTGTCAAACCTATGTTTTGGTAATAACTTTTCCAAAAAATTGCTTAAAGTTTGCAATTTCTTTGCAAATTAATGTTTGCATATTTAGTTAAAGTGTAGAAATAGGGTTCGACATGTGTAGCATTTTATGTAACTTGAGATAATAAACTGCTCTGCTCTGCTCTGCTCTGCTCTGCTCTGCTCTGCTCTGCTCTGCTCTGCTCTGCTCTGCTCTGCTCTGCTCTGCTCTGCTCTGCTCTGCTCTGCTCTGCTCTGCTCTGCTCTGCTCTGCTCTGCTCTGCTCTGCTCTGCTCTGCTCTGCTCTGCTCTGCTCCATTATGTTCTGTTCTGACATTTGACCCTTAAGTTAACCCTTTGATTCCTTACAATGACAAAAAGCCATAATTCGACCATCAAGATTTTTGACTGTAATTTTAGGGTTAGCTTTTCTTTAAATCATGGGTATTTTGGCTATAAAATGTTAAAATTCTGTACAAAATTTAAAAAATGACCCTAGTGGAACCCCTGTGGGCTCATTGAGCATATGCTTTATGATTTCATGCTAATTGTCTAAGTGTTTGCATGTGAGGTATACTATTTTTGGAAATTCATAACACTTTGTATACTTGTAATTTGATTGGAGATTATGACTCATGTATTTAAGTCCGTCATCTGTTTACAAAACATGTATATAAACATTGCAATTTCTAAATTTAATAGATATTGTTTGCATGAGTATGTGCCATGGTGAATATAATGTAGTGATTTTCACTGCCTTTTTATCTGATTAGCTGTTCAAAACAATAAGAATACAATGTTATGATATTACATTGTTTCTACACAAGTGACAAACCTAAATGAATGAACTGTACTATGTATAGATCATCAAGACAAACATCCATTCTTTTATGTTTCCAATATTTATCTTTTTACCAGTGTGTCCCAATAAATAATTTCCTATCCATATATGTTTTTATTTGTGATGCATATTACTAATACATTTCCATTTTGCTATTGTGATGATGTACATAGTATAATACCAGACTGAGTATATTTATTTGTTTGTGATGTATACAAATGTACTAGTTAAGTATAAATGACAAGAATCAGCAAGTTTTTTTCAAGGTCACCAAATATCAACCTTGACCTTGATTTTATAGATAATGATCATTGTGACAAATGACAAATTAAGTTGGCAACAGTAAATAATCATCTTTTATGAACATGACAAAAATCTTCATTTTTCGTGAATCAATATACATTTGTACTAGTATTACACCAATGCTTAAAAGTTACAGTACTACCCATCTAGAGTGGCCCTCTGAAGAGCAATAACCTCTATTTAACAACACCTTCATAATCTCCCTTAGCTAATATTACATTAAATTTAACCTCTGTAGAGCAACCTTTGCACAACAGCCAATATTTGCAGCTCACAAAGGGTGTTGCTCTACAGAGGTTGAACTGTACATTGAAGTATGACCATTTCTATACAACATTTGTGGTTCATTTTTTATTGACATTTTCATTTATTTTCCCTTTTAGCCATATTTGTACATTTGTACATTGAAGTTGACTGTTTCTTTATGATACTTGTGAATCATGGTATATTGACAATCATTGACACTAATTTCATTCATTTTCCCTGTTTATCTTTGTTTCAACTTGTAGATTCATCAAAATGTTGTTTTTATTTTTTACCATATTTTTGATATTGATGTTGTTATGTTACCTTGTTTGCCCGACACGTTTATCGTTTGCCAGACAAGTTTATTGTTTACCACTCTCTCTATTTCTTGTCACTATTACTTTTTTTGCAGCAGTTTCATGTAGCAGGGGTGTCAATATTCCTGATTAATTCGGAATTCCGGATTTGTCTATCCTAAAAGAGCTATGATTTATGATCAAAATAAAAGTTATATGATGAAAATATCTCAAGAATTGTCAAAGTTATGGTCAATTACATCTGCTCTGAAGGGTTTTCTTTGATGCAAACTGAGTTGATTATAGAAAAATGTAATTGAAGGCCTCTTGTTTGGCAAAAATGGTCGACCGCATACGATTTTCCTGATTTTTAAATTGGCCCTGTTGACCAACCTGATGTAGGAGAGATCAGGTAATATTTTCCCAGTTATAGAAATTGTTCAAATTTTGTATTTGGACAGTGTACTGTAAAATCACATATTTTCGTGGGTATTTAAATTTCATGGATTTTGATAAAAATCCATTTTCGTGGGGTTGTTAATTTGTGAATGACAAAACATTGAAGGGTTATACAATGTTATGTATTCGGGAGTTTGATAAATTGTGGACATTAGATTTCGTGGTTTAACAACGAAAGTTCAACGCCATCGAAAAATAGTAATTTTACAGTATCATATTAGAAACAGAATAATGTAAAAATAAACAAAGATCACCAATTTATGAGTTATCTGCCTTGATACGCAAATTTGGAGAAAATCATTAAAATATGTTAAAAGATCACAGATAAGTCAGAAACAAGTTTGGTAACCTAGTATGCTTATTTTTGTATTTTTATGTATCTTTCATGATACTGTGTTCATATTCAGATTGAACAAATTCTACTATATCTTGCCGCCTATCTCACATGGAACTGCCGCACATACCCTTATATAGAAATTGTTGTATATTTTATCTGTTTATTTAATGTTTGTTAACAAGATGGTGTGTAAACATACAAGAAAATAAATATATATTAAACAAGCTATAGTGTTGGTTTGTTCATTATAGACAGTATTTCCCATACTCCAAGACTCCTTCAATTTTCTGTAAGCATTTTAACTTCCTAAATCCTTCCTTTGTTTGTTTATTCGTATTAAATGCCATTTCTCTGCAAGCGTTCGATTAAATATGGCCCCCTATTCGCCTAACCAGTTTTTTTGGACTGTATTCTGTTAAGTACTTACTTATCGTCCCACTGGGACCCTGCAACTGCACATGTGAAGGATATTTTCATGGAAGGGTATGACCTGCTTTATATTTCTAGTGCACTAACCACTGGACCCTGGTCATGACTCTCCCTACTTTTGAATGACAGGCACCAATCTGGTAGGCTCATGTATTTAACAAGCTAGAGCCTCAGCAATTAGGCAAATCAGAACTGACCCCTTACAGGATTAGAAGCTTTGATCTCCCAGTGTCTTAACCACCCTACCACAGTAAGAACACTTGAATTGTATTGTGTGACATGTTACTAGTATGTTACAGTTGAAATATAATATATACATTTGTTCCCAGAGCTTTTGAACATGTGCAGAAGAAATGTGTTGGCATAGGTTTTGTCTATTTGGGTTTAACACCATTTCTCAACAATTTGCAGTTATATACAGACCAAGGGTGGTATTCAATATTGATCTTATTTAATTTGAGAATAAGGATAGTCAATCAAAAAGTTTAATATGGTGTGATCTGATTGGTTATCCTTGTCTTTAAGTCAAGTAAGATCAATATATTATTGTGGCCGATTCAGTTCTAACCAGATTTCCTGGACTGTATCCTTATCAGTGCTAACTTTACCATCCACAAGAAAACAAGACCTTCTCCACATGTGGAGAAAACTGTACATTATAGGTTTTGTACATAGAGGATATTACATGAGTGTCTTTTCATATTGGATTTATTAAACGAGTTGAATAAAATAATAAAATGCGAGGCTCTGCTGTAATGTTCTTTTTATCACATGTTAGCCTTTTCCGTCCGAAACATAAAATAGCTACTTATTTTCACTAATAATAAATGCGTAACTTTGACGACGTCGCCTATACTTTGAGTGACGTCACAGCTTTATTACACTAGTGTATTATCAAAAATAAATAATGGCTTTATTATGCTACCACGACGTCAAACATATGATAAAACGATATATTCTAACATCAAGACACAATACATTATAAACCATTCAGATTGAAAAATTAAACAAAACGCAAGGGTGTCAACAGGGTCAAATTTAAAATCAGGAAATCATATGCGGTCTTCCAACAAGAGGCCTTCAATGACAATGTTCCATAATTAAGTCAGTTTTTTTAAAAAAATCCTTCCAAGCAGATGAAATTTACCATATCTTTGCCATTTCTTGAAATATTTTCATCAAATAACTTTTATTTTGGTCAGAAACCATTGTCCTTTCAGGAATGATAAATCCAAAATTCCGGATAAATCAGGAAAATGGACACCCCTGAAAAAGTGACATGTGTTCTTCGTCATCCGTCAATATCACCGTGATGGCTAGTCAACAAAACATCATATTCACCTCAACATAAGTCTATAACGGTATAATATTTCTAGATGTGTTGTTGTTAAAGTTTTCGTAACCCAAGCCCCCCTCACCTGTGTCAACAAAAAAAGAAAAGTGAAGACATACAGAGTCATTAAATGTTTATTTTGGTATCTGATAATCATAATATTAACAATACAAATTAGCAAATATCACAATGTAGCACAATAAGTGTACAATATAACTTAAAAACAATACTGTATTATAGTTAGAGTATGGGTAACTGTATCATTGAAAAAACATGAACAAAATTTATTTATCCTTAAAGAACACTATATGTGTATAGTTAAAACTTAAGTAGGATAAAATCAATTGAAACGATACCAGTTGTCCTGTCGTGTGCTCAACTATACTCCTTTATAATTGTAATTAATTTATTTATTATTATTACTAGATCTACAAATATCTTACAATTATTTTTCTTTTTTTTTCAATCTTACATAAAAAACATAATCCTTTCGGAGAATTTATTAGTTACTACAAATATTTTACTTTTTTTCAATGATTCAGTTACCTATTATGATTTAGAGCATTTATAAATAAAATGAAACCATGGCAACAAATTATAAAATATGAAAACTTGTAATACAATTGCAGAATACTGTGAAACCAGTTTTATTTGTTGGCATGAAAATTTGTGGATTTTTATAAAAACTCCATTTCATCGACAAATTTCATCCGCAGTTTCACAGTGGCAAATAAGGCTTGAGAAGCAGAGTTTGTTGTTCAGTGTCATTAATTTTGTAATTACAAGTATAATTTAATAGGTCTAGAAAATATTTGTTCATGATCTTTTTAGTGGAGTTTGTATGCATACAATATTAAAATATACCATCCAAGTGGATATGTCCGAGGGTCGAACAGTTAGCTATGAATTTCAGACATTTGGTGTGTCAAAATGTTAGCAATATTTTTATTTCTTACTTAAGTTCTTTTTAAGCAAAAATTTACCCAAGAAGAAATGTTAGCAAATTTTGTTAATTTGCGAAATTGACCAATATTTCTACATCATTAACTTGATTAATCAAACAGACTGAGTACATTACAGGAAATGCAATATATTGAAGAATATTGTCTCAAAAACTCAATAAATGTCTAGAAAAATGTTCCATAGGATTTATAATAACTGATAGGATGACACTAAACTAGCACTGAAACAGCTGAACTCAAAAACAAACCAAAAGTGGTGCACCAAAATAAAACAACAAAGCATGTGGTAGTATAACAACAGCTTAGATTGAGGGGCAAAATTCAAAATCTGGACTATATCCTTTCCGCTACCATAGCGTACTTATGCAGACTCGCCGAGATGGCCATTTCGGCCTTCCGTAGTTTTCGACCTAAATGCCCAAATTCGGGAATTTTGCTGTCATGGGTACACAGGCATCCCAGACTACAGGATATTACGGGCCCAGGGTCGTGCACAGGTTTTTGGGCCCGCTAGACCCCTTTAAAGAGGGCTTTGAACGTAGATTTTACAAAACTGAAATTACTGGTCCTACCCGCCATTGCGGTACGATTCCCTGTGGAATTGCATTAACATTTAGCGCCAAAACGTTTTTATTTTTCAATAGCAGGAATATAAGGCTAGACAAAGGGGTCAGGAACAATGCCCTAAAGGGGCCAAAAAGTAGGCCTGTCTAGCTAAAAAAAAAAAAAAAAAAGAAAAAAAAAGAAGTTTTTCGCGCAAGGGTCACCGTCACATCGTCATTTCCGGTGATCTTTAGTCGAAATATTGACATTTTTTTCTACTTTCGGTTTAGGGTAGGTGTGTAGCATCCGGATGTATCGAGTTTTTATCAGTGCTGCAAGTCAAAAGTGTCTCAGGGACGGGGTATAGGGACCATATGAATTTCTCATAACCCCCCAAAAAATCGTGGTAGCGGAAAGGATATACCAGAAGTGAAAGCTCAATCCATGAGTACATTTAAACATACAAGTTGTTGAGTGATAGTATAAACATGGAAGCAAATAGTCATTCAAACAATTTACTATTCAAATCACAGGTAAGAAATTCAGTAAATACGTTCGTTTGTTTATAATAATCATAATTCATAGTATACGGTAAAACATTAATCCTCAGAGCTGTCTTGAAAGATATTTTCGAAAAAACTTGTAAAATAGAACAGTTGCTTTTCATAGACCAAAAAATATCTTAGAGTTTTTGTGAATAATAGTATATAAGTACAATTCCAGCACTCGATCAGCAGCTGAATTCACCAACAACTACAGTTATAGACAGCCAAACATGAGATTCATTACAGAACGTCCACATCAAATCATTCAATAAATACACTCAAACATACAGTACATGTAATGTATGTACAAATATCTGTTTGATGTACAATCAAACCTGTGTGTACAGCCACCTGAATTAAACAACCACTTATCTGTTATCCCAGATTTAATTGTAAATAATGCAATGTACAGTGTATCAAAATTTAAAAACGTTTGGTTTTAAGTTGTACAGTTCACTAAATTACTTAAATCATTGCACCTGAGGTAGTAATTGCACCCCTTTCCCCTCTCGTTTGTATGTCCGCTAAGCAGATTTTGACCAAGTAGAATTTAATTAGAAATTCCTATCAATATTTTCTTTTTTAACAGGCACCCAATCAATGCCATGTTTGAGTATTCTGAATAATTTGCTTGATATAGGTTTAGATTGCTTTCACAACCAGTAATTTTGAGCGTTGTTCAAATCAGTTATACAATATTTGTGTTGTCCAGTTTCTTACTCCCGAAAATTAGAAAATAATATAAATGCTATAGAGCAGACAAAATGGCTATTATCCAGACAGCTTGTTGACATGGCTAGGTAGCAGGGTCTCATATGCAGATTAGATAATCGCATTTTGAAAATGGTGTTTGCAAAAGTATATTTAATTTCATAGCATTATATTCATAGGTCCGTCTTTCATCAGTAGCCAGAAAAACAAGGGTTTCTCCCCAAAAGTGCCACAAAAGAGTGATCACAGTCAAGTGCATGGTTGATGTGGATTATGCTTTAGAAAAGTCACATACATGTATAATAACAAATCATTAATATTTCTTAACAGTTCAAAATAAAACTGGTATACAATATGCGAAGTAAGGTATCTTAGCACAATGATTAAATTCTATATTCAAACAGCTCATACTTTATTATACAACTATGCACATATTAACTATGCAGTTATGAGCACATATTTTTTCTGAGCAAAATAAACATGATTAAATTTTCAATATTAAATAGACTTAGCACAACAAATAATAATCATCCTAACATTGTAACGGTGTAGTTTGGTGTAAGTTGACTAATGTAAAATCACTTTTATAAGCTTCTTAAGTGAGATAATAATCTCTAGTATTCAAAACTGCTTGTTGTAGTTAATATGTTTATTTTGACAGGTCCAAACAACTCTACAAAGACTATAATGATAGCATTGATTTCTTTACAGCATTGTACAACTGGACGGCAAGCAAATCTGACACTACATGGATAGGTTATAGCATTAACAACGTTACAACAAACACAGTACAAACAAGATATGTTTTTAAAACATGTATGCCCCAATGGCAGCCAAATAGTCAGAAATGGTAAAGGTCACTGTGCCCTTTGACCTACTGACCTCAAAATCAATAGGGGTCATCTACTTTTGATGACCAACCTCCATGTACACTTTGGAGATCCTAGAGCAAAGCGTTCTCGATTTGTTGAACAGAAACCATTTGGTCTACCAACAGACACACTGTCAGACAGACGGACCGACATGTGAAAAGCAATATACCTCCTCATCAAAGATGGGGGGGGGGGGGGGCATAATAGTGACGACATATTTCTGTGATGCATGATCTTCCTAGCAAGCTGTATAATGGTAGGCAGTTTTAATGCTAAATGCTCAGTAAAGATGAATGGTTGATTTGATCCGTATTTGTGGAATGGCGGTCCAATAATGGGAGACTTCAGTGCAACCTCTCCAGAGTGGCCCTCCATAGGGTAACAACCTTTCTAAAGCTACCTAATCATTTTGTTGCAGAAGTAACCATTTACTATAAAGTTCACCTCTACAGAGCAACAACCTCTGTACAACAACCAAATTGTGTGCTTATCAAAGGTTGTTGCTCTAGATAGGTTGTATTGTATATACAGGGGTTCTACTGAGGCATAATGCCCAATCCTGAAAATGTTTTGAGTCCATTATCACACAACCCCACACCAAAACACAGTTCAAACATTATTCTAGTGATAAAATTTAGCTCATGGAATTCCAAATGACCATAACTTTGCCAATTCTCTGAACTTTTTCACCAAATAACTTCCATTTTCTGCAGAAAGTTCATTGTTTCTAATGCAGTAAATCTGGATTTCCAAATTTTCAGGTATAGTAGGACCCTTGTATATATTCCACTGACTGACATGTCTAAGAAAACAAGACTGCGTTCAATAAACGCTTATGCCCCCTGTGGAAGCCTTGTCTATAAATAAGTCCAAAATTAGGTCAAGGTGAAGGTCAAAATGGGGTTAGGTGATACAGGTGTGTGGAGAGTGTTCATATACAACATCCATGCAAGTATAAAAGCTTTGTAGCAAGCCATATTAATGCTAGAAGAAACAGTCAATTTGGGTTAACCAGGACGGACGGACGAACGAACGGACGGACGAACGAACGGACGAACGGACGGACGGACAGGTGAATCACTATATGCCTCCCGATCTATCGATACGGGGGCATAAAAATAAAACCTACACTTTAAACAGATGAATCTGTGTAAGAAAATAGCACTACAAAACATCTTGATCAGTAAATAAACCTGCCTGATATAGAACCATTTAAACAATAAATGAAAATGGCAATACTAAATACCTTCAATTTGAACAAATTAATACAAAAATGTTAAGTACTCTGATATGTGGTAGGTGAATGTAACATCTTGATTTTAACTTCACAGTGGTCCTACTGAGGTCCTACTGCCCAACCATGAAAACAAGTCAAAAGTTTCTTTTGGGTGCCATTAGCGAGAGATAGTTCTTCCTAAAGCAGCAAATCTGGACTTCCGGATCATTCCGGAATTGTAGGACCACCAACTTCACACCAACTTCAATAATAGAGTGAAATAATGAAAAGCAAATGACACAACCAGTGTTTGGAACCAATGGCTTAGCACAAGTTTGCAACAATACCTTACATGCACAGGAAATTAGAATAAGTCGAGACTTTTAAAAAATGTATAAAATGTTCATAATTATGCCCTATATAGTGTTTGTATCATTATCACTAAATTCATGTTGACATAGTTCAAAAACCATTTAACCTGGTCCTCGACCTTTATGCATGAATATATATTACAAGCTTCTTGTGCAGAATAAATCTATTTCTACGAGAAATCTTGTCTTGTCGGTATTTACATTACTGTTTACAGTACACATTGTGCATATTAGTAATACTCTCCACTCATGAAAACAAAGACCGAAATTAAATTACAGACTAAGAAATAAATGGTACAATTATGCTAATAGAAGGTTCAAGGACCAGGTTAATTTGATCTTACTATTTTAATGCCCCTCGCAGATAATACTAGAATATTACCAACAACCATATTGATTAAAGAAAATGAAAAACATTTTCAATAACTCGTATTAAAGTTGTTTTGCAACTACCGAAAAGGAAATACTTTATTTTTATTAATTAGCTTGGCAGAAAATATGTAACTATATTAAATAATATTAATCAAATAGCAACATAATTTCTCAAAAACTTAACATAACTTAATTCCAATGGCGGGAACTTTTGATTTACAAATGAACACTAAATCCATAAAATATTTTCAAAAAAAAGATTAACTAATATGTCAGTAATTTAATACAAACTAATTCAAAAGCAAACCACTAGTAAATGTAAGCATCTTTTTTAGTCAAATCATTTGTGAAAAATACTAATATAACATAATACCTCTTTAACAACCTGAAAATTGTAACATGATTTAAAATATGGTGTATATGGATGGTACATTCAGTGTATGTCTACTGCTGCCGTTCTCTGTCAGGAGTCCTACAGGGACATAAAGCTCAATCGTGAAAATGCGTCATAAGTCAGTTTCCGGTGCAATTAGCACACACCCATACTCCAAAATTCTGTTCAAACATCATTAAAATTCAGCTTATGAAACTTCAAATGGCCATAACTTAGTCAATGGTTTGAATTTTTTCATCAAATTACTTTCAGTTACGCTCCTTTTTCTATTGCAACCGGATTATTCCGGAACTGTAGGACCCCTGTTCTGTATGGCTTTGACTTGTCTGTGCATGAACAATACGGTATGGTAATTAAAGCTACTAATTCTAATATCGGTTTAAGATTTTACCCCGAGTTGTTACTTTATACGCTATTCTGGCTCCAATCTCCAAAAGCATCTCAATCCGAGATAAATCTCATCTCAAATATTGCCATGTGTAACTTTTGAGCTAATTTCCATGGGAAGCTGGACTCAATTTTGATATCACAAAACAGAAGTTTATAACATTGCTCTTTGGTGATTACAGATAAATTTCATGAGCTCAAGCTTCAGATTCATTTGAGCAAAATCTTAATTTGAGCTGAGATTTCTACATGAGATGCTTTGGGAGATCGGAGCTTGATTTAAAAGAGATGAGCTAGAATGTGTACATATCTCGAGCACCTTTGGGGGACAAATGCCAAGAATGACCTCCCTTGATAAGGTGTCTTGTTCAAGTCCATTTCCAAAATAGGATTGTCTCCCTTTCACTCTCATTATGGGAAAATAATTGGCAATTGACTTGGGTCAGGTGGTGTGATTTGAAGCATCTATGGGGTAATGTGTTAATGTTTGTAAGTAGGTGTAGATAACTGTATATGTGTACTGACATTATGATGAGAAATTTATGAGAGACATTGTGCAGGCTGCTGTCAGAAGTTTAACTAAAATGAAAATTGACAGGGGTGCTACTAATGTACTGTAGACATAATTTTGAACATACTTCAGTACCAATTGATGAAAAATACTGAATGATGAAGTATTGATATTTTCGATATTTCTTCAGGAGCTAGCTAGTACATTTCATCACACTACAGTATACAATATGATACACTTTTCTATCATACAAGACTAAAACATTCTAAATATCTTCACAAAACAAGAGAAATTGGAAATTCCACTAAAAAATTAAGTCCCTAACTCTGGGGAAACTTCGTTTCAGCAAAACACACTTCAGTACAGATCTTCTCATGCTGATACTCAACTTTTGTGCAAATTTCATTAAATAGAAATGTATGCCAACCAACTGCCCACCAAATTCACTAATGTATGAACCATTTGTAAGTGGAAAAACATGGTTTAAAGAGTAATTAATTAATTAATTATACTACACAGTATCACGTTTCTACTCTGTTACAGCGACATGACTTCACATTATATCATATACTCCACACAGAAGATCAGCAGATATACACACAACAATAAACACGACCAGGCACCAGCACTATAACACATATCTGTTAAGCCTAGGTCCCACTAAGGAATTCCACAACTGCGATGTTCTCCTGATTTCTTCCGATACCATCCGATTCATCACAACTTCTTCCGATATCACAAACTGTCTCATGACTTCCCTGAAGCATTCCCTAGATTGCACGGAACCTGTTTCCGATGTTCAGATAGCTTTTTAATTTCCGTTGGAAGTACATCAGCGAGGCGAAACATGCTCA
Organism: Spisula solida; assembly: GCA_947247005.1. Lineage (NCBI taxonomy): Eukaryota > Metazoa > Mollusca > Bivalvia > Venerida > Mactridae > Spisula > Spisula solida. The sequence goes on from OX365957.1 coordinate 22,299,792, forward strand.
GTGGGACCTAGGCTTTACACACCCGTGCCCAGATGACATGTTTGATTTATTCCACTCGCATCAACAAACTATGTAATAGAACGGATCCTCTCTCCTTTGTTGACCATTCTATTTCACTGTTACTTATTTGTGGATCAATGGGCTCGTTGGCCCCTATAGATTGTGGTCCTATTTTGTATGATCCAGGTTTAACACAAACTTGAAATGCCACACGCACATGATGAACTTTTCTCGTCTTAGGATCGATGACTCTGAAATTAACCAATGATTCAATTTATACAATGGTTAAAATTTTAAACAACATGTCTATAGCACACATACATCCCTATAGATTTTCGTGCATCACTGATTGAAGGTCAATATTAAAGTCAAAACAGGGCTGCAATCCCTCAAACATTAAATCGGTTATGTTAACTAATTTATTCATTATTTCGATTCTAACATAGCCAATATTCAGCATTTGACGCATCAAGACATAATAACCACAGCACTATTACAAAGTTATTTGCCATAATTTATTTGTGTTTTAACAGTAATTCATGCAGACCTTGGTTTCCTCTATGTGTATATAGGTGAAACTGCTGGTTGTGTTTGAATTGTTTATAATACAGACAAACCTGAATTTAAAGACCACCTATTAAAACAGCAAACAAGACTGCGTTCAATAAACGCTTATGCCCCCTGTGGAAGCCTTGTCCATAAATAAGTCTAAGTCCAAAATTAGGTCAAGGTGAAGGTCAAAATGGGGTCAGGTGATACAGGCGTGTAGAGAGTGTTCATATACAACATCCATGCAAGTACGGAAGGTTTGTAGCAAGCCATAATGATGCTAGAAGAAACGGTCAATATGGGTTAACCAGGACGGACGGATGAACGAACGAACGGACGGACGGACGAACAAACGAACGGACAGGTGAATCACTATATGCCTCCCAATCTATCGATACGGGGGCATAAAAAGTTGTCTTTGTTACAGGTGGTCTCTCTGAACAGGCTAAATACTACAGTAACTGAAAATGGTCTAATAAAGGATAAAATAATCTCCGACCGCTGTGCAGCGAGAGATTGATTAGTTATTTGCATACAGGATTTTGAGTGTAGTGTTTTTTAACACAGCTTTGACTGCACACAATAATGTCTGTAACTTACTTATGTTTCGGTGAAAATTCATTAGCGCCAGCATATTTTAACGTTGGAGACAGGAATATAGTGTTGACAGATGTTCCGTCAGGTTGGGATTTCTCAGTAAACATCAACGGTTGTGGTAATAATACACTTCCACCACTCATAACTTCACCTAGTAATAAAACCGTTAATTATAGTAACAAATGTTTATATTTAGTAGAAAACCGTTAATTATAGTAGCAAATGTTTATTTTTAGTATCAGAACAGTTAATTATAGTAACAAATGTTTATTTTTAGTATCAAAACAGAGGAGTATAGAAACAAATTTTTATTTGTAGTAACAAAACAGCTAATTACAGCAACAAATTTTTATTACTAGTAACACAACAGCTAATTACAGTAGCAAATTTTTATTACTAGTAACAAAACAGCTAATTACAGTAACACATTTTTATTTTTAGAAACAAAACAGTTTCAAATGTTTATTTTAGCAATAAAGTATTTATTTTTAGTAATACAACATTTATATTTAGTAATAAGGCATATGCTTTCCAGTAAAACAAATACAATGTTGAAAGTACATGAGAACATGGGAATCTCAAACGAGGCCCATAAATAAATGTAGGTGCAACTTGGTTCCAAAAAAACTTAACCTAAGATGCACAATAGCTACACAGGCTGATAAAAAATATTCTACTAAGTATCATGACAATAGCAGAGATACTTTTGGAGGTATGTGGAATAAGACTGTCAGCTGACCAACCAACCCACATAACAGCCTGAATGCACCAATCTAATAAATAAGTTTATTCCTTTCAAAATGCTACTCAATAATTCTGTACACATATTGAAAGGAGGGAATTTTATACAGGGGTCCAACTGAGGCACAATGCCCAATTCTAAAAATAGGTCGCAAGTGTGTCTCGGGTGCCATTTGCACACCCCTACACCAAAATTCAGATCAAACATTGTTCTATTTTTAAATTCAGATGACCATAACTTTGTCAATTCTTGGAATTTTTTTATTTTCTACAGAAACATCCCCTCTTTCTTATACTGCAAATCCGAATTCCTGATTAATCCGGAATTGTAAGAGCCCTGTTAATACTGACCCGTTGAATGTAGATCTCCTGTGTCTAGTATTTTTCTTAAACTTTCAATCTTTGAACCAAAGTATGCAACATGCCATTTCTCATCTACATTCCATATGTTCACTTTCCTGGGCAACCTGTAAATAAAGCCAATGTAACCAAATATAAATAAACATCAAATGTTACCCTAAAACAATGCCAATCATGGGTATGGTAAAATAACAATATTATTTAGGTGGGCATTTGTTTTCTTGGATTTTGGTAAAATGCAATTTTGTAGGAATTGGGAGCCCACAGGAACTTTCACTGCGGTCGAGTTGTGCTTGAGCTACGGATTAATGTGGCTGCCTTCTACTGCCAACTAACAACGCAAGGACAACGTATATGGGCAGCATATATATAATATATAAGTACGGTCTCCGTATGATAACATATGTATAACTCACTTAACATGTGTGCAATCTACCATGCACGCAGCCATTCGTAACCGTGCATGTGGCTTGAGTGGACATACTCCCTCCGTTCTCCCCATGCTTTAGGAAAAACTTAGCAGCCATAGCCTCCATAAAAGCATGCATGTTGGGTTGTGACTGGGCCTTTACCACATGTGGAGAAAAATCAACAATAATTTTTTTCAAGGAAGGGTATGAATGTAAACCTGGACTTTACCTCAGTCTGAACATACACCAGCCATACTGAGTGGCATACTCCTTTGGTGGGTCACCTTTCTGGTGGTATAATTCTTCACCTCTAAGTTTATGGCACATTTCACAATAACATACATGTTGACTCAAATCGAAATATCCATCTAAAATGAAAATGACAGACAACTAAATTTACTATAAAATGTAGAGCACATGTGAAGATTACATAAGTGATAAGACCACTTCAAAATTAAGAATACAATTTTCAAATCCATTTGCAATGTTTTGCACTCACTCTGAACCTCAATATTAAGACCACCTCAACAACAGCACTAGTTTTCACAGGGCTCAATGATGATCTAATTATTGAGGTTTTTCACTTACTATGCACTTAGAATCTGTTCTTTTTCTTTTGTTTGTACATTTTTTTGTGCGTATCATGCTCTGCTGTTTCTGTTGAGTTCTTTCCTTTCCTATCTGATTTTTTATTAACTTTTTGTTTAATAACAATGACGTCATTTTCCTCTAATTGATACACAATGTACACATCATTACTGAAGGGGCAAGGAGTGGTGGAACAATAGGGAAAAGTGTAGAACATATTTGTATCCATGCCTCCATACATACCTGGCAAGGTTAGTTGTGCTTTTATTCTCAGACAGAGATTTTGATATTCACAATGTCTCAACACGGAACTATGTTCTATCACAGGCTGGTGGACTTTCTCCTTCACAGCTGAAACATACAGTATACCAATCACATACATAATGTTTCAATAGTGATTTTAGGTTCACGATTCACTAATTTAAAAACTGAGCAGTAGTAAGCTTAGGTCAGAGTTCATTATGAAGGAAATACAGTGTAAACTCTTCAGAATGGCCTCTTGAGCAACAACCTATCGAAAGCAACATTATCATTTGTTACAGAAATATCTATTCACTACTTATTTACCTCTTCATAGCAACAACCTCTGTTAAACAACCAACTCTAGTGTTTCCTAAAGGGTGGTGCTCTAGAGAGGTTGCATTGTAAATTTTACCAAAACAATGTTTAAGAAAAAGGTTTGGAGACAAGGCAGGCCTAGACACTAACTATTTTGGCCACTGGTCTGACAGGGCAAAAGCGCCAAATTTGTAAATAGGACAGTTACTGGTCCTCCAGAATTTTCACTGGTCCTTCTAGATTTCCACTGGTCTCGGACCAGCGGACCAGTGTTAGTGTCGAGCCCTGCAAGGATATATCTGTCCAAAAATACTTCTTTCATAAACTAAAACTTTTCAAAAATTAAAATACAATGAATATTCAAACAAAACTTTTAAAACAATCAAAATACAATACATATTCAAACAAGTGGACTAACCATCCTCTAAGTCAGCTTTTTCTCTATCTTCTAATTTAGGGTATGCAAGTCTCATAGCATTATCTTCTGACACTATTGTTACCTGCAATGAAGCAAAGATTGATTATATATACCAAAACTTCACAAACACCTAATCCAAATTACCTTCAGGATCCTGATAGAAAACTAAATGTATATATGTATATAGTAAATAAATTGAAAAAAAAAACATGAGTGAAAGTTTGAAATTCTGAAAATCCCGAAATCCTCAAAAATCGACAATTTATATACTATGGAAAATAAAGAAAAACAGGCTTCGGGATCAAGAAGTCACAGTTTCATCACAGTCTGCCCCAATAGTCAATTTCTCTGAGTAAGAACTAAGTTAATAGTGAACTTGTGACTAAATGATCAATGGTAGATGTATAGTCCGTCAAACTGATGCATGTCTGAAAATAGACCATAACTGGGTACTTTCATAATGTAAGCTTACCCTTTCACACTGTCCATACAGATCTACCATACCATGACAGGGTACGGGTACATCCCGTGCAGCTATACCCTGATCAATACCGTTCACATACACATGTAAACTGTTCTCATCGTCCAGTAACACACCCACAGTATGACCAACTTGTAACTTATCTAGATTACAACCATAATGTTCCTTGATCTGAAAATTATAAATCTAAGTACAGTCAAACCTATATCAAAGACCAACTGTAAACTATTACAAAATAAAAGTTATGTCTGCAAAGACCACTAATTTAATCTCCCATTAGACCATTTTCAATTAGAGCAGGGAGATTTGGCATACCCTTTCAGGCAAAAATCAAAAGAACAAATAAGTCACTATTCTGGCAAAAATAATGTCAAAACTGTGTTAAAGCCTAGTTGCTAACAAGGCCACTATTACAAAATTGTCTGCAATGACCACCATTTGTGATTTTACAGTAAGTGATCATACCTTAGATCCACATGAGTAGACTTGATCAGCTTGTATAACAACACATGACTTCTTTATGGCAATAGCTGATACAGGAAATGAATATTTCTCCGGGGAGAAACCAAGATACCCGACCATTAATGACGAGCTCCAATGACTGTTTAACTTGTCTATCCGTACCTATAGAATAACAATATTTATTACATATACATATCAATGCATTGTCACAAATACAGGCAAAATTGCACAGAAGAGTAGAGGGCAACAGATTGCATTTTCCCTAACATGCATATACGTTGTGTTTTATGCCGAATATATCAAAGAATGTCAAACTAGAGCCATAACTATACTGACACAATTTTACAGTGACCGTGCTGTGTGACACTGTCAAAGATAGTTTGATACAATCCAAAATAGTCACCAGTCAGCTATTTGTTATTACTATTATTATCATTATATCATCATCATTATTATATTATAATGTGAGCACACAAAATATGCAACTACTATCATTCACTTTAAGATTTTTTGTGTGAAGTTTTATGTGAAATTTCATGAATGAAAATACCACAAAACAAAGGAAAGTAAGTTTGCTTTACAAGATCTTGCTCACAAAATAAATCAACAAACTGAGTAACTTTCATTATACCCCCCTCCCCCCACAATTTGTGAGGGTAAAAATTTTGTCATTTAAAACTGGACTCACCCGAAACAAATGATTTCTGACTAGAGGTTTATTTGTAACTGCGATAGCCTGATTATAGCTAGCAACCCGTTCTATCGTCTGGTTACTGTTGCTAAGGAGAATGTTTTTACCATGGTTACAATGGAATTCTGGAACACATATACTGGCCGTGTCTTGGTCCTGATCACGATCTAATGGCTGTAAAAGAGAGTAAAGAATTAGTTTAAAGTGACGAAAATTCTAATAGAAAGAACTTACACAAATCCACTGCGTAATTGTGTAATAAAACATATGAATCAAGACTGCATTCAATAAACGCTTATGCCCTGGTGGAAGCCTTGTGCATAATTACTAGCTAAGTCAATCAGTGGTCATAATTATGTTGAAATGTTGGACGATGTAACATGACATTGACAATGTAAGGTGCTTATGATCATGGTAAATAAGTATGCTTAGTTGGAAAGCAATGCCTTGATGGACTTCAAAATTACAAGATTTTCAAAAACTTGAAATTTTGGTTTAAATTTTCAATGGGGACGAACAAAAGGACAAGACAATCACTACTTGTCTCCCGCATCAGTAATGCTGGGGCATAAACACATCTTACTACATCGATAATCTTGGTACAGATTGCTTATTTCAAAATAAAGGGAGGTACAGTCTGTGAATTAAAGATTTCAAACTACTTGCCCGAATCGGCAAAACTTAATTGCTTTCCTATATACTCTATGCATAATTACTGCAGAAGTTACTTGCCCAATAAAAAATTATTTGGCCCGGACAACCGGACAAGTGCTAATGTTGCAGACTGGAGGTAGGCAAAATAAATAATTATCCAGATTTAAAATGCAGGTCACATGACTTACCAGTGATATTTGATGGCCAGTCTCGGACTCTACAGAAGGTGTTGTTGAACTACTATCTGTTGTCAGAACAACACTACTGATCACAGTCACTGATTCTACCATACCAAACAAATCTATCACAGCAAATACATTCTGAAACAAATCATAAGTCATTTAGAAAGTTGAGGAGAGATTCAACCAACAGTTTCCAACACACCTCATAGACATATCTCAGCACAAATTTACTTAAATTAGAGTCTGACTTTGAGACAACCATAAAGTTAGAGCTCTAAAAATGTTGCTGTAATAAAGTCAGAAGAACAATTCAGTTATGAGATAACAAATTTGAGTCTGGTCTCTTATGGAATTCAGCTCAAATAGATATTTAGGCTAATAGGTAGCTAAATTATTCTTTTTTAAATTCTATCAGCTATACTAATAATTTCGTTTTGCATTCTAAAGGTTAAAAGGTTAACTGCTAGACCAAATAGTGATATCCCCAATAGTAATATTAATTGTAAGGGAACTAACCTTAGGTATATTTGAAGCAGCGATGCCTAAATTTTCACCATTCAAGTATAAATGCATCGTTCCATCATGACTTCGTCTGATACCTACTTTATTTCCCACCTAGAGATAGCAAAATATACACACATGTACATAAATCTGTTCAAAGGCCAAAGGGTAGAAAATACACATGCAAAAATAAAAGAACAGTTTCCATTGCAATGATTTAATGTCATTAAGTTTCATTTCGACTTGGGAGTAAATATAGTGAACCATTAAATTAGGCAAATAGTAAGTAGTAAATAGATTCATGATTGACATGGACAGTCTCGTGGCTAAAGAGTCTATCCCAAGAGAATTGGGAGTGCAATTTTGATCCTAGACATTGACATGCAGAAGCCAATTAGGACTGACCTGTTATAGTTTAACTCCCCAGAGCTTGGACTATATGCATTTTCCTGGACTCGTTAGCCCAGGGTTACAATAAAGTGACTATGACTTAAATACTCTTAAGTTAGACATTAAATACATAACAATAAAATGTAAACAGCTTAGAAGACTCAACGGCGAGTCTAATGTGACTGGGTAGGCTCTGTATGACTTAAATACTCTTTAAGTTGGGCTTTAAGCACTTGACAATAACAGGGTTCCCACAAATTTTCTAAGACAAAATTCCCTGACTTTTCCCCGACCACAGAGCAGTTTTCCCTGACTTTTTAGAGTGATCGGGCGACATCGGCTTCTTTTTGTTAGAGCAAAATATGGCAATAAAATAAGAGAAAAGGAGGCTATATTTGCTCTAAATGGTACAAAAGAGTTAAGGATAGCAGTATTTAAGGCTGTTGATTAACATTAATTTAATACAACTTAGAAATACTCTGAGCGAGCATAGCGAGCGAGAATATTTTTCAGTCTTAGGTATTTTCTTCATAGGAAATGACAATTAACGACAGCTTCAATGAAAAATTCCCTGACTTTTCCCTGACTTTTGCTCAATTTCCAAATTTCCCTGACTAATTTCATAATTCCCTGACCTTTCCCTGACCTTGAAAAAATTGTGTTTTTCCCTGACTTTTCCCTGACCGTGGGAACCCTGAATAAAGGTAAATAGCTTAGAAGAGAGAGTCTTTCTCTATTATTTACTTACAGAAAGTCTCTCTAGAGATGGAGCATAATTTTCTTTAATTGTAACACCAGATTTCTTCACATCAGTTCCACAAACTATCCAAGTTGGCTTTGTAGTAAGCTCCAGAGCTGATCCGGGTAAAACAGATGTTGGACTCGAATCTGAGATAGCCATTGAGGTGAGCCCAATCCGTAATGACCCAGACCACTGATTTGAAAGTTTTTCAATTCTGATTTCAAAGATTTCATCTTTCTTTAGAGGGTCGGAACTGAACACCAATCCATGGTTGAAGTTAGTGTTACGTGTAGCCGTATGACTGGTAGATGATAACGTTATACCCTTACCACAACAATGACTAAACCGGTGAGATTCTGCAGAGAGAAAATGATATGAAATCAAAGTACAATAAATCAATAAAAAAATTTTTTAAGAAATAGACACCAACAAAAACCTGAACTTACATTCCTGCAGATGCCTACGCAGACAGCCTTGTCATGACAGCTAAAATAGAATCTCGACAGGTGGGACTCCCAATAATGTTATTTTTAATTGTTAAATGACCTTAAAGATGTTTATGTTCATGTGCCGTGCCTTTTTATTGACTTCAAGGATACATACAGGCTTTATTATTATTCAGCCATATATTAATCAAATCCCCGCAAGCATTTCAATTTGTTTTTAAAGAATTGATTTATTTCAATTATTTTTGAAATTGATGCATTTATGAACCAATGCAATTGCTGTTTGGTAAAAATCTGCAAATGTTTTCATCCTCAAATTTGAAGTCAACTATAAAATATCAGGAAGTTATCTTTGAAACATACCTGCAGTGCTGGCTGGAGAATTAAAGCTTGTATGTTCTGCTACTGCTCGGTTGATAGCATTGTTATCTGTGGGTAAGATACCTGACACACTGGTTATAGACACCTGTGCACACTGGCCATACAAATCTACCACAGCAGAAACACCTGAAACATATAGCAATAATACAAATGTACTGTCAAATATATGCTAGTCATCACCTGATATAAAGCAACCAACTGTCTTATATAGAGCCAAATCTGTTTTAAGGGTCACCTGACACAAGCAGCAACCATCTGTCTTATATAGAGTGATCATGTGGTATAAGCAATCATCAGTCTTAAACACAGGGGTGTCAACAGAGACAAATTAAAAATCCTGAAAACCATATGCGGCCGACCATTTTTGCCAAACGAGAGGTCTTCAACCACTTTGTTTTCATATTTATTGAATAAAATCTTTCAGAGCACATTAAATTGACCATAACTTTGCCATATGTTGACGTATTTGCATCAAATAACTTTTATTTTGGTCAGAAACCATTGCTATTTCAGGATAGACAAATCCGGAATTCCGGATTAATCAGGAATATTGACACCCCTGTAAACAACAACCTTTCTTAAGCAATCATTTGTCTTATGCAACCACAGGGATTCCATTTGACTCGGGAATAGGGGTTTTGACCCTTGAAATTTCCAAAAACAACATTTCGACCCTCAAGATTTTGGTACGAAGAGTCTTTTTTTCTTAAAATCATGGGTATTTTGCCTAAAAAATAGTAAAATTTAGTCAGAAGTAGCAACATAACCCTTCAGATTCAGAATTTAGTGGAACCCCTGAATAAGACATAATTAACAATGATCCCATTATTTTATACATAATGTCATGTTAAACAAGATCAAACTAATCTATTCTAAAAATGACAGAACATACCAGGTGGGATGTCGGAGCAAGCAACACCTTGGTCAGTTCCGTTGAGAAAATAATGTAGAGTTGCATCGGAACAACGCATCATACCAATACGACAACCCACATTCACAGAGTCTAGATCTAGTGGATACCCATTCCTTATAGTAGACCCATCCTGCATAATGGCTGATCCACTGAAATAAAATATCCTTAATCATTTGTAAAGGGTAGAATTATGAATTTATATTATAACCTACATTCTGAGCCAATGAAAACAACGATTTGTGCCGGATTTTCTATCAGCCAATCACATAAAATGCACAGTATGATCTATTCAAAATGTCGTAACAACAGCTTTACCTTGTCATCATCACCAATCTGAATTGTCGTCGGTCAATCGGAGATTAAGTCAAATTTTGCCAGTCATTCACGATTTTTTTCTGTAAGGACCAGCCGACGGACAGTTTTCACTAAGTCTTTCCACTTATTGCATGAATATAGTTGAATGATTGCACATGTAAATTGCAAGCAAAATCTCGGAAAAATAATATTTCGTATAGCGGTCATAGGACCCGAAACACTAGCAATTTGCGTCAAATGACGCCTCGAAAACTGATCATAGGGTTCACAAATTCACATGTTATCATAGCGTCCACAACTTCAGATGTTATCATAGCGATCACAACTTCACATACATGTATTATCACAGTAAACCACTTACCTCAACATCCATGTATCATACTCTATATCAGTCATAGTGTTGGGAAATTCTAAATCTTCTGGTTTGATCAAAGTCACACCTATAAATAGACAAACAATGATTTAAAAACATCAATGGCGTAAGTCCACACCTTCTCTTTCTATACAAATGACATTCCTTTTCTTTCCGATACCCAATTGCAAAGAAAATTTAAAGTTTGATTTAAACAAAATTCAGAGATTTTAACAACATTTGAATAAGTTTGTGGTCTTCTGGGAATTTTAAGAATATAGACTCGGCAATACCACCTCAACCAAAATATAGTACTGGTGATAGTTTAAAATCTGGATTTTTTAATAATGTGCTTGAATAAAGTGCCAAAATGGGGAACTAGACTGCAATATTGTGTGTTCTAAATTTTAAGAAGGTCTTACTCATGATAAGGTCTTAAAGTGAATTGTTGCTGTAATGACAACAATCTTTTTGCATATGTTAGCCAAATAATATTTTCAGTAAGAAAAGGGTGGAAGACATGGCTTTTCCAGTAGAAGTTGGATACAGGAATTTTCTATATTAGTCAGTATGGAAGATGATGGGAACAGCAGGCGTCAAGGCTGGGATGCACAAGTCCCCAAACCATGCGCTCGGCAGTTGGCTCCGGCTTTCATGAGGCAACATGGAAATCAGTGCTGTTGGAGCAGTGGCTTATCACAACTGCAACCCTCAAGAGAGCGTGTTCCGAGTTAAGGGGCAAAACACCTAATGAACAAGACTGCGTTCAATAAACGCTTATGCCCCCTGTGGAAGCCTTGTCCATAAATAAGTCTAAGTCCAAAATTAGGTCAAGGTGAAGGTCAAAATGGGGTTAGGTGATACAGGCGTGTGGAGAGTGTTCATACACAACATCCATGAAAGTATGAAAGCTTTGTAGCAAGCCATATTAATGCTAGAAGAAACGGTCAATTTGGGTTAACCAGGACGGACGAAGAATGGACGGACGGACGGACGAACGAACGGACAGGTGAATCACTATATGCCTCCCCATCTATCGATTGGGGGGCATAAAAATGGATACTCGGCTGATGCATCTTTATTTATCAGTATTCTGTATTATATTATTATATTCACCTGCTTCAATGGAGCCTGACCAACGATCGACCATTCTCTCAATGACCACTTCAAATAGCTCATTATCTTTCAATGGTCGACTGCTAATAACAATAGCATCATTGAACTCTCCGGTAGCATTAGGACGTAAAGCTGAAAGCCCTCCATTAGATATAGCAGAGTTACTGCCATGTAAACGATGAAACATGAGATAATCTGTGTCCGCTAGGCTCGAAAAATCCATGTCTGGGATACTTAAAGAATCTGCAAAATAAATGATTAGATTTGTTACCTTTGTCAAGAAATAGGCCACTGTTTGTCAACGGTACTTCAAACAAGCATTCAAAAATGTATTTTTACTGTATTTGGCAAAATACAGTAAACTCCCTCAAAACCGGACCCTCTCCGGACCGGTTCGAAAGTCCGGTTTTGTGGGAGGTCCGGTTTTGTGGGAGTTCTGTATCATGTACACTTTGATATGTTATCATAGGGAATATACTGTGTGTTTCATGATACATGTTACGTTACATGTACAGTGCAACCTTTGTAGAGCATCACCATTAAGGGAGCTGCAAATATGTGCTGTTGTCTTCTCGAAGTAGTTGAATTTAGAGTGAATATCATCTTGGTGAAAATGTGAAGGTGTTGTTGTAGAGAGGTTGTTGCTATACAGAGCGCCGTTCCGGAGAGGTTGTACAGTACAAGTTGTTTCGTCGTTTTGTTGTTATATTGTCATACAAATCCCGAAATGCAAGTGTGAGCTAATTAGAGACATATCAATTAAATACGATTTAGTGCAGTGTTTGTCGTAATTACAGCATTTTGATGGGCTTAACGATCCTTTGTTCTGGTTAATGTTTGTTGCAATACCTACCTCAAAAACAAAACATCAAATGGAAGGACCGTTTTCTTATTACGTTCGTAATTAGGCAATTATTTAATTTCATCGGCGAATTTCACAAAGTATTTTTCACGCCAGTGCAAATTACACGCGAGACCGTTTAAGAGTAAACATTAAAAACACGACTTGTTAATCGCACCTTTTGTTATGACACGTTCTTTAACTAACAACAAACAAAGTGACATTTTAAAAAGAAAGTTTTCTGTCAGGTGAGACAAATATACGCGTCCGGTATTCTGGAAGTAAATATCGTTGAAAATCTTGTCAGCGGACCGAAAATGCCGTCCGGAATCCGGAATTATGAGAGTCCGGTATTGCAGGAGCTTTTTAAGTTAACTTTATAAGAAGAAAATACGGGACCTAGGAAATCGTCCGATTTTAGGGGGATTCCGGTTTTGAGGGAGTCCGGTTTTGAGGGAGTTAACTGTATAAACCTTTGCCAAGAAAAATGTGATTTCAAGCATATTTCAATCAGAATTCATTGTTCTAAAAATTCTTCATGGTTATCTGGGGATTTTTTTGGGGATTTGAATGATTTGTTTTATGTCTGACTCTTGCAAGGGTGGCTAGGCACTGCCGTCGTTACTGTTTGGCTTTGGATTGTCTGTACGCTACAGTATTTATTATAATAAAGTAATAACAAACCTGACTGATCAACAATGGTAGCCTGAGCAGCTTGACCGTACAGATCTATAACACCATATACATTCTCAGGTACATTACTAGCAGCGGCACCTTGGTCAATACCATTCACGAAAAAATGTACCGTGCCGGAATCCTTTCTAACTACACCTACACGATCTCCGGCCTGTAATAAGAAAGTGTTGTACATGTACAGTGATTTTTTTCCTTCTTTATTAGGGTCGGGTAAACGGACCCTTTCCCAATTGCAAATAGGCTATACTTTTCCCAAATTTGAATGGAGAAATTCCCAATAAACAATTTAAAATCGGACTTAAAATGACAAAGTTATGAGCATTTTTGACAATGGGTCAAGCATAACAGTTCAAAGAAACCAGTAAACATTCACATGTAATCTCTTTTTCGGTTTTATTTCGCCTTTATGCTTCATAGAATTTCCCAATTTCAAGTTGTCACAACATGAATATTCCCAATCTGAACGGACCCGGACCCATTCCCAAAGAGGCAACAAAAATCGCTGATGTATTATATAATGTTTCAGTCTTTAGTTAATGCATACAAAGCAACAAAATGTGGAAATTCTAAAAAAATCACATTAATTTTATGCCAATTCTTCCTTTAACTATATTCAGGCAGGTCCTATAACTTTGATAAATTAGGATTATTTCTGGATGATCAACAATGACATATTTCGTAAATTTTAATCATAATTAATCAACATTTTGCCTTCAAGCCTTTTTAAAGATAGTAATAAAGTAACTGGCATGATATAGAAATACATACATCACATATTGCAAGTACAGTGCAACCTCTCCAGAGCAATGCTCTCTTCAGCAATAACCTCTGTATAGCGATATTATCATTTTGATCCAGAAGTAACCATTTACTACTATAATTTAACCTCTTTATAGGAACAACCCCTGCAGTTTTGCTTTCAGAGCTGACAAAAGAGCCAAATTAAAAATCCTGAAAATCGTATTCAGCCGACCATTTTTGCAAAACAAGAGGCCTTTAACCTCATTGTTTCCATAATTATACAACTCAGTTTATAAAAAAAATTCATTGAAGAAAATCCTTCAGAGTAGATATAATTGACCATAACTTTGCCATTTCTTGAGATATTTTCGTCAAATAACTTTTATTGTGGTCAGAAGTCATAGTTCTTTTAGGATAGACAAAACTGAAATTCCGGATTAATCAGGAATATTGACAATCTTGGCTTTAGAGGTTGTACTGTGTTGTCATAAGGTATTCTTCACCAGTTACTTACCTTTAACCGATCTAGATTCTGACCATAATCATCCATCACTGTGGTACCATTGTACATGACACCATTTCCCGTCATCATCCATGTTCCCGAGCGAATATTTGTCATGGTTGAAGGAAACTCAAGATTTTCTGGTGTGTGTAATGTCAGTCCAATTTCTATAGACCCCGCCCACTTGTCCACCATTTTGTCAATGCGGACCTCGAAAACTTCATTTGGTCGAACAAATCTGTTTGTGAGTACTACGCCATTATTGAAATCATCCAATGCACTGAAATAAATAAATAGAACCATGATTCAATAGTATAATGTATGATCTGTGGATGCCCCCGGCAAATGATATAACCATGGACGCAACATCATACAGTATAGAGATATTAACCAGTTCCTGACCTTCCAAGGCCATTTCCCTTTTTTTCCAGGTATTATCAAATTTCCAATATATATAAAAGTTTTCAAAAGACTTTGACTTTTCCAGAAAAAAAATTATTTTCCTCGACTGTATGAACCCTGATATTGGTAAGTTTACATATATTTACTTACTTTGGTCTATGAGCTGTTTGTCCATTACTGACCACGGCAGCATGTGTACCACATCGTGTATGATAACATAACCTTTCTACCTCCTCTTCTGTAATCATAAATCATATATGCTACCCATCAATCATATAAACATTGACATGCTAAGAACAATGCTTTAAACTTAACAAATTATTTCTGAGTTCATGTACTAATGAATTTAAGATACCAATCAAAACAGACAAGGAGAGCAGTATCTAACTAACAGCAGAGCACAAAGTAGAACATCACAACTAGCAAGAAATGGTAAGCAAGAAAGAAAAACAAAAAAGGCAAATACTGGCATAAAGAAACTGAGAGTTTACACTTCATGTTCAAACCAATAGGACATGATTAGGGATTTGCAATTTGAGAATATTGCCAACACCAGAAAAGTGTTAAATTAATATAGCACTAAAGACTAGTTAAGTTTAGCCTGCTTAATTTTTACACGTCAAACATATACCCACCAGCACTAATTTCTTCATCATACAGGTCTACAATTTGTCGAGGAACCCGTTGTCTTTCAAGGCCACCTCTACTGTTTACCATATGATGATAGTTTGGATCATTACGATCGAGTATCGTGACCTTGACAGCCATACCGTAAAGGTCAACCACTCCCCATACTGTTTGTGGGCATGTATTTGAAGCCATACCCTGATCCACACCATTTATGAAATAATGGAGACTTCCATTTGTCTTACGAATCAGACCAATCCTATCTCCTTCCTGAAGAGTTCATGAAAAATACAAAAACTTAGTGTTTTAACTATTTAACATTGAGTTACTTTACTTATAAGTGGGTATTTATGCAATTTACAAATTGTGTAAACAGGATAGGATTGTCAAATTTTATGATATTTTGGCACCAAATATAAACCTTACAACAAAATATTTTTTATTGTTAGAAGTAATTCAAACTTACTGCAAGAGCATCCAAGTTATACTGTCCGTATTCTCGTCTTGTACCCTTACCATTGGTCAGTATACCACACCCACTCATCATTATAGTACCTATAATATAAAATACATCAAATCTGTCAAACATTCAAACCAACCATATACCCGGATCAAAAATCCAATCTGATTCTTATCCGGCTACAGGCCTGATAAACATCAGCCAATCATCAGTGTGGCGGGTGGAGTAATTTTAGTCTTTTTTTAAATTTCACTGCTAAACTCATTGGCATGAAGTACACATCAGATACATGGACCTGTTCCAGCATCTGGGTGATATGTGACACAGGAATGAACAAGTCAGCGATTCAATTCTATTTCTAGACAGTCATTCATTCAAGGAGTGCATCAAACTGTTTAATACAGACACATGCTAATACAGTAAACACTGAACAAGGTTCTTATTAATATGTGATATTATCCCCAAGTTCTGTCTCTGATTATTTGTGCAGATTATAATAGCTCACAATGAGATTTTACAAGAACTTGATACTAGTTAGAAATGTTTAAGAAAGCAAATAAAATTTACATGCAAAGATAATAGATAATGGCTTAATGCAGGGGGTCAACTAGCTTCTGGATCTGTAGAGTCATTTGATTCTTTTGATTAACTTTTACCATTTCATAGACAAAATACCCATACTTCTAAAAGATAAGAGAAAATGACCCTTCAAACCAAAATATTGAGGGTCAAAATGTGCCTTTTTGGAAGTTTAAAGGGTCAAAACCCCTATTCCCGAGTCAAATGACAACCCTGATAATGGTGTAAAAACAATATGAAAGAAAAATATACCTGATCTCATATTGGTCATGGTAGCAGGGAAATCTATCGCACTTGGATTATGTGTAGTGATTCCTACTTCTATAGAACCTGACCATTTATCTACCAGGCGATCTAATCGAATCTGAAACAAACATGTCGATGTACTAAGTATGTAATAAATAAATAATCGATTATACAAGTAGCCTAAGAGTAGAAAACAAACTCCATGAAAAGCCAAGTTTTCAAACAAGGCGCATAACTCCGGGACCTTGACTTTATCTTACACTGGGCAAACTAGCAGTAACCTGGAACTAACCATGCTAAGTTTCAAGCCAGGGAGATATACCAGTACCATTTTAACTACATTGGTATGTCACGGCATGGGATTGAACTTGAGACCTCTCACACTCAAAGCTGATGGTCTACCACTAGGCAATCTACAGGCAGATCATAAACGTTTCTCATGAGCATGGACAAAATACTTTAACAGATACAACTTTAACTAGGGTACAAACTGAAATTATGATAATGTTGATTCTTATATTTGATACACAATCATGTAGGTAGTTATTAGTAAACAGTAATGTAATTGAAAATTACCTCGAACAGTTCTCCATCTTTCAATGGTCTGTTGGTCATCACTACTCCATTGTTGAATTCATCCAGTGGTCTACGTCTCTCCCCTGTCCTCCTACCATTACTCAGCTTTACTAGACTACCACAACGTTCATGAAATGTTAGACGCTCATTAGAGTGGAAAGAATCACTGTCCGCCAGGGTCAGGGCTTCAGTAGTATTGGATAAATCATTAACTATTTGACTAGATAATTGTGCAAGAAACTCGTTGGCAAGCTGATGGGTAACATCTGAAGTGTTTGAGACAGGAACTGAAAAATAAATTTTTATATAGAAGTCTATGAATAAATATGAAATGTTACTGTTAATTTTCCTGAAATATAAATACAAAATGTTGGTAATATAAATAATATTGTTTGAAGTCCTACTGGTAATCAGTATTTCAGTCATTTACTGAGCCTTCCCAGTCACATATCCAGACACAGTTTCATTCAGTTTACTGAGCGCTACAGCAAATATCTATTATTTACATAAATTATGAATAGTAAGTCAAGATACATGTATAATTATATTTGATGGCGAAAAATAACCTTAGTGAGCTCTTTATTAAAATAGAATGTCAAACGGATATAATACCTGTAACTCTATTGTCTGTAGATTCAATAATCGAAACTTGAGCACATTTTCCGTACATGTCAATGACAGCATATATATTGGGAGGAATATCTGTAGCAGCAGCACCCTGATCCACACCATTTACGAAAAAATGTAGTTCCCCATTGGTTGACCTCATCACCCCAACAACGTCACCTTCCGAAAGCTGGTCAAGGTCACAGCCATATTCCTCAATCATAGAATGACCATCTTTGAGCACTGAACTTCCTGACATAACCCATGTACCGTCACGGAAACCAGTAGCACTGATGGGAAAGTTGAGATTATCAGGATCACATGTCGTCACACCAATCTCAATTGATCCACTCCAGGAATTCACCTGTAATACATGTATATGCAATCATTAATATCATTTAATGTCTGATAAGAGCAAGCAATATGCCAACGAAATCAGGCCTAAAATATTATATCACAAAATACTGAGTTTTGACATCCCCAATTCGTTTGCTCATTTACTAAATACAAGAAAGTAAATGAGCAAAACTTTTGGGATCATGTCAAAACTGTGATATAAATTCTTAAAAGAAAATGATCTTATATTAAGTACCGTATTGTGTATGTCAATTATCACTTTTATGTATTCAACAGTGTTGACATTTTTGCTTTACTGTATAGTCGGCTGTCATGAATAAGTTTTGACCCGGATTTGTCCAACATATGTTATGCTGTATTTGTAGCCTCTATCTTATATTAAGATTATATTAAATCGCTTCATTTGAACTGCCAGACGTGAAGACACATAACCAAGTCACAGCCTATTATAGAGGCCTATAAACTTGTACTTGTAGGAATTAGGAAGCCGGGAGCAGCTTTCGAGAGACCCATATTTGCAAAGGCCCGTAAAAAGCTGTATCATATATGAACATAGCACAAGCTCAAGATGAGCAACGTACGATGTCCCATGCTGGTTTTAATAATTCAAGGCTTGTGGACACTCACAAAACAATCACAGGGGACTTACTATGAGTTCCTTGCGAGCGTCGTACATTCTTACCACATCAATTAGCAAATTATTTGAGAGTGTTGAGCACGCGTGCATGTTATTGCATAATAGAATGGGGACTTACTTGACTAATGGCTCACCTCATAACACCAGAAGTTCACTCTAGGACGAGGTTACCATTGTAATGTAACCACATATCGTCAACACATGTTTGCATCCCACCGCTGCCACCAATGTTGAGCACGCGTGCATGTTATTGCATAATAGAATGGGGACTTACTTGACTAATGGCTCACCTCATAACACCAGAAGTTCACTCTAGGACGAGGTTACCATTGTAATGTAACCACATATCGTCAACACATGTTTGCACTCCAACGTCCACACACAGAAGGCCGAGACAGACCGAATCTCGGACTATATCTCGGACCAGTCGGGGCTAAAGCTCATCATTCCGGTCCGTAGGACGGACCGCTCGCACAACAAGAGTACCAATATTGTAGTGTGCATGACATGACAGCAAGAGATTATCACTTCTTTGATAAGGGATTACTATATGTCATTCATTAGCAGTATTGTGACAGAAGCCAATCATAATTGAAATATAAATTTATTGTCAGGATCAACCAATCAGGGCCCCATGTCATGCCATGTCCTCATGAATATTTTCTCAGATTCTGCAAATTCTCTGAAAAATTACCTTTTTGTCAATTTTAACTTCAAGAACTTGGTCGTCTTTGAGTGGGATTGAACTAAGAACGACACCATTATTGAATTCCTGTGTAGGATGATTGCGTTGCGCTGTCCTCCCATCGTTGCTTAGCGAAACAAGGGCTCCCGTACGATTATGGAATCTTGGCAGGGAAGCCATTTTTTCAGTTTCAGCTAAAACCCGGCAACCGGTACAATTCCGTACAGAAAGGTTTTGTATAAAACCCAACCCGAAAATTCCGGAAAACGACCGGAAACACGTCAGCAGTCGAGTTGGCAAAATGGCGACCTTACGTGGAATCTTTGCGTGTGCTTTACTGGCAATAGTTTTACCTGCGCTTTGTGCAGCGAACAAGAAAACTCTCGTATTGTTAGATAATTGGTCTCTGAGAGAAACGCACTCTATTTTCTTCAGATCACTTCGCGGTAAGTAGGAAAATGAAGGCGTGCCATTTCCTGGGCTGGTGCATTGGTGGGTGGGGTAATGTGCCGGTTATTGATGAGTAATTTATCGATATGTTCTGTGACTGTGTATGTCATGCTATTTAACAGTGTTTGTTAAATAGTTTTTATAGTTTTGAAGACTTAAAATGTTTCACTAGCTGCAGGCAATCATGTTGTTCACTGTTGGAAATTGGAAGACCCAGAGCCCATTGCCTAAACTAAGGCTAAACAAACCACTACTGAGCACTCGATAGCGCTTCGCTAGGAAACGGCTTGTTTCAAAAAAGAGCTATGTAACAAACAAAGAGAAAAATTTATATGCTGCCAGCGAGCGCTTGTGGATAGCAGACCTTTAATAGTTGCCAATTCGATAAGCACTCTGCACTCTAGTCTACACTTTGCATAGTTTAAAACCGTCTTCAGTAAATGACCTACTGGCAGGCGTCCTACATCCGGACACTTTTGGCATATTTTTCACGATCACTCGAGAAATGTGTAAATCAAGTCATTGAAATTTCACCTGAACAAAGCTAGGTTCGTCACTGAACTGACGAGCTAATTTGTTTACTTCTAAAAATAGCTCAAGTGCATTTTTGAGGGCCGTTGTAGGGGTCACCACATCACCTCGTTTTTAAGTCCAACAGGACCACCAATCCGGACACCGTGTTGTCGTGTTTTTTATTACGAAAAAGGAGTTAAATATCAAAATAAACGGTGTAATGAATCAAGGGAAAGCACCAATGAACGGTTTGTGCAAAATTTGTAGGTATTATCTCCCGTGAATATTGGAAAAATATCGATCGAAACTTAGCGGTAAAATTTTTAAACGTTCACTCTTCATAGCGGGCATTTTGATACAAAATGGCATTGTACGATGTTTTGAAGCTCTGCACGTATTTATTAAAGCCATATATATTCCTGGTTGAACTGTTTACAAAACATCTCATCGGCTTACCTCATATTTAGCAGAAGGACCGTAGTTTACATTTCGGGGTTGCGCAGAAGTATTGCGCATGCGCAGTTATGCGATTTTCGACTTCCCCCGTAATGTAAACAAGCTTCGCGAGTACAGACGACAATAAATGCACCATTTCTTGTAAAATATTTAACTTTAATCGTTGCTACTTCGTAATGTTGACAAAAAGCAAGCGTCTAATTGATTGACAACCGATGATCAATATTAATGGCCGCAATAAAGCGTTTTTGAGTCTGTCCGGATTGGTGGTTGTCCGGATTTGGTGGTCGCCAGCCAGTAGTGGCGTTGGAGAGTATAACATTGAAGTTTAAGTTGGAAGATAACTTTGCCTAACAGGGTGTTCCCTGAAAAGTCTGAAATACCACTCATTGTCGAATACAGGGAAATTCTTCTGACATACAGTATGAAGCATAAATTTGCAATATATTACAAATTTATACACCATTGTTCAATCACCATCTTAATTCTTATTTTTGAAATAATGTTTCTATTTCAGACCAAGGATATGATCTGACATTCAAGACCGCTGATGATGCAAGCCTTTCTCTGTCCAAATATGGAGAGTTTATCTACTCTAACCTCATCATATTTGCTCCATCTGTTGAAGGTATAGAATCAACTTTTTTAATTAAGTGTAATTCATTAATTTTCAAGTTGTTACATAGAAAAAAACAACAAGCGTGTGTGCACATTAACCTATACTCGTTTTGTAAAATGACTCATTGACTTACTGTAATTTTGTGATCATGTCTTTGTTTGAGTTTGACCGATACAATCTTCATTGTAGTATAATGACAACACAATTGAGTTATCTTTCAAGAGTAATAACTAAATAATTATGTATATTGTTTGTTTCCTTTGTTGGACACATTAATATTTGTGTTGTTTTTTTCATATTGAACAATCATTATTTTTCATGTGCGAGAGGTCAAGTTTGATTCCCGGCCACGACATTCTTAATGCTCAGAATAGTTAGTTCCAGCCTTTGTGGTAACTGTTTGTTAGCCGGGTGCCTGGATATGTCCCCATAATACTGTTGACTAGTGGTACTAAAAACTTATTTTTCTTTCAGAGTTTGGTGGTAGTATTGAGGTATCATCAATCACAAATTTTATTGACAACGGAGGTAATGTAATGGTTGCTGCAAGTTCATCTATCGGTGATCCATTAAGAGAGCTTGCTACCGAGTGTGGTCTGGAGTTTGATGATGAAAACACCGCAGTGATCGACCATTTGAACTATGATGTATCGGATGAAGGCAGGGTATGTTGAATCATTGATTTATGGTTATATACAATATCTCTACTGCTTCTCATAAACATCATCAGCCAAGTATCCTTTCTTCTCCTTATCTTTGAATGTAGAATATGATCCAACTAGTAATTTCAGGTATAAAGTTCTTGTGTGGCCAATATGGTACCATCTAACAGATTCTTATTTGAACATTGTTATCTCCTGATATCACTGGAACTACCCCTGTATATATTTGTCATTAAACTGTTATTCACATGATCTTAGGCACGACAGGGTCAGGGTTTGGCAATATTTTTAGTCGAATAAATGGAATGGAAGTATGGCTACAAAAAATACTTCAATAAAAATTCACTAATTTCCTACATACTCTAGCAAATTTGAACATAAGATTTATATATCCACAATGTTATATTTTTCAGCATACAACAATTGTTGCAGACACTGACTATCTTTTGGAGGCTCCAGTCATTGTTGGCAAGAAGTCACCTGCACCATACCTCTTCCGAGGTGTTGGGTAAATACCTTTAGTTTCATTTCAATCATATACAATGCCTGACAGTGTCTTGTTTGCTTAGTTAATTCAATTTATTTAAAATTAAAACATTCCCAAAAATTGTTAAGTTGAAAGTTCTGCTGAGTACCTGCAGCCTTGAAACACACGATACTGTAAACAAACTTAATTTTGCGATTTCAAATCTTAGAGTTTTGCCTATTGCCGGCATTGCAGCTACAAATATTCTTGTATTAAAGTGTACTGCAAACTCTGTGATTCATATAACTCGCCAACACCGAAAACTTAAATTGCGCAAAATAATTTTGTTGGTTTACTGATGTTTACAGGATTGGTAATGGTTCACTCATGTATGATATTGATTGACCTATGTCTACGTTATATTTCAGTATGGTTGCAGACCCTGAGAATCCACTTGTTCTTCCTCTCCTTCATGCTAGCTCCACATCATACAGTTACCAGCCAGACATGGCTATTGATGACTATCCACTAGCCATTGGTACTAACACACTCCTCATCGCTGCTCTACAAGCCCGTAACAATGCTAGAGTAGTGTTTGTTGGATCCATCGATTTCTTTAGTGATGAATTCTTTGGTTCATCAGTGCAGAAAGCTAACGGTGGCAAGAAGTAAGTCTTTCTATTTTAAGTTAAAAATTCCAACCACAGTGGCACTGCACCTATAAATGTTACAGAAATAGATAAAACTGAATAAGTATTTGCAAGGTAATATTGCTGCAGTACCACAGCACCTATACATGTTACGGAAATAGGTTATATGAAAAATATCCATGGGAGATTTTAACCAGGGTTTCAAACAAGAAAGAGTGGTGATTTGATTAGTTAAGTAGGTCTGCTTGTGTTGCTTATGGCTCTCCATAAATTTTAATGTAGCCAGTCATTGTGACAAAGTAGTCAGTGGTATTGAGGTTATTCAACCATCAATTCCTTATAATTTTGAACATTAAACTTGTTTAGTTTGAGAAAAGTAGCCGGTGGTAAATCCCCCAGTAGTCGGTGAAATCGCTGACCGCTGGGGCTTGTGGAGAGCTCTGGAACTTGCTCATACCTTCATGAGTCTTGTTTACTGCAACCAAAGTTTAGCAAAGTTATGTGTTATAGGATGTGTTTAAAAACTTGTTCAAGGTTGATTTGTAAATTGCTAGAAATTGCATCAGAATAATACAGAGCTACAGATAAGCTGCGTATTGGGGTAATTACCCAATTAATTTTCTTAAAAACCCAATAGATTTTGAGAGGAGGGAGTAAGAAAAAGCAACGACAATCTGAAATACCCAAACAGAAAATGATATTGTAGTGAAAAATAGTACATAAAAGATCATTTACCCTATGAGTTTTATTAAATACCCAATTAAAATTTGTCAAAACCCAATTAAAAATTAAAGTTGGGGGTAAAATACCCAAAGGACTAAAACCTTATCTGTAGCTCTGGAATAAAATGAGTTAATGTAACGTAAATAATGATTTTTCATTAATTTTCTGCATTGTTTGAAGGTTTGCCAAAGCTGGAAACCAGGATCTTGCTATGAACCTTGCTGACTGGGTGTTCAAATCTCGTGGTGTACTGAGAGTAGGAGAGGTCAAACATAACATACAAGGAGAGAAAGTCCCACCACAGGCTTACCAAATCTATGACATGGTGGTAAGTTGCAATATGTTACTCAAACTTTTTTTTTTAAACTTCTATGGACTTCTGTTACAGGCATTGTTGCTAGACCATTGGCAATTTAATTTGTCCTGGTATTTTGTTGTGATGCAAGTGTATGTTTATCATTTACTGCCTCATGGACAGCCTAGTCATAGAGCTCTCCGCTTCGAGTGCAGGAAGTAGTGGGTTCGATCCCAGGCTGCGTCATACCAAAGACGAAATAAAAATGGTACTACTAATTTCCTTGCTGAACGCTCGGCATGAACTGGAAACTAGCTTCTCTCATACCCTAATGGCAAATGGATAACATCAGGAATGAGGTGTTGAGTGTGATAAATATAAGTGGAACAAAAATGGTTTCACAATCGACCAAAAATAAATTAGTGTAAACAAATCAGTTTATATGTCTTAATTTTATTTCAGGAGTACGCAATTGAGATAGAGGAATATAATGACGGTAAATGGCAGGCATTTAAGGGTAAAGATGTCCAACTCGAATTTGTCCGAATTGATCCATTCGTTAGAACTACCTTGAGCAACAAGAGTAAGTAATCCTTACATACAATGAGCTTTATTTTTATGCCCCCACCAAATTTGGGGTGGGGTAAGGATTTGTCCTTGTTTGAAAATTCATTAGTGGGTTAACATTCTCCTTACTCCTTCTGTCTCTGAAGACAAAATTTGTCTGCAATATTTCTCTAACAATTGGTTGGATTTAAATGAGCTTCTCAATCAGGCACTCTAGTTAAATGTCTAGATTGTGTAATATTAGGCATGTAGTGCCCAAATCAATTTTCACTAAAATTTTCTTTGAATCTTTTGATTTGTTCTTTATTATGCCCCGGAATCTACTGACGCAGGAGGCGTATAGTGATTGTCTTGTTCCTCAGAAAATGTTAACCAAAACTTTCAAGTTGTTGAAACTCAAATACTTTTGAAGTCCATCAAGGCATTGCTTTCAAACTTGGCATACTTGTTTACCATCATAAGCCCCTTACATTGTCAAAGCCATGTAACGCTTTCCAACATTTCAACAGAGTTATGGCCCCTGATTGACTTAGCTAGTTTTTATGGACAAAGCTTACACCAGGGCATAAGCGTAAGCCGTTTATTGAATGCAGTCTTGTTTGTGTACACTATCTGTCTGTATTAACCAGTATTTTCTCTCGTAAATATAAAAGCTATGAACTATTTTTAACAATCATGTCAATGAGACTTTACTTAGTTTTTTCTTGGGACTGCAATATTTGTTGTTTTATTACAGATGGTTTGTTTAAGACAACATTCAAGTTACCAGATGTGTACGGAGTATATCAGTTCAGGGTCGATTACAACAGGATGGGATATACACATCTCTTCAGTACAACACAGGTTGGTTATTTGTCTCATATTATCATACTGCATGTAGTTTTGTTCTTGATGGCCCCAAGTAGTTATAGCGTCCTCTTCTAGAACAGAAGGTTGCATGTTTGATCACAGTCCGCAACATACCAGCGTTCTAGTAGCCTATATAGATGTCTCCCTTGCTTGATGTTGATGCTCAGTATGTGAGGATAGTTCCAGGCAACTGCCAGTCTCCATATGACTGAAACACTGTTGACCAGTGGGACGAAAACAAACGTTATTAGGGGTCAGATGTTTTGCAGATATGCTCACTGTATAACTCATAGATCTATTATAACCCATTGTTATTCGGTCTTGAAGAAAATTTAACATAAAGATTGAGAAGTTATACTGGTCATAATTCATAGAGACAAATATGGACAAAAATCTGGACTTTTAACGTTTAAGTTATCAGAAACTTTGACTTCAACAAGTATTCATCTCAGTTTGTTATAAATTCATGCTTAATATATTACAGGTGTCCGTGCGTCCACTAGAACATACACAATATGAGAGATTTATCCCGACTGCATACCCATACTATGTTAGTGCCTTCTCTATGATGTTTGGAGTGTGTTTGTTCAGCTTCGTATTCCTACATTTCAAAGAAGAAGTCAAAGAGAAGAAAGAATAATGACAGTTCATTTATTAGTAAAATTATCAATTAAGAAATGATAGTTATTAAAAAATGTAGTACTACATTTGTAAATTTTGTATTTGAATGAATGTTATCATTCATTGATGTTTCAAGAAAAAGTGCTTGTGTGAGGTTTTACTTTGACCAAGTTGTGTGATTTTGAGAACTGACTGTGTCTCAACAACATCCTATGACCAAGTTGTGTGAATTTAAGAACTTATATTTATTAGGTGAAATTATGCTAAAATATCAAAATAGCATTGAAATTATTTTATTAGTGTGCTCAAGTGTATCATAGTTTCAATATTTCAAGGTAATGTTTGCCAGCTTCACTTGAAGTATATTGACTTTAAGATCCCCCTGATAGTGGTTGTGTAATGTTGTCTAGTTGATACTTAAATCTACATCACAAATACCATGTGTATATGAACTTTAAACTATGCATTCCATCATGAAATTAACGTCTTGTCACAAACATCATATCATATCAACATATTATTATTGTGTTTCTATTTTATATGTCGTGCATCATACTATTCTTTGTGCGCTCATTGAAAATCCAATAAATAAATGACAAGATTTGATAATTGTATGTGTTATAATTTTATTGTGGTATGTGTATTTTATTTCACTTTACATTATGTGATCACGCTTGTGCAAAGTGCTGGGATGTGTTAACCAGGGCTGGCTTTTATAAAGCATCATAATAGAAAACTTAGAACTTTCTTGAAATCTTGAAATTTATTTTAGTGTATAAGCTAAACAATACAACAATAATAATAAAGACTTTATTTAATGAGGCAACACAGCAATCGGAACGGTCCGTACGGCATTTTTACGGGATAAAATACCTCGGATGTATCAAGCGTATGAATCCAGCAGCTTTCTTTCTTAAATCCTACGCAGAAGAAAATGGGCCGAAGAAAATAGACCGTAACTTATCAGCAGCAGAAATATCAAAAGATGTTTTATTGATTAAACAATACAATTTCCCTACACTCCTCGAGCATAACACGCAGCTACGCAGCGCTTGGTTGATTGGCGTGTATTCCATTGAAGCACTGTTTAAATCTGTCATGATGACGTCATGGCGAAAGACGTTAAAAATGGCGACGTTCTATTTACACCAAAGAGATGATTCATTAGATTGTCCGAGGTATCCCGATTGGCAACACAGTTGGCAAAGTCAGA
The DNA here is from genome assembly GCA_947247005.1 of Spisula solida. Classification (NCBI taxonomy): domain Eukaryota; kingdom Metazoa; phylum Mollusca; class Bivalvia; order Venerida; family Mactridae; genus Spisula; species Spisula solida. Next base: position 22,327,678 of record OX365957.1, read on the forward strand.
CTTATCTTTGAACCTAAAAGCCAGAGAAATAATTCTTTACAAAAGTTTTATGCATTAAGCCATTTTGTAGAGAGCTACGATAATCACAGTCACTAAGTTGACTTAAGTTAAAATATTTAAGTTTTCCACTAAGATTCTTTATAAATACCAGCCCAGAGCACTTAACTATTTAACCTACAAACTAATAAATGAATGAGCTGTGGTAAGTTGGCTGGATTTGTTACCCAGCATTCAGTGTTCGATTGCCGCAGGGTGTACCATTTCATGGAAGTTAAACATCTATGTTGATTTTCCTTCACATGAAAAGTTGCTGGTTCCATTTGGAAGGGTAGTAATGTTGAAAGTTAGTACTGGTTAGAATACAGTGCAGGATATCTAGTTGGATGAAGCAGCAGCCTTACATAACTGAAAATTGAGAAATAGCTCTCTGAAAGCTTGTCGAAGATAAACACACTGTCTAGGAAACTACTAATACATGTACATGTATATGGTTTTCCAATTTCATAAAAATCAGAACCTAATTACGCCACGCTACGTTACGCTGATCTAGGATCTGATGACACTCAGTATGCAGTCATGTTGATGTGAACTTTAAGTCATCTAATCAAATCTTTTACAAATTTAAAGTGTGGTGAAAGTCTGCTGGGGCGGCTAGATATGATTTCATTGGACAAACTATGTGATGTCATTGTGCGCCACTGAGGTCATTTAAACATGACCTCTTACAGAGTGTAGTCCGATCTCATATAACATAAAGGAATGTAGCCAATGTTAGGATCAGATTTGAATTCCAGAACTACCACAGAATATCACAAAGACCACTAGAAATATTTATTCATTTATTGAACACTTCTATAGTGCCACAGAGATTAATGTTAAACGGTTCTACTTCACAGGTCACTTAGTGATCTACTTGGGTGAAAGTTTTCAGGTGCCTTCCTAACCTTCAGGTTTTTAAGAACTCTAAAAAGCCTGTTTTTCTTTACATTCCCTACATATATAAATTGATTTTTGAGGATTTCAGGTTTGCAGAATTTTAAACTTTCCCACATGTACACATTGGCAACCATATAAATAAATTACATAGAGGATATTTGTTGATTTTGGTGTAAGATCGAATTATTGCATCGAGTGATCAAAGAAAATCAATATTTTATTTTCTGTGATCACGAGTGAAATAAAATTGATCTTACACCAAAAATCAACAAATTTTCTGTTTTATTATATGCCTCAATTCCTCCTATATATGTGCCGTCATTGGCTTAATTGGAAAAATAAGTCAAAATTAGAACATCACGACGTGAGAGTTATGATGTCATGATTACGTAACGCATATTTTAAAGCCCGTTGACGTTACGTTTCTTTTTCTGCATGATACTGGAACCAGCTTCTAAAACAGTGAAAATAACAAAAGTAGTAATTTCACTGTTATTTCACTGAAAAATGTCCATAATTAATTAAAAGCAAATAATGATAGATTATAATTATGTTATAAGAAGAAATTTCAATTCAAAAGGCCACATGGCCCATGAGAACATCAATAACAATACACAATTTACACAATATATAAACAACTTTATTTTAAGAGGCGACACAGTCTTCCCTGTGAGCCTCTGTTGGACTACCGTATTTCTTTTCATTACTCAATTTCAATGATGTGTGTTCTGTATTCCATCTTGCTTTGATCTTATTATCAAGACAGATTTCCTCAGTGGATATCTGTGTGTATCTACATTGTCCATATTATAATCAACATATGCAGTATTTGTTGTTCCTCCGACCTCAATCTCCACATCAAAATCTTCATCCTTGGCCCAATCCTATAAATGAAAAACTTGGTAATCTATATATATAATAAGGGAGAGAACTAGTGTTTATAACATGTGCAAAGGGAGAGAACTCCTGTTCATAGGATATAAAAAGGGAGAGAATTAATGTTTATAGGATATACCAAGGGAGATAACTAGGGTAAATTGGATATAAACTGGGAGAGACCTAATGTTAATAGATATAAGAAGGGGGTTAATTTGTACAAATTAGATCAAGAAATGGAGATAATTTGTGTTAATAGAATATAATAAGGGGGATAACCTGTGTTAATATGATATAACAAGGGAGATAACTTGAGTTGATAGAAGATAACAAGGGAGATACCTTTTTTAATATGATATAACAAGGGAGATCACTTGGGTTGATAGGATATAACAAGGGAGATAACTTGGGTTAATATGATATAACAAGGGAGATCACTTGGGTTGATAGGATATAACAAGGGAGATAACTTGGGTTAATATGATATAACAAGGGAGATCACTTGGGTTGATAGGATATAACAAGGGAGATAACTTGAGTTGATCGGATATAACAAGGGGGAAAACTTGGGTTGATAGGATATAACAAGGGGGAAAACTTGGGTTGATAGGATATAACAAGGGAGATAACTTTAGTTGATAGGATATAACAAGGGAGATCACTGGGGTTGATAGGATATAACAAGGGGGGAAACTTGGGTTAATATGATATAACAAGGGAGATCACTTGGGTTGATAGGATATAACAAGGGGGGAAACTTTGGTTAATATGATATAACAAAGGAGATAACTTGGGTTAATATGTTATATAAGGGAGATAACTTGGGTAAATATGTTATATAAGGGAGATAACTGGGGTAAATATGATATATAAGGGAGATAACTTGGGTAAATATGACATAACAAGGGAGATAACTTGGGTTAAAATGTTATATAAGGGAGATAACTGGGGTAAATATGATATAACAAGGGAGATAACTTGGATTGATAGGATATGACAAGGGAGATAACTTATATTAACGGGAGTGGAATTATGTTAATAGGATATAAAAAGGGAGATAATTCATGTAACCTGGATATACCAAGGGAGAGAACTAGGGTTAATTGGATATAAAATCGGAGACAACTCGTGTTAATAAGATATAAAAAGGGTGGTAACTACTAAAGATATTTAAACGGAGATAAATCGTTCACAGATTCTCTTCTTCGGAAACAAGCGGAGAAAAGTCATGACAAATAACTGGACTGAAAACTGACCTGTAATTCGCCTGATGCGAACAGACCAAACACAATTATTCCAAAAACATCAAATCCTGCACACACATAGAACACATTTCTCCATTCTTCTGGTGTCCCCTGTGAATGTAAAATTGATTATAGGCGCATCACAGTCAGGGGCATTACTCACAAACTTTGAAAACAGCTGCATTTAAGGCATAGTAACTAAGTACCTTAAATACGTTTTAATCGAACATACTAGGAAGTAAAGTCTTCGGCATTTTTCGGAGTTTAGGTTGTTCAGCATTCCGTTTGTACGTATTTAATTTTTTTTTTCTTTCAGAATAGTTAATGTTATCTACCATGCATCTGTTACATGAGATTGCGATGCCTGTTGAGTCAAATCAATGTTTGGCTTAATAGGATTCTATTTTTGTGTGATTCTCAAAGACACTCGCCAGAGTCACAGAGAGTGGACCATGGACATGGCCCATTGTACATAATTAAATACAGGGAAACTGGTTATGTCAATGGATAAAAATCCTGAAATCATGATTCAACATTTATAAATCGGACTACCAAGTTTGTATCAACTAGAATGTACGTTTAAATCTCAGAATAAAGTCCAATTTAGGGCATATTGATAGATTTGACCAAATTTGTGCCTCTACACTAAGTGCCTAAACAAAGTTTTTCTTTGATTTGACCTAGTGACCTACTTTTGACCCCAGTTGACCCAATATCGCACTTGACCTAGATTTCATAGACAAACATTCTGACCAAGTTTCATAAAGATTGGGCAATAATTGTACCCTTTAGCCTGTATGGCGAAATATTAAAGAAAGAGTGAAACATTAAACATTGTTATTTGTAGAATGTACGTGTCAACATTATTGTTTAACTAGTCTACAGACCATAAGGTCACTGTTGGCTAAAACATCTAAACTATACGTTACATTAGGGGTCATATATCCAGCCAGTAAAGGGGCTGTCATCCCCGGTATTGTTGCTATAGTATTGGTAATACCAAACAAAACACCAGCATATCTGAAGATAAAAAAAAATGCGTTTGAAAAGGACGATAATCAAGTATTCACGTCTTGCTACATGGTTTTAGTTTCTGTTCCGGGCGTATGCACATGGTAACAAATTATCTGAGTGTACCCTCTATTTAATTGGAAACTATAGGGTACACTCAGATGATTTGAAACCATGAATTGTGCTATGGTTCTGGGATCTGTTACTGAGACCGGATAGCACATTTGGTATGTTGAATGTACCGTGAGTGCTAGCTAGACTACCATCGGAGCCGAGAGCAGAACTGTGGTTCGAGGCTTGACATGTATTATTCCCTGAGTTTGGTGTTACAGCCATCTCATGTATATGCGTAACAGTAGTCATGGCGGGAGAGTACGTTAGTACTCAGCAGGTAATTAATTCTAGGACTTGAAACCGTTTGCGAAGGAACATTTTGGTAACCCGGGAGCCATGGCTTAGAGATAACTATATTCTGATCATTATAAATAATGAAGGCGGCTGGTCAAAGAAAGATGGAATATGAATGCCATTTGTATGAATCATTTGTCCGGAATTTAATTATAATTCTTTACAATTTTGCAATACTAATAGTTAATATACCGACTAACATTGAAATTTGTTTACCTCTACCGATGTATCTCGTTTACATTTGGTTTATGTAATGGAAATGACCGACTTACACTTTTCACCAAAAATTAGTAAGCCGACGCAGAAAACTGAACTACTCGCATATCTGTGATCATATAAACTTTTTGTATATTAATAATGTACATGTAAGATCATCATTCATAATTACTTTGGTGCGAAGTCCACGTGGTTGACAACATATCCGGCTCTACAGAAACCTGTGAACATGACAGCAAGAGACAACAATGACACGGCCAGTGTTCGCTGTGTACAGTCACAGAATCCTGTGGCTATAAGGCAGCCAGCAGCTCCCGCAAATGCTGTAAAACAGATTGTAATAGAGAGTCCAGAATAACCGTGTATACCTCTTCCTCCTATACTTTTTATATTTCAAAAATATATTACATGTTTTTAACATTTATAAAGAAAAACTTCCGCAAAAAGGGAAACCAGCGTCAGTATTTTCAAAAATGTTTAGATATTTTCTAAGAAATTATTTCTCGTACAAAAAATCTCATTTTTTATCTCTGACAATTCTAACTGTTTTAGTAGTAAATTTCTGGTTCACAGACTAAAACATACCCTTAGATAAAAGCTAACTTAAGATTGTTTTGTAAAAAGTTTGAACATTATTCAGCAAACTTAGGGGTGTCAATGAAAAGTTCAAATTAAAATCCTGAAAATCATATGCGGCCGAAGAAACATTCAATATCGTTGTTTCCATGTATAACTCACTTTGTACTAAAGTATACAGACATAAGGATATTAGTAGTGTTAAAATATTGCCACGACTTACAAAATATCTGCAGTGACTTTCTTGTTGCTGTGGTTGACATTAAGTTTCGTGTACGAAGAAAATCAGCCAACTGTCCGGAAAATATGGCCGACACAAATTGACATATATATGGAATGGCCGACACTGCTCCATTCTGAAAATGTCGGTAAGAACCAGAATTATTTATGTTACAACAAAAATAATACTTGTATTCAAAGCAAAGGACCATTTTAGTGTAGCAATACCAAATGGCTCTGACGTCACAAAGGCGTTAACTCCACGAACAAGTTTGTCAACATTCGGAAACGAGAATAGCTGTAAGTATTTTATTTCCATACCGATTTCTATGAAATATCTGACAGTCAAATTGTAAAATATAAAATCTTCCCACGAAGTATGGGATACTTATCATCAGCTGTTCCGGTTTTTTTTCAACACCGGTGAAACTTTGGAAAACAAGACTGTCTGTAACTGCAGTCCGTTCGCACACACGCCACTTCAAATGTTTCACATGGTGGTAGAAAAATCGGCCCAGCTGCTGATAGAGATCCTATATTTCACGGATAGCATAATTATATGTCCCCCCCATAGACGTGCGTATGTTTCATAGAAATTGATGAAGAAATAAAATACAATGTACGTAGTACGGCTTTATTCATTTCCGAATCAAAGCAAACGTTGACAAATTTGTCTTGGATTTGATGCCTCTAATAATGTCCGAGTCACGAGGTATTGCTACACTGTATTTTGCGGTATAAGTGTGTCTATACAACGAGAAAGTGGCTAAATGCACAGGAACTTGCATTTATAAATTGAAAAAAAAATGAAAAACAAAATATTATTTTCACTGGGCCTACTGTACAGCCTGTTTTTAAAAAATATATTTTAATACAGAGGCTGCACAGTAGGCCCAGTGAAAAAATTTTTTTTTAAAAGTTTTAAAAATTAAAAAGATTTTTTTTTTCATTTTTTTTTTAAATCATAAATGCAAGTTCATGTGCTTAATGTTAAACGATACCAGACACAATATGTAAGACACAGGTGATCACACAGTATAAGCGACACGCTATGGGAAACAAAGTTTGGTTGTTGTACAGAGGCTGTTGTTCTGGAAAGGTAAAAGTTATAGCAAATGGTTACTGCTGAAACAAAATGAGCAGGCTGCTAAAAGGATTATTGCTTTAGGGGGCGCTCTATAGAAGGTTGTATTGTAGTCGAAATGTCTTAAAGAGTTTAAAGTACTAGTATTAAGACACGGGGTCCAGTGTTTTAGTTGTATGGGAGCATCACAGGTAACTGTATCATTGATTAAGAGTAAAACAATGTTTTTAACATTTATTAATCTTATGAATACATGTATATAAATTTGACAAAATTTTATTTTTCTTTAATCTTAATTAATGATACAGTTACCTGAGTGTACTATTATATCTCAGCACTTTTGAACGTGTGGATACATGAATGTGCTATATATAAATAATTATGGTACAAATGTATAATAATAAGAAATGTAATCTATAGAATTTGTAAGCTTGTAAGAGTCCTATTAAACTTACCGCTTTAATATCGAATTTAAGTACATCTCTCATAAATGTAGGAATATTGGTGAGTAAAGTATAGTTGGTCCAGTTATTACAAACATGTGCTGTCAGACACGCCCACAAACATCGTGACTTCAACATTGATAACCATGGTACCTTCACTGTCTATGATAAATACAACACTCAGTGACAGTGAAAATGACATAAATGACAAACAGTACCCGGGCCTCGGCAAGAGTATAATGTCATCATGAACCATAAAGAAATATTTTATGATGTTACCCTGGTTTTAATTCTTCCTCCTGTTGGCTTATTTCCTCCTTTTTGGTCTTAAAAACTTTGAAACCAAAGGGTCAATATTCAGTCTGACCTACTCAAAAGTAACGTTATAAAGAATGTGTATGGATAGGGTGTTTCAGCTCCATCACAGACCTGAAACAAGTGCAGTTTCATCATTGCTCTTTGTTGGCAGAAAATCTCATTTATACAAATATAATTGAAATAAATCCGATGGTATCCATGATCGTTATACTGGTACTTTATTATTAACTATATTTTTTGTAACATGCTTTGCTACTGTTATATACAGGGTGTTAAAACGTTCGTTCTCAATGTTTAAATTTCACCAGTTTCTGGCGTCAGAAGATTGTAAAATGTGCAGGTTAAATTCCAGAGGGTTCTGCCATAGTTCTGATTTTTCTGGCATTAAATGACGCTATCAGAGTAAGAAATTGAAATTTTACACTACGTACATAACTAAAGTAAATTTTGTATGAATTCAAATTTTGAGAACAAACTTTTTAACACCCGGTACATGAGAGTTGTACAAGACTGTAATGGTAAGCACCGACCTTTCTATCAATTTTGTACTCAATAGAACTACTTATGTATTTCTTTTCTTCGTCTGATATTCTAGGATGCGATGTTGGTGTGTCTGATGAGATGTACCACCATACCAGTGACCATAATACACCCAATGCACCTGATCATAAATAAATACTATCGATAGTAATAGTACGCAAGACACGTGGCTAGTCAACAGCACTATTGTTTACAAACAAGGTACATAAGACCATTATGCATGATGCATTCTCCCCCATCAGTCGTACATTAGGGTGTTTCATTTTTTGAACTTTTTCTTTGATCGCTTAGATAATTAAACCAACTGTTCTCTAGTATAAACAATATTCCCAGACCAAATTTCAGCTCAATCCAAAAATGTCTTGATCCCCCCCTACCGAGTTGAAATTTTGGCCAAAAGACGGCATGTAGGCATTTTTCACTCCGAAAAGGTTTCTTAAATAGCCAATTCCACCAATATTATTTTGTTGTATTTGTGTAAGATGAATGAATTGAGGTTGTTTAAACCCATTTATGTCAATATTTTACAATAGAACGGTCCAAATTATATACGGGATCAGTTCATTTTATAGCAAAAAAGTGGTGATTTTCTGAAAATTAGAGAAAATTTGAAATTTTTGAAGTTTTTCCCTTAACAAACATCCCAGGTCCAAATCACCCTGCTCTTATAAAAAGTCATCTAATTTTGGTAAGAACTGTCATGCTTTTGAATACGTTATGATGAACTTATTTGATTTTACAGGTATAATCAATGTTTTATACAAAATTAACCATATATTAGAACGTTTCTTAAAACTTGGACGGCAATGATGCACTCATGCTTTCTATAACAGTATATACTGTTATAAATGATAATAAAAAATGGACAGGGGAGATAGATTGAGTGGTGAGTTGAGTGACAGGCACATAAATGTGACTTTCTATTCATACAGCATCATGACAGTGCCACCTACATATATGAACAGGGTGCGACCAAAGAGAAAATCCCACAGCCAGTGCTTACAGAATAATTGACCAAGTGTTAAGCTAGTGCATTCAACGAATTATAACATGTTTCTCATACAACCTTCAAGGAACCGAATCTTCACATTTCCTTGGTTTTCCAAGAAATATTTTGATAAACTCCACTTATTTCAATATTTAGGTCATCGTTGGTTCCATGCTCTGTAGCCACAAATCATGCATTTGGACTGAGTGTTTCATTTGGGAAACTCCATTTCAAGTCAGTCAATTTAGACATTCTGATTATATTGGTCCACAACTTGTATATTTGATATTTGTAAAACTGTCAATGAGACATCTAGAGTTACTGACCCATTCACAAATCGATTATATATAAGTTGTGATTTGAGAAAATCATTGGATAGTATCTATGCTTAATATCGCCAACAGAGTCTGAGCAATTTATAAAGGTTCTCTCAGGTACATGTTCACCAATTAGAATATGCCTGAATATTTCTCCCCCTCTCACCAGCAATAACCTAGATACAAGTGACATTTTAGCGCCCCATCTACCTCAAATTGACGTTGAAACCACCAACCACCAGTAACTATGTGAACTTATTTTAAAACAAGTACCTAGGTGACCGCTTGCTTAAGATACCGGTCTGTGGCACTTTGGGATGCATTTTTAATTAAAGCTCCTAGTGTGTTTCACTCTGTCAGATTGTTATTGAAGCTTAATGCTATGCTGCCCAATATAGCAATCATGAGCCCTCTCACACCAAACTAGAAAGAATGCAATAAAGTTCTCTTTCCATGGACAGGGTTCCTTCAAGCCAGTATGTATGCAATTCCACCATGATTGGGCTTCGAGTTATGAGACCTGATGGCTACACACGTGCACCCGTTGATGCACCTATCGCACACATAACTTTCCTTCTAAGACACCCTTGATCTTCCTATTGCTTGGCAAGTCTGTGGCACCCGATGTCAAGGAAGTTATGGCTCTTAACTTATAAGTCACAGAGGCCACAAACTTCCAAAATCTGACTTTCCAACTGGTATAATAACAGCGAACCATCCAATGGATCTGCTTATTGGACCGGAGTCGTGGTTTCTATTTTATGTTATGGTAATATAATATTATGTTGCCCAGATCACAATGTTCCTGATCAGTGGAGAATATTCGAAAGTACAACAATAGGAAATGTTGTGACAAACCTTGAAGTGGCGAATGATGTTGCTGAACGGGGAGTGAATGATAATCAGTATATATCGTCTTGAAGTTCCAACAGTAAGACAAAACAATCTGTTGCATACTATTACTATTCAGACATAACTTGTCAATATAACAAAAATGTTCGTGAATTGGATTTAAGTTTTTATCTCAGTTACTAGTAATTATTTATGTCAATAGAATGCATATTGATCCTGGGGACAAACATTCAGCTTTCACAAAAAATTGAAAAGTCTACCGGCGACTTATGAAAGGGTACAGTATCGACAAAAATCTCGACTTCTTAGCCAAAAGTCACCCTACGACTTATGCCCGATTATTTACGGTACATGTATATAGTTAATTCTGTTTAATTATAGAGTCATGTAAAATCACATTAGTACATTATAAAGTGTTTAAAAACATAGCAGTTCTCAATTTGGGCCCTTAAAGTTTGTGAATTGAGAATATCTGATAATTTCTAATTTTCTTTAATTTTCAGAAAAACACCCCGTTTTGCTATGAAATGAACTGGTCCAGTATATAATTTGGATCCTTATATAATAAAATATGGACATAAATGGGTTCAAAAGACCACAAATCATTCATCTTACACAAATACAACAAAATAATGTTGGTGGAATTGGCTATTAAAGAAACCTTTTTGGAGTGAAAAATGCCTCCATGTCGTCTATGGGTCAAAATTTCAACTCGGTAGGGGGGGGATCAAGACATTTTTGGATTGAGCTGTTTGGTCTGGGAGTATTGTTTATACTAGAGAACAGTTGGTTTAATTATCTAAGCGATCAAAGAAAAAGTTCAAAAAATGAAACACCCTATCGTACATATGCCAAACTAATAAAAACATTAAATTTATTGTTTTTTATTGTTGGAAATCAAGGTGAATGTTAGTATTGTGGGGGCAATATTGGACTGGACTCATGACTATACCGGGATATTCCGTCGTCCAAGCATGGTTGTTATCTATCTACTAGAAATTCTACGCATACGTTGACAAACCAAAAAGGTAACCACGATGATTGGCGACCGAAAAGAAGCATAGGTGTGTTAGCTATGTCATGTGTAGAGGCCAAGGTTGTTACTTGAATATACAGACTAATCCGCTGAACACAGACGAGTATCCATCCGTCAGCAGGTGTTTCGCCCCTTAACCCGGAACACGCTCATGATGGTGGGGCAAGTAGTGGTGATCAGCCACCGCTCCGTCTATGCTGGTTTCCATGTTGTTTCATTTCTTCTGAGCCAGAGCCAACTGGACGCACGATCGGCTGATTGACACTCGAGTGTTATAAGTTTCTTTAGACTGCATGTATACTAGTATACTTGTTTACAATTTTTACTTTTAAAAATATATAATTTTTAGGTATATAATGTATACATGTACTTTACCTGTCACATAAAAGATTGATCCCCAGCCATTGTCAAACCCATAAGCGCATAGAAGACCAGACGTACTGAATGTCAACACATTTCCTAGTGTCGTACCTAGGTAATAACACAAGAGTTGTTTTATTCAAACGAATAGTGCGTTTCGGGCCACTAGCCTTTAAGATGACTACTAGTATCATGTTTATGGTGGTCTTTTGGGGTGTAATGTGTGTGTGTTTAGGGGTGCTTAAATGCGACCCGTGTTAAAACAATGTGGAGAATAATCACTCAATTTAAGGAAATTTGCCTTTTATACCGGTAAGTTATATTATTATGCTCTACTTGTAAATACATATAAAATAGTATATACAATTTGGACATATTTAATTTAACAAATACATTAATTTAGCTGTCTTTAAATTATCTAAGATTGTATCTAAGCTTTAACAGTCGTCCCTCGCCATAGCGAATATGTTAGTTCCAACGACTCTGCTATAATGAACGTTGCAATCGTGATCGTTATTTCCGGTAATAAGAATCGACCGTTTACCTGCGTAACATAGTGTTGTCAATTTGCTTCTCTCTAATGGTGGTGCCCAGCGACCCCACATGGCATGCATAGCCGGAAACGTCACAGCCTATAACCCAAATAAAGCATGAATCAAGTATTAACATTGTACATACATTCTATACAAAATGTACAAATCAAACTACGAGTTAGTATATGGCTTCCATGTTAGTAAATAAAATTTGGTTGTACGCACAGGTAAGGTTCTCTGATAGGTAAGGTTTTCTGATAGGTAAGGTTCTGATACCGTACGAATATAACAGGATAAAAGATCGCAGTAGCAGCAAACAGTACCCCCAGTTATACTACGAGAGATCTAGGAGCCCGTTACCTAACTAAGGCACTACCGAGTGTTTTTTGTAGCGCTTTTATACATCTATGCAACGACACGCTACCAGTGAGCAGTGTTCACCGATAGCATACCGTTTCCCAGTACTTTGCTAGGCGAGCGCTACCAAGCGCGCTCTTACGCAACGGACCGTTTCGGTAGCGCTTTGCTGTGCCCGTTGCGAGTGCTCGCCGGTAGCATACACAAGTTTCGTTTCGTCCGCTACGTAGCAAGCCGTTTCCTAGCATAGCCATGAAAGCTTGATAGCGACTGGTAAGGCAACGTGCTCCAGGTACGCTTATGGCGATTTGGTGACATGTAAACATATGGATTTTTGTCTGTTAAGAGTTGCCATCCATTTCCTCTGTTTCTGACCAATAATACTTTATTAACTTTAGAATCCCACATCTACCTATTGACGAGGAAAATAAAATTACCCCCCCCCAAAAGTTTAAAATACCAACTTTAGAAACTAATTAGCATACCGTCATAAGCCCAAGGAGTATACGAATGGCATAGGCAAGATATACGCTGGTTCTCGAACATACAGGCATTAATAATGTTAGTATAGATGACGACATTATTGCCGTCATTAGAACTTTCTTCCCGCCATACCTATAAAATCAAAGGTACGAGTAAATTGTACGTCATCTTGGTCCATTAAATATACATGTATAACAAAGGGTCAAACTTCTATAAAAGTAGGTACTATATTATACGTACAAGTTTCTACGGAACAACCGTTTCTGACTCCGCGCTTTCGCATAAAAAGTCAAACACATCGCATGGATGGTGCCCTGTGGCTGGTTGGCAAAAAGCAATAAAACTACGCCACACCGTACAACCCGTTGCGTGTATGCAGTTCTGTTTGTTGAATGCAAAGTACTTATCCTACCCAAGTAGCGCAAAGCGCGTGTGGGTCTGCCTTCAACAAACATAACTGCCTTACACACAACGGGTTGTATGGTGTGTATATTGTATGGCAAAATTTGCTCTCTTTAATTATATAAATATTTTAATGAGATAAATCACCTATCAGCTATCCAGCCGCCAGGTATCTGTGTCACTATATAACCATAGAAGAACGAGGCCAATATTGACGACTTGGTGTCCTGACTCCATTCTAGCTCGGCTCTCTAAATAGAATTGAAAATAAATGTTTAAAGGTCAACTATCGGCATATTTCGGATAAAATGTGAGTTCATATATTTTGAAATAGGAGAAGAAGTGCTCGTGTCCGTAAAAATAATTTAGCGTTTAGAATAGAAAGAATCATGTTTAAAAGATACTACATGTACGTATTACTGAACAGTGAGGGAAATTGCTACATAACGCCTTTTAAAGAGTACGAGACAAATACTCAAATCATTAATACGGATTCATCAAAGGTAATATTTCTTATGCAGTCATGTACCGTAGGTATTTTGACTGATTTTGGCACATGTGCCCAAACCTTAAATATCAAATCATAACTTAGATCACACAACACCTTCATTATTATGAAGTCAAGTACTAACGTTAGTTATACATCCAATCTAAAACATGTTTTGTGATCACTCGGACTAAAAGAATCGTTTTAGTGAATTGTGAATTGTGAACTGAAACTATTTCTCTATGTCACATAAGATCACAAAAGGGGATTCAATAATTTAAAAAATGTTCGGATGTGAATAATATCATAATATTTAATTATTTATGTATCTTGAAAGCAGACGACTGTTCCGTATATTTTAAATGATGTATACGAGTAATTCGCTACTTACGTCGTTCGAACGTGACGCCTCCTTTGTTTCAGCAACACAGGCGATGTCATTGTCCGGTGCTAAAGTTGTCGAATTGCTGTACAACGTCATCGAATTGTTGTACAACGTCGCCGCTACGTCATCAACCGGAGTTTTAACCATGCAGACGACAGCTACGCTGATATTGACTCGCAAAGAGTACACCACACCAAAGCCAAAGAAACCAATGTATGCAAGAATCCATCTCTGTGAACAAAGAGTTGGAACTCGAGCTGAAATAAATGAAAATGTAGGGTTAGCTGTAATTACTACATGTATGTGTATTTTGATATCGTTTTTATGAATGTTTGTTCAGTGTATATGAATGATTTGTGTATTCAATTGATAGCAGTTACCTGTGAATTCATAGAACTATACATGTACGAATAACGTATGCATATGTAGACTGATTTCTAACAGTGTCGTTCTGGTACCCAGCCCTAATGACGTTTTTCTCATTAACGTATACGCGTTCTTCCGTTCTGGCGTTCACACGATAACGACGAATGCAACACGACACAGCGAACAACACTATATAAACTGTGCTCCAAAAACAACGGCCTCTTGACGAACTGGTGCCCCCGTCAGAGCGACACTTGGCTAAAAGAGGAAAATGTCGTTCTTACGACACTGGCATGAATCAGCCTACCCAACTATGTCATATTGCAGGCGCAAACAAGGCGCTTGTGATTAACCTGGCACCATCCACGAATTACTTGTAATTACTTATAATCACGTTCTCCATCATTATGTTCTTGTTCATGTCGACTGAGATACTTGTCCCATTGATCTTGCATTTTTAATCCCCCTAGTACACATATCTGTTCAACGATGGTGTAGAAGTTATTGTAATGAATTGTCAAAGAAACCCTGAAGACTTTTGGCCACAGAAGTTATAGTTAATGCCTTCACACCCGGTTTACCTACCGATCGACCTATCACTATCACTGTATTCCAAAATTCATCAGTCTTATGTCGTCAGAACAACCCACAGTCTGTAGAAAATTATCTATCTTTATTTTTAAAGCCTTAGACAAACGAGACGAAGTACTTTATAAATAATTACCATTCTTCTCCAAATTATATTCTTTACTTGTTATTATCATATGAAATATTCAACTCAAATATACACTCAATGTTAATTATGAAATGTCTTTATATACCAAATACCTGATTCTCTGAAGATTTTCAGTGAACATTTGTACATGTACATAGCTATGTGTAGTGTGTGTGTCTGCGTGCGTGTGTGGTTGTTGATGTGCGTGTATGTGTGTATGTGGGAGCGGGTATGCGTGCGTATGGGTGTGCGTATGTGTGTATGTGCGAGCGTGTGTTCGTGCGTGTGTGTGTGCCTATATGTGCGTGTGTACGTGTGTGTGCTTGCATGTGTGCCTGCGTGTACGCATGCGTGTGAATGATATATGTCTGTATTTGTGTGAGTTAGAATGTAAACTGGAGCGTGTACATGAGTGAGTGTAATTTTGTTGTATATATTACATGATGAAGATGTATTTTATTAATATCATTGCTGTAACGGAACATATATTATAATATTGTTGTAATATGCATGTAAACTGATGGGCAAAATGCCTTATGTTTCAAAATAAACTATATATATCACATTCAGGGCAATTTACAGTGATGTTTACTGAGGACGGGTGGCTAAATGCAATGCTAATTGATGGAGTGTTGTTTAATTTTCAATGAATTGAGTGTGTAGCAACGTTAAATGTCGCATCGACGCTAAATGTCGCACCTGACGTTAATTGTCGCAAGGCTGACGCTAAATGTCGCAACCGACGCTAAATGTCGCAATCCCCCTGACGCTAAATGTCGCATCTGTGACGTTAAATGTCGCAACAAACTGGCCTGACGTTAAATGTCGCAACATTAACGCTAAATGTCGCAATCCTTTATAAACACTCTTTTATAGTATTACTGTTCTAGTTTTAGTCCAGACGTATCGACAGTTATAAGGGGTTTACCCAAAGGGGTTCGACACATAAGTCTGTAGTGATTAAAAACTGTTTTCAAAAAAAATATTTTTTTATTTCTTCTAAGTACATGTATGTTGTATAAAATATACACAGTAGAAATAAAAAATATTTTTTTGAAAACAGTTTTTAATCACAGAAAGTTTATGTGTCGAACCCCTTTAGGTTTAACGGGATGAACCGAATCTTACTCGGTATACCCGGTTCAGTGAACCGTCGTACAACCGTAACAACGCTGGATCGGCAAGACGAACTATGGTGAACCGTGATACTCTTATCAAACTAGCAAAAGAGACCCGATTGTTTTAAAATGTTTAAAGCCTCATGTAGTCATCAGGAGCTACCGGGAGGAATGGTCAAGATTTCAACAGAGTCAAAACTGGATTACAACCGTTGCTACACATTAGCTCTACCGCGATGTTGCATCCCGGTCTCAGTACGGATTATCCCGCTGTATCCACAGTGTATCCCGGTTCTGAGCTGACAGCAGACCTTGTGCCGGTTTGGCACCCCCAATTTGTCCCGTTGTATGAACCTTAGAGACATCGTGAAGTTCTTAGTCGATACGAGCTAACCGTGACGAGCCGTGTTGCTACGACCGTATGACGTCGTACAGTATGGGTTCGATATCCACTATAGGTGCAAACCTATTCTGGTATTTTATTTATTTATAA
This sequence comes from Spisula solida, assembly GCA_947247005.1. Taxonomy (NCBI): domain Eukaryota; kingdom Metazoa; phylum Mollusca; class Bivalvia; order Venerida; family Mactridae; genus Spisula; species Spisula solida. The sequence continues at coordinate 22,344,441 of OX365957.1, forward strand.
ACCGTGGTATACCGGCATTATTTGGACTGCGCTGAACCCTGGCTCTACACCGGTTGAGTCCCAGTAAAGTGCGTTTCATACCGATGGAGGCAGGGAAGAACATAGCATATACCCGAATTATGGTTATATACGGTATGCCCTGTAGAAACCCGTTTCGTTACGGATTATACTTAACTATACTGGTTTCATCATGACCAAGGTCTGTGTAGTTCCAGTTACCGAGTATTTGTCGAACAATGTAAAATACACTAAATAAATAATTATGTAAATCATAATTGAAATTCTGTTGACATCAATTTATTTGTGTTTACGAAAAGTAGCATTCAAACCCGCACGATGAGTTACTTAGAGGATAATGCACGGCTATGTAGGACGGGGTCTAGATAATCGGCCCGCAGGAAGCATAATCGCCCGAGTGGCTTAGCCCGAGGGTGATTATCAATCCGAAAGGTCCGTACGGCATTTTTACGAGTTCGACACAGTCATGAACCTGCAGTGATTATCTTTTTTTTCAAAAACTTTTTTTTTTATTTCTACTGTGTAAATTTCATACAATATACATTTACATAGTAGAAGTAAAAAAAAATATTTTTTTTGAAAACAGTTTTTTATCACTAAATGCTTATGTGTCGTACCCCTTTGGGTAAACCCCTAAGAACTGTGAATACGTCTGGACTTAAACTAGAACAGTAATACTACAAATGAGTGTTTATAAAGGATTGCGACATTTAGCGTTAATGTTGCGACATTTAACGTCAGGCCAGTTTGTTGCGACATTTAACGTCACAGATGCGACATTAAGCGTCAGGGTGGATTGCGACATTGAGCGTCGGTTGCGACATTTAGCGTCAGCCTTGCGACATTTAACGTCAGGTGCGACATTTAGCGTCGATGCGACATTTAACGTTGCTACAGAGTGCAACGAGTATATACTATGCAGTACAGTGCATGGTATTATTGGACTCCCTTTTGTCCGATCTAAGATCAAAATAAACTTTCAACACTAGTACAGATATACAATGTATGCCACTTATTTTACGTTGTATCGTATTGTTTTAACTCGCGGCATATATTTGGTTACCAATCGTGAAAGCTCGGCCATTTCCGTTTGTCTCCGGTATACAGTAAATGTATATACATTGCAATGCTTAAAGGCCGAGGTGATCAGAATTGCATCACCTGGCAAGTGGATATTTCAGCGGATCAAATTTGCGAAATTAGTTTCAGACATTCGGTGTGCGGAAATTTTAGCGATTTTGAAAATTTCTTAGACGAGTTCTATGAAAGCAAGCACTACGCTAGATAAAATACTATCACTAACTTTACCACGTATGCAGCATGACATATACATAAACTGCTGTTACTACACTTTCTGACCATTTATATGTGTTTTCCCAACCCTGGTGCCCAGTGTGTTAGAAAACTTCCAGGGCTTGCTTGTGTAACACAATGGGCATGCACAGGTCTGTTATATTAATTATTGTATTAATTAGGTATCGGACACATGCAACAGTAATTAACTGGTCAGCAGCCTGTTAGAATGATTAGATCAAAGCAGTTTCATTTCTCTGCAGAATCACCGTTATATAATAAATTGTTACAGTACACATGTTGTGACCATCGACTCGTTTGTTTTATCAAGATTCGATCAATTTAATGGACAGTTCATATTTTTGTTTACAGTATATTCGTATAGGTCAATTAATCAAAATTAAGTTAATCTTACATACATGCCGATTGTCGACAGTGAAGAGATTACCCACCTGTAAAATCAATTGTCCCTAATTAATCCAATTACTACATGATGAGTAAACAACTTGTTATGATAGCCGGGCGGTGCATTAATGCATTTCTCATCTGTTTATTTAAAATGTTATGAAACTTGGCACTAAGTTTTGTTTGATCTGTATGTTTAATTGGTGTCATTGCCACCTGTTTTTGTGATAAATTCAACTTTGATTTTGTTACCTTTGTTTCCATTGTTCTTGAGAAATTAACGAGTTAAACAGATTTCTCTGGGACCCAATATAAATCCCTGCATACCCGATGAGCGAGAGATGGGAAGAACGAAACGAGAGAGTGGAGGAGTGAGACATAGAGCGAGAGGGTGGGTGTAATATCCCATCCAAGACTGTTAAGACGTTTACGATTGTTAAACTGTTTATTCGTGTTTGTAAATAAAGATGGTGTGTTTTAAAAACGGACTTGTCACTTTAATGCAACATAGGTAGCTACGTGTGATGTTACACTTGTAGCAATGTCTCAACGTATGTTGAAATAACTGGCAAGTAAACACTACGAACACCCAGAGTTGTCTGTGTGGCAGCAAAGATGTTAGCCAAGCTAATTTACTGACATAGCCGGGTAATTCCGTCAAAAATACATTCTACCAGAAAGAATGCATAACAAAAGAAAACACATTAGAAACATTCGTAAAAATTTATAATCTCATAAAAACAACAATTACACAAAACATGTATATGCATGCATATTTATAAATTAATATAAAAACAACACATTCTAATAAAAATGATGGATGAAAATAAATAAGGTATCAATGAATAAAATTGCATCACACATAAGCTTACTCATACTAGAAAATAAAATTCAATAAATACAAAATAAAAAGAGCTATACATTTGTAAATAAAATGCAATAAATACACAAAACAAATATAGCCCGACATTTGTAAATACAATTCAATAAACATTCGAAGCAAATAGAGCTCTACATTTGTAAAAACATGAATATAAAAAAATAACATAAAATCAATAAATAACAAAAAATCCATTTTCGAAAAAGAAAGCTAAATAAATATCAGCGTTCAAGACGTAAAAGAGAACAACCATTTGAAACAACAGTTCGAAGTGTATGTAAAACGTTAATACATTGTACTATAAATCACTTTATATTCGCGTGATCTTCATTTCACTAATTTTGGTAAAATACCTTTTTTTCGCCAATTTAGGAATTCTCAATCGAACGATCGTATTCATGTTATGGAAGTTGATGAAGCTTATTGCCTTAAAAGACAATGGAAGGTGAGGCACACAGACATCTGGTACGTTTTCGTCCTTCAAATAAGTCACATTCTCCGCCTACAGCAGCGCAACGTCCTTCACTTTCTCTGACGTCATTTCGACCAACTCCACGTGGTATAACGTCACTGCACGTGTTTGTTATACGGTTAAATCTACATAACCTCCTCATTCTTTGAGCATTGGTATCGCTAATTAATGAGCCCAATACGACACACACCACAGCAACGACCACAATGAATCTTGTCAATGCCATGATTTGAATTGTATATTCGGATAGGTCAATATTCGGATACGATTGGTATTACCTGTAATAGATGAAACATTCAGTCAATTAATCACGATTGTCAATGTAAAAAGATGCTTAGTGATGGAACATAACAAATAAAACATTGTGATTTAATCAGTAATTTATATAAGAGAACAAGTATGTTGTCAGTTTTAAATAATAACTCGATTAGTTGTGGCAAGATAAACTCTATAATCTTGGCGACGTTTACTAACTATGAAGTATTATTATAAAGTTTTCAAATTTGAAAAAAAACCAGTGTCAGTTGTGCCAAGCCGGACTGGAAAGAAAGCGAAAACAGATATCGATGGGAAAGACAGGCTTTCAGAACATATCTTGAATTATCTTCCCTCAAGAAAAATAGTATAGAACACCAGTTACTTAGAAAGGTTTAACAATACAAAACAAACACGGTGAACTTTAAAATACACGTGTTCAAGTCGTAAAATGTAATAATTTCTTACCGTTAAGCTGTTAAAGAATGCCTCCTGTAATAGTCTGGTGAGTTTTGAGCACTATCGTGTCGAGTAGCAATGTTGGTTTGAGTTTAATACCAAACTATCTGGCTTATATACACACAGCTCAGTCATTCATAGGATGGTATTTTGTGTTCCTTGTGATTGTTTTTTTTATTAATCATCAGCCGCATATAACTTATGATGTAATTAACATTTTCCATTGTTCAAGATAATTTCAAGTGGATGTTAGTGACAGGGAAGTACTGGTTGGTTAGTCTGAACGAGCACTTTGTTTATATCATACTTTGTTTAGACATAAAATAACTTATATGGGTTTTTTTAACAGTGGGCGAATTGCGAATATACATGATCTTGTAGAATTCTGCAATGACGTGATTTTTATGTACATGTACTAATGTATTTTTGGACAGTTGTGAAACAAGATTTTCCAAGCTATATTGATCACTCTCGAAACCTCATTCCTGATGTTATCCATCGCCACGAGGTTATGAGATAAGAAAAGCCACTTTCCCTTTTAGCAATAGAATTGCTGGTATCATTTCTATTTCGTCTTCGGTATGACGCGGGCTGGAATGGAACCCGGGACTTCCCGCACTCGAAGCGGATGCTCTACCACTAGGCCTCGTGCAGCCTCGTTTAAATAAAGTCTTTACTTACTTACTAACTTACTTACTTGCTTACTTGCTTGATTGCTAACTTCATTCTTGCTTGCTTGCTTACTTACTTAATTCTTGGTTGCTTGCTTGATTGCTAACTTCATTCTTGCTTGCTTGCTTGCTTACTTACCTACTTACTTCTGGCTTGCTTGCTTGCTTACTTACTTCTGGCTTGCTTGCTTGCTTGCTTACTTACTTACTTATTGCTTGTTTGCTTGCTTGCTTGCTTACTTACTTAATTCTTGCTTGCTTGCTTTGTTACTATCGAGGAGTCGGGTAAATCGCAAGTTCGAGAATAGATGTACTTACAGCATTAGTTATATAATTCTGAATGAATCTAATCTGACTGATTGTTTGAGTTCCTCGATCATTTAAATGGACTTATATGGCAGCACTTTATGGGATAGGGTAGTTCTAAATGAAACTAAAGATGATATCTAAGGGTATTAATTGATGAAACTTATCTGATGAGTTGTTTGAGGTCCGCCATTGATATATTCAATGGACTTACATGGCAACACTTTATGGGATAGGGTGTTTTTTAAATGAAACCAAAGATGATATCTGAGAGTATTATTTGATGAAACTTATCTGATTGGTTGTTTGACTTCTTCGATATATTCAATGGACTTATATGGCAACACTTTACGGGACAGGGGGAGCAATGATCAATACACGTTGTAAACAACAATTACTGGTATCTGCAAAAAGCGTGCCTTGACAACCTGAACTTAAAATCTCGACATTATCCAATATCCATTTAAGGTTAGGAATAAAATTAAAATAGTTCTGGACTTCCTTTCGGTTCGTACATTACTTTACTTTACCGTCGGCCAATGATTGTTATCCTTCGTTTTCATAAGTGAATTGTAACGGCGTAGTGGAAGTTATAACGGTGAAGTGTAGACAAGACAAGTTCAAGTATGCACTTAGTCCAACCTTGAAAAGTGTTTGCAGTTCGCCTACCTACCGATAGTAATTGCTCCAACTGAAAGTTTTAATTAAAACTTTTTTTGTTGTTTTTAAACACACCGATAGGGCTGTGGAATTGTCAAGTTTCCAAAAACAAAACTTAGATACTGAGCCCTTATCTGCAACCCTAGATAGGCTACTCCAAACATTTCTTTTTTAAATGTTGGCCTAAAATTGTTTTCTGAAAGACATCCTAATTCGTGTCGTGTCATTTTTCTGTTCTTCCTAACACGTATTAAAATCAATGCATGATTTTTCTTCATTGTTAAGTTCATAACATGACGTAACAAACTTGCGTTTATTTTTCAAATGACTTCCCTTTTTGTGCATGGATCCTTAATATCTTCATTGTGTTTGTGACGATATTGACTGCTTTCAGTGAATGAATGAATGACGTCCTTCAGACATGACCGACCTGGACCATTTTCCACTTAATACGCGGAAATTTCAATGTGTATTATTAAATGAAATATAGTTATAACTAATGAAATGTTCCCTATTGTTTTATGAATGGCGAATCTTGCATATAGTACAAGAGCAGCACATCTACTTTAATTTTTGAAACGGAAGAACACTTCATTGCATTCAAGTAGGATGTAATATGTAAATGAAATGTGACATATTTTTAAACCACTTAATTTCAATGAGATCAAAATTGGTGGTTTTGGTGAAAAATACCATTTGATGGGGACGTAATTTCAATGATTTCATGAAAAATGGCAATGTCAAAATTCAAACAAATTATTAGAAATCATTCAAAATAATAATTGTTTGTTTACTTGTTGATACATGCAGGGTAAACATTCCGACAATCTAGTCGTATATCTGACTGTAATTGAAAGCAAAATGATTGTAAACTTGACATATTTATTGGTATTATTATTCATTGCGGATTTAATTTTGTGGTTGAGGTCAGCCATGAAATCCACGAAATAAAATCCCACACGAATATTAATGATTTTACTAGTATTGAAGTAAGCTGCAATTTTTGTACTCTCAGTATAATTTTAATCATAATTGTAAATGTTCTTCTTGCTTCCATAGTAACATTTTCGTCACGAAGCAATTTAACGACGTCATATAGCAACGTCATTATAAAAAAACCGGACATTTTTAGTTCAGTTTTAAATAGGAAATAATTTGAATTTTACGTTGATGCCAAATTTGTAAATTGATTATGACCTTTTTTAAACCAATGGTTCTATTCCAACTTAAGCGTTACACTGCCTTTGAAATGATGTTGTGGTATACACAATATTTATCCAGTTATTGAAGCAAACAGTTCATCAATCTTTCTTTCAATACATCTAGTCGAAGAACCATCAGCCATATGATTTACAAATATGTGTAAACAAATAATCCCGAACCTCTTGTTAACCTGCTTATATTGGATTGCCAAAAGTAAAATTACCATGGAGGGGCACGTGACATGTTCTCGATGGTTTACGATTTCAAAAAAAATATCCAAAAAAGCAGAGCTGTGTGAAGTTGGCTCAACATACGACATTCAAAAAATTGAATGTCGCCCAGCTCGACATACGACATTGGACGACATTCAAAAAATCGAATGTCGTCCAGCTCGACATACGACATTGGACGACATTCAAAAAATCATCAAAAATCGAATGTCGTCCAGCTCGACATACGACATTGGACGACATTCAAAAAATCATCAAAAATCGAATGTCGTCCAGCTCGACATTGGACGACATTGGACGACATTCAAAAAATCGTCTAAAATCGAATGTCGTCCAGCTCGACATTGGACGACATTGGACGACATTCAAAAACTCGTCTAAAATCGAATGTCGTCCAGCTCGACATTGGACGACATTGGACGACATTCAAAAAAATCGTCGAATGTCGTCCAGCTCGACATTGGACGACATTGGACGACATTCAAAAAATCATCGAATGTCGTTCAGCTCGACATTGGACGACATTGGACGACATTCAAAAAATCATCGAATGTCGTTCAGCTCGACATTGGACGACATTCAAAAATCATCGAATGTCGTCCAGCTCGACATTTGACGACATTCAAAAAATCATCACAAATCGAATTTCGTCCAGCTCGACATTATTTTTGTATTTTATAATTTTGAAGCTCAAATCTATTGTTTTACACTAATTTGTTTTAAGTGTCGGGTGGCCATCATGTGATTAATACATTTGAGGCTAATACATAAAAACAAGTATAATTGGTATTGCGTTACCAGCAGAAGCCGCCGAATATCACATTTAAAAAGGTGGTACGTATATCCGAGATGTACAATTTAAAATACATGTACAAGTAAAGTCAAGTCTTGTTGTTATCTCAATTTTTCGTGACCATGAAAATTACTTCGACATAACAAAAATTCAAGATACGTTCCAACTTCGATAGTCACTTTAAACCCGATTACCAATGTCACCGTTTGGCAAATTCAGGGAAACCGTTTCTTACTGGAGCGACAAGCCTTGCGTCGTCGTGAACATCCGGGGTCCAACGGGGTGATCCGAGATGAACAGTGACGGACCGCTTAAGCCCCATTCTCACAGTTCTGGTTTGGCATCGCCGGAGAGTCCCGGTTTGTAATCCGGGAGGGGGTGCTGGTCTAACCGGGGATGCGACCGTGGCGGCACCGTGAACATCCGGAATCAACCGGGACGATCCGTGATAGACCGTGATGGACCGGCTGACAGCCTCGGTTGTTTAAAATGTTTAAAATCCGGGGATAACAGGGACAATACTGGGGAGTATCCGTGGCTTTACCGTTCAAATACCGTGATAAACCGTAACATATCGGATTTTCAAATACAAACCCGATTGAGAGCCTGTCTACCTCCGACATAGAACGGTATAGCCCCGTGTCGTACCGGTGGTGGCAGGGGTAGTTACGGTATGAGCCTGTTACAAGCCAGTTTAACCCCGGAATATAACGTTACATCTACGGTTAGGGCAAAAGGTCCAGGTTTCATCAAGGTTAAGGGCGGCGAAGTTGGTTTGACTATTGCTATATACAGCGGAAACTGTATGATTTATCCAGAAACCGAGGCTTCAAATTGAGACATTCTACAGAAACGTATTTATAGTTGCATCCAAGGGTACCTCAATAACTATTTCAAAGAATAGAACATCGAGCATCTAGAAAAGATTTTTCGTACATGAATAATCTTGCACCTAGTTCAAACTAGCAAACTAGCTTTAATTAATGCCCAGGTCAGACAGACACGAATAATCATTACACACAAGGGTTCTGGCGAGTCACAAAGCCTATGATCCGTGAGTGGCTAAGGTTGACAATGCTTTTAAAGGAACTGATGCAGTTACCGGACGGTATGCCAAGCCGCACCTCATTAGATGATGTTTTGAATGTCGTCCAATGTCGTCCAATGTCGAGCTGGACGACATTCGATTTTAGATGATTTTTTCAATGTCGTCCAATGTCGAGCTGGACGACATTCGATTTTTGATGATTTTTTGAATGTCGTCCAATGTCGTATGTCGAGCTGGACGACATTCGATTATTGAATGTCGTCCAATGTCGTCCAATGTCGAGCTGGACGACATTCGATTTTTGATGATTTTTTGAATGTCGTCCAATGTCGTCCAATGTCGAGCTGAACGACATTCGATGATTTTTTGAATGTCGTCCAATGTCGTCCAATGTCGAGCTGAACGACATTCGATGATTTTTTGAATGTCGTCCAATGTCGTATGTCGAGCTGGACGACATTCGATTTAAGACGATTTTTTGAATGTCGTCCAATGTCGTCCAATGTCGAGCTGGACGACATTCGATTTTAGACGATTTTTTGAATGTCGTCCAATGTCGTCCAATGTCGAGCTGGACGACATTCGATTTTAGACGATTTTTTTGAATGTCGTCCAATGTCGTCCAATGTCGAGCTGGACGACATTCGATTTTAGACGATTTTTTGAATGTCGTCCAATGTCGTCCAATGTCGAGCTGGACGACATTCGATGATTTTTTGAATGTCGTCCAATGTCGTCCAATGTCGAGCTGGACGACATTCGACGATTTTTTTGAATGTCGTCCAATGTCGTCCAATGTCGAGCTGGACGACATTCGACGATTTTTTTGAATGTCGTCCAATGTCGTCCAATGTCGAGCTGGACGACATTCGATTTTAGACGATTTTTTGAATGTCGTCCAATGTCGTCCAATGTCGAGCTGGACGACATTCGATTTTAGACGATTTTTTTGAATGTCGTCCAATGTCGTCCAATGTCGAGCTGGACGACATTCGATTTTAGACGATTTTTTGAATGTCGTCCAATGTCGTCCAATGTCGAGCTGGACGACATTCGATGATTTTTGAATGTCGTCCAATGTCGTCCAATGTCGAGCTGGACGACATTCGACGATTTTTTTGAATGTCGTCCAATGTCGTCCAATGTCGAGCTGGACGACATTCGATTTTAGACGAGTTTTTGAATGTCGTCCAATGTCGTCCAATGTCGAGCTGGACGACATTCGATTTTAGACGATTTTTTGAATGTCGTCCAATGTCGTCCAATGTCGAGCTGGACGACATTCGATTTTTGATGATTTTTTGAATGTCGTCCAATGTCGTATGTCGAGCTGGATGACATTCGATTTTTGATGATTTTTTGAATGTCGTCCAATGTCGTATGTCGAGCTGGACGACATTCGATTATTGAATGTCGTCCAATGTCGTCCAATGTCGAGCTGGACGACATTCGATTTTTGACGATTTTTTGAATGTCGTCCAATGTCGTATGTCGAGCTGGACGACATTCGATTATTGAATGTCGTCCAATGTCGTCCAATGTCGAGCTGGACGACATTCGATTTTTGATGATTTTTTGAATGCCGTCCAATGTCGTATGTCGAGCTGGACGACATTCGATTTTTGATGATTTTTTGAATGTCGTCCAATGTCGTCCAATGTCGAGCTGGACGACATTCGATTTTTGATGATTTTTTGAATGTCGTCCAATGTCGTATGTCGAGCTGGACGACATTCGATTTTTTGAATGTCGTCCAATGTACTATGTCGAGCTGGACGACATTCGATTTTTTTAATGTCGTATGTCGTATGTTGAGCCAACTTCACACAGCTAAAAAGCAGCACTTTGTAAGAATGTCGTGAACCAGACTAATTCCATTATTCCATGCGGATAACATCGGTCTTTATCGCGTTACAATAGTTATTTATTAATTGTAAGCGGCAACTTTATGGTATGTGTGATGTTTAAGACATTTTAGCTCCACTATTTGAAGAATACATGTAGGCTAATGGTTAAGTTAAGGTATAATCTCTAATATCTTCATAAGTCTATGTTAAAGTTTAGGTATTACCTTGAATAATTTCAAAGTGCACTGACATAATGCTTTGATATTTTAAGTACTTGTTCACCATCATGACCCCAACCCCTATGCAGGAGTATGTTCACATAAGTAGGTAACTCTATCAAGCATTGTGTTCATATTAGCTGCCCTTTTCAACCTAAAAATCCATGTTAAAAATTAGATACAACATAAAATATCTTCAAAGTGCATTGACATGTTGCTTTGATACTATGCATACTTGTTCACCATGATGACCCCAACCCCTAAACTGGTGAATTTAATTCCGTCAAGCCTTTTGTTTAGATAAGCTGCCCTTTTCAACTTAAAATCCATGCTAAAAAGGTACAACATAAAGTATCTTCAAAGTGTATGGACATGTTGCTTTGATACTTTGCATACTTGGTCACCATCATGACCCAAACCCCTACACTGGTGAATTTAACTCCGTCAAGCCTTTTATTGAAATAAGCTGCCCTTTTCAACTTAAAATCCATGCTAAAAAAGGTACATCATAAAATACCTTCAAAGTGCGTTGACATGTTGCTTTGATACTTTGCATACTTGTTCACCATCATGACCCCAACCCCTAAACTGGTGAATTTAATTCCGTCAAGCCTTTTGTTTAGATAAGCTGCCCTTTTCAACTTAAAATCCATGCTAAAAAGGTACAACATAAAGTATCTTCAAAGTGTATGGACATGTTGCTTTGATACTTTGCATACTTGGTCACCATCATGACCCAAACCCCTACACTGGTGAATTTAACTCCGTCAAGCCTTTTATTGAAATAAGCTGCCCTTTTCAACTTAAAATCCATGCTAAAAAAGGTACATCATAAAATACCTTCAAAGTGCGTTGACATGTTGCTTTGATACTTTGCATACTTGTTCACCATCATGACCCCACCCTACATAGTAGTAGCCTAGTAGCCTAGTAGGCACTTCTCACAAAGCTTACATTTATTGCTTCAAGCATGGCACTGAGAATAGTGGAGCACGATCTTGTTTAATAAAACATTCAGACAAAAAGTTTCCAACTAAAAAAAAACATGATCGATGAAGTCCAATCTCTAACATAAAACATGGAACCACACAGCCAACAAAAATATTCGTTTCAATAAATTATAATTTTAAAATAATTTACAAGTATGTTAAAACAATAATTTAATTATTAATAATTAAAAGTAATATTACCTTGGTTATCTTTATCCGCACTATCCGTCATTGAGTGACCGGGTGGCAAGTTATAATGTAAATGCAAAACTATACTCTAGATAATAATTATGATGTGCTCGTATATAATGTGCTAGATTTAGGAACGCTGATAACACACAGTCTGTGTATGTCAGAGTCAGAGTTATCCAGACTATGTGAATACTTGCACTTATATTTGCAATGACGAATAGTAAGGGTGATACCCCCCCCTATTTTGGTACGCGCGACTCACGAGTAAGTTAGTCCGTATTTGGGCCGCAGTGTAGCAACGTTAAATGTCGCATCGATGCTAAATGTCGCACCTGACGTTAAATGTCGCAAGGCTGACGCTAAATGTCGCAACCGACGCTAAATGTCGTAATCCACCCTGACGCTAAATGTCGCATCTGTGACGTTAAATGTCGCAACAAACTGGCCTGACGTTAAATGTCGCAACATTAACGCTAAATGTCGCAATCCTTTATAAACACTCATTTGTAGTATTACTGTTCTAGTTTAAGTCCAGACGTATCCACAGTTCTTAGGGGTTTACCCAAAGGGGTACTACACATAAGCATTTAGTGATAAAAAACTGTTTTACTTCTACTATGTAAATGTATATTGTATGAAATTTACACAGTAGAAATAAAAAAATATTTTTTTTGAAAAAAAAATAATCACTGCAGGTTCATGACTGTGTCGAACTCGTAAAAATGCCGTACGGACCTTTCGGATTGATAATCACCCTCGGGCTAAAGCCACTCGGGCGATTATGCTTCCTGCGGGCCGATTATCTAGACACCGTCCTACATAGCCGTGCAATATCCTCTAAGTAACTCATCGTGCGGGTTTGAATGCTACTTTTCGTAAACACAAATAAATTGATGTCAACAGAATTTCAATTATGATTTACACAATTATTTATTTAGTGTATTTTGCATTGTTCGACAAATACTCGGTAACTGGAACTACACAGACCTTGGTCGTGATGAAACCAGTATAATTAAGTATAATCCGTAACGAAACGGGTTTCTACCGGGCATACCGTATACAAATGTATAACCATAATTCGGGTATATGCTATGTTCTTCCCTGCCTCCATCGGTATGAAACGCACTTTCCTGGGACTCAACCGGTGTAGAGCCAGGGTTCAAGCGCAGTCCAAATAATGCCGGTATACCACGGTTTATAAATAAATAAAATACCAGAATAGGGTTGCACCTATAGTGGATATCCTTTCCGCTACCAAAGCAGACTAATGTAGACTGATGCCTAAAACGTACTACAAAAAGTATAGTCCTCAAAACCAACAACGTACAGCGTAGGACTACCAGGATTTTTTAGGTTTTGTCTTATATTTAAGCGTATTTAAAATGCTTGTACCGCGTTTCTGGATTTGCTATGATGATATAACTTGCATTTATATTTTTAACCAAATAGTACACACTTGGCTGAAAAATTAATCTAAGTCATTTTTATTATAATATATTGCATAATATTGTTTTTAAAAATACAAGTTTCTCGTATTTTACCGCATTTTAGAACAAAAACAAATACATTATGTATAACAATGAACAGAAACGGCGTTATCGCCAATCAATAATCAAATGATCCGATTCAAGTTATTAAAGGATCCTCACTGTCAAAAAATACCAATTATCTTTAGCGATTGCTTTTGGCGATTATTATCAAACTCATTTTAATTAAAAAAAATAATATCTCATTTTCTACGCTACGGTAACTTAGGCAATTTTTGTGTGTCTGCATTATACGGTTTTGGTATTCTAAGAGGCGAAAAAAGCAGATCTGCCAATGACGAGTTTTGCAGGCTTTGAATCAATGACTTATACAATGACGCTATGGTCATTTTGTGATTTTTCTGATAATGCTGCAAAACTGCACTGAGGTAATTGATTTTTTCTTTTATCTGCATTGGGCGGCTTCGGTATTCTATGCTTTTGAAGATAACCAGTCTGCCACTGACGAGTTTTGAAGACTTAATTAAAATAATGCACATAATTATGCCAATACGGTAGTCCATTGTCGTCAAAGGGCGGTATAGACGTATGCACATTTATACACTATGGATGTAGTGTCTGTTTATATTGGTTCCACTATTTTAGGCTAGTTTTGTATAGTGAAAATCTCATTTGAATGCTATGGTAGTTTCAGCTTTCTCGTTTTGTCTGCATTGGGCGGCAATGGTAATCTAAACTTTTGAAGATAACCGGTCTGCCACTGACGAGTTTTGAAGACTAAATTCAAGTAATGGGCACTATAGTCCGGCCCCAAATCCAAGCTACCTTGCATTGTAGTATAAAGTTTTTTTCTTTGCTGATTTCAGTAGACATGACCTTTCTAATTGGAATTTCTGACGGGTGCCATTCTGTCACCCTTGAGCATTTTGAGAAAATTGGGGTAAAAGTTCCAAAACATAAACGAAACTGCGAATTTTTGGAATCGGTGAACTACAATGTCATTTATTATCATATTTTATAATAATTCACACTTATATGTAATTATTAAGTTGAAGTTTAAGTTTGCAAAATTTTAGTGACGTGCATTTATGCAAAATGAGGTATTTTTGGGGTAAAAAAATAAAAATTACATGGAAAAGTGCGAATTTTCGGAATCGGTGGAATTTAACGTCATTGGCCATTACATTTGGTAAATAATCGCTGTGCTAGTTGTATAGTGACTTGCCATTAAGATATTAAACACCTAAAGCAAGGCTATGGTACAAAATGTGGTGTTTTTGGGGTAAAACACTCAAAAGTATGAAGGAAATTGTATTTTTTTGGATTTTGTACCAATGCAGACCTATACAATGGCATGTATCTTTTCTTTGGTGATTAATCAATATGCGTGGTATTAATAACCTTACAGTTTTGATATCAAACGTTCTAAGATTGGCTATTGTGCAAATGTGCAAAATGTGCTATTTTGGGGAATAACTTCGAAATATAAAGGAAAAGGGCGAATTGTTCGAGGTGGTAGACAACGCTGTCATTTATCATTTTATTGTCGACGCGACATGTTCTTATGTACATGTAGAATTTAAGATATCAAACCTATGAGCAATGTTACTGAGATCAATGTGATATATTGGGGTAAAATGTTATAAAATATATTAACGAAAAGTGTGATTTATGGAATCCGTAGACTTCATTGCCCTTAGATATTTTTTGATAGTACATTTTTGTAACTCATTCTGATTAATAAATATTAACTTATGAGTGGAAATAACAATGAAACCTAATGCAAAACAGTTACTGTCGTGTGAAGCAAGTTTACAATAATTATTTTGAGGATAAACATTTTTAAAACATACGGTGGACGGTGGATGAACACAAAATCTCAGTATGAACACTTTGTTCCCTGCCGTATAAATGCACCCTAAAAGTTCAATTTAAAGTATTCCTGTTCATAGAAATGACTACTACATGTTTGACATTTGATTCGAATTAAATCAAGTGATTAAAAATGCATTCGGTAGGTCAACTTGTTTTACATTGAAATTATCAAGACCTGAGATTTATTTCGGATGATTGCACCTAATGAAAAGTGGAGTCATGTAATAAATTGAATGTATACACATATATAAAGAGGTTTCTATACAAACTACATGTACACTCATTAAATGTTATAAGTACACGAACTTGTTACGCATGTATCTTTTTTATTATACATGTTAGCTTGTTCATTTTTTGCATGTATTAATGCTAGTAGTATAACAACAATATCCGATAATTGAATATTTGTATTTAGCTTGGTGTAAGCAGTGAACCGTGAACTCTCTAAATTCAGAAAAATGCACGCGCATACCACTGTGCATTGTACAATGTCTTGAAATGTTGACTACACATTGTCCAGCAATACATAACCCCAAAAACATAAAATCTAAAGAATTCCGATTACAGAAAGAACAAGAGGTGTTTGTAAAACATGCATGTCTCATGACACCCGAATAGTCATGTATACTTAAGGCCATCCCAACCTTGACCTTTGACCTATTGACCTACAAATTTGTAGAAGTCTTCTGCTGATGATCAGCTACCTGTCTGTGAATTTTTACGATCTTAGGACCCATCGTTCTTACGTTGTGGATCAGAAACTGTTGTGTATTCGAAGGTCACGGTAATTTTGACATTTGAACCATTGCGACCTCAAAATTAATGGGGGTCATCTACTGATGATAAACAATCGCCACCGAAAGTTTGTGGGTTCTAGGTCCAACCGTTCTGGAGTCATTGATCGGAAAACATTTACTCTACCAACCGAACGATCGACACGCATGTGCTAAGTAATAAACCCCACATCTAAGATACGGAGACATTCAAACCTTAACTACTTACAATGCCTAAGATATTTAAACATAATAATTTTTGAAAGAAACATGATATCCTACATTTTGTATTTTTATATTGTGTGATATTACAAGCTAGATGTAAAATGATATACACTATTTGCATATATCGCTATGTACAATGTTGGTGTACTTATAACTTTTAATGAGTGTATGTGCATTAATATTCTATGCTTTATACACTTAACCGATTTAGAAACGCAACTATTTTGGGGGTCGGTATTTTTTTGTATTAATTATTATTTAAATTTTATTGGAGTATAAACCAATAAATGGGACGCTAGTCTTATGCCTGGTACGCTTTTCTACGAAAAAATATTTCAATTTAGCCCATTACGTCAGAGTGGCGTCATTTTCATTATTTACACGTGACGCGTGAGCAAAACCACTGGGCTTGACGATTTGACCGACAATTTATAGAAAAACGATACCCCAACAAAAAAACATAAACTCAAATTTTGAAGGGCGTTGTATGCGGTGCCACGCTTTCAGGATACAAAACATCCTGGCGCCATCGACTTGCTTTAAGCAGTTATGTGACGTTTTATCATGACAAAGTAGATTAACTGTCGTCTGTCGACGATATTTAGACTTACATAGTGTTTTCAAGAGGCAGTTTACACCTACGATTGTCTGCGTCAGGTATGCCGACGATACAAGCGCGTAAAAATGATGGCACCAAACGAATGTTTTCTTTAAAGACCCCACTTCCGGTCAAATATATTTTTTGTCATACCTACAATTTGAAGGCAATGATGCGTACGATTAAGTAATTTTGCTAAAATATACATTCCGTAACATTGTGAGAAATGTTTATTATGGCCCATGTTGAAAATCTCTTCATTTTGTCTGTCTTCTTATTTATCTTGACATATTCCATTATCCACTTCCGGTTACGGGTTTGAGATGACATAGACATAAGAAATGTACATTCTTAACCATTGGACACAATGCAGCCTATGCTAGATGAGCAAAAACTTGCTGACAGCTCATGTTCAGACTATGGAGCTCATTGCATTTTTACTCGTGAAACAAAATTCGAAGGCAGACACTAATGGCCATAAAGAAGTGCATCATCAAGCAGAAACTTCTGAACGTTTGTATGGATACGTGTTTTCCTCATAGATGTGTGGAACAACATCCTACAACACTTTAATTTCCCGCCAATGAGGCAAAGACGCCTAATTTTAATAGCAAGTTGCAGCTTATAAATACATTATAAATTTTGCGAACTTGACATTGTCGATCAATACATTTCGTGGTTTGGTTTTATGACCATCTAAACCTTGATTACAATGAAATTTGCACTTCTATGACTTCATGTATTGATTTCATTACATGTAAAATTTCAATAGAATTGAAGCACCTTAACTGTCTTAAATTTATCAAAAACCCACTGTTGCGTTTTTAAATCGGTTAAGTGTAGAAATACACAATCTTTTGAGAAGATATTAAATTTCATCTAAATGCATCAGCGAAATTAAATAGAACTAGGTATACAGATATATTAGAGAATTTGTGAATTTTCACCATTCGTAAAATAGATACATGTATTTGATTGATAGGTATTTAAACCTCAACAAGAGCATGTTATGTGATACATATAACCAGTGGCTTCAGTATGTTGAATGTACCTAAAAGTATCCATGAATGCTGTGTACGTTACACCGTGGAACTATTACTAGCAAAGCCCACAGAACTAGTAGATGTTTTCTAATATAGACTAAGAAATGATGTTGTGCAAGGCAGAGGTAGATTTTAATAGAGCCAAGACTGACTTTTCCCTAGACTAAGTGTTGAGTACCAGAAACAGTTATCAAATCAAAAGCAGCACCAGGCGCAGTAGTTGGTATCCTATCCCGCTAGGAATGACTACTGGTATATCAGACAGTGCTTTGCCATCCTCATAGAACCGGGAATACCTGTCCACAGCAGTGTTAGGTACCATATAGAGCATAGTATGGCTGTTCTATGCAGTGTTCAATGCCATTTCAAGTCTGGAATGACAGTTCCAGACATGATAAATCAAGGGGACACTGTGCAAGGTATAGTCCGAACATCCCCATAGATCAAGGAATACTAGTAGGTGTTCACAGCAGTACAACTAACCCATACGGTCATACCGCTGGCACTCAACCATACAAACAACTCTATATATGGCCATGGCTTATAATCTTTACGTTTCTAGTCAGTAAGTCATACATAGCAAAGACAATCAGTTTTTGGTAGTCTGTAAAGTTAGAAAAAGGTGTGTTATATACTTAGTACCCCGCAGAGAGCAACAAAGAGCAGTTGCATACAGTGTTGGGTACCAATTAAAGCATGGCTGTTTCAGGTCATATTTGTAACCTATTGAGCAAGTAATAGCCTCGCCGTAGGGCGCACGCTTTCGGATCGAGAGGTCCCAGGTTCGACCCAACTCTACGTCATTGCTTAATTTCTCAGAGCAAATTTAACCAACAATGCTCCATTCGACCAAGGTGTGAATTGGTACCTGTGGTGAAGTGTCTGTACTTATTCCTGGGCGCCGTATCTCGATGTTAGTTGCACACATACCAGGGGGAAACTAGTCTCCTCAAGGAGGCTCGAACGCAGGTATCCTTAGGTAGCCAAATCAACATGGTAAGTTAATTGTCAAAGGGTGACTCAATGGCTTAATTTCTGAAAGTGGCCCGAAAACTCGGTAACTTTTTAACTTAACGCCAAATTTATTGCTTGCCCTATAGATTTACGGACGGCTGCGTCTAGTAGTATTATGTATTAAATGAACAGGAATGACTCTGTCAGGCAATATTTAACCAGGGATGGCTTGACAGGTAATTTAGAATCCCTATAGATTCAGGAATAATCGTTGCCACGATTCCAACAGTATAAGGTAACCCTTTTAGGTCATAAATTGCTATGCTAACCTTTGGAGCTGGGAAAGGATGTGTTACATACTCCGTAGAGCAATAAATGGCAGTCCCAAGCAGTGTTGGGTAGCATATGAATGGCTGTGCCTGGAAGTGTTTGCTATCTAATAGAGCAGTGTTAGGT
Organism: Spisula solida; assembly: GCA_947247005.1. Taxonomy (NCBI): domain Eukaryota; kingdom Metazoa; phylum Mollusca; class Bivalvia; order Venerida; family Mactridae; genus Spisula; species Spisula solida. The sequence continues at coordinate 22,363,791 of OX365957.1, forward strand.
ACCACAGAATACATGTGACAGAAAGTGTCAGGTGACACATGGGGTCCTGGAATAGACACTATATACCAAAGTAATGTAGTTTATGCTAGGTAGATTGTGAGACAAGTTCTGTCAACTCATATCAATTAATCACACTCGGCGCCTAATTCTTGATGTTATCCATCGCTACGGTGGCATGCGAGAGAAACCAGCGTCCAATTTATGCTAAGTATCTAGGGTATGCAAGGGCATTACTCCATGGTAGCATTTTATTTCGTCTTTGGTATGACCGGGCCTGGGATCGAGCCTGGGACATCCCGCAATCTAAGTGGACACCATACCACTAGGATATCAAGGAGTGACTATACATAACAGTATATATAGTATCTATACATAACATGTATATAGCGCTATGAATGACCGTGTCATGCAGGGTTACGTAGGTATAGAGCCAGGAATTGCTGAGCCAGACCGTTTTATGTACCACAAAGGGTAACGAATTGCTGTGCCAGGAAATAAAAGGTAACCAATTAAATACTATTAGATAAGCAGCAGTGGCATGAACCCAATTATTTTAGGAAAGGTTGGTGATGGTGAGTCCTTTTAATACCCTACTGGGCCTAGCAAGCTTGTACTCAGTGGTAGTGGGTACTCTATAGGGCATGACTTGTGATGCATGTATCATGATGCATGAGTACCTCGTATGATCAATAATGGCGGACTTGGTGTTGATGAGTAATACAAAATAGTTATAATGCCGGAAATGGCTTTATGTAGTGAAATCTGACTTGTCCGTAAATTCAAAATTTTCATATATACATTTGGATGTTTACCCCAATACATCGTATTCAGCCCAAAGCATGACATTATAGTCCGAGAGCCCACGCACTTTTATTGCAACGAAGGAGGCCAAAAGAAGTTTGTACATATTTTGAAAGGTTATTTCATATGCTATATGAAAACCCATTTCTTAAGTGTCAAAGCCGTGTATACCTACATTTTTTTCTCATTTTTGTATTATGGGGGGAATGAAAAAAAAGCATAAATTCCTAAGGGGGTAGGGGTAGCTTTATGTCTAATAAAAGACGAAAACAATGTTCAATGTGGACACTTCTTGCCAAATTTGAACGAACACATAATGGGCAACACTTTAAATATAAAAAACCATAACCTTGACTTTCAATTATGATGTAAATAGGGGTCAAAGGTCAACAATATGATAAAACCCATAGAATTTATACAAATGCTCCAGTATACTTTTTCATCAAATTTCACATTTTCCTTGAAATTCAATATATTGCACATAATTTTATTCCTTTATGTATACTGAATTTAAAATGTTATATAATTGATAAGAAAATATCTGCATTTCCCAAACAAGACATGCTTGTATCATATAGGTGCAAATTGAAGCAATTGAAAAATAGCAGTATTTTGAGGGTATGCTTAGTTTTACTTCTACCATTGTTTCTATTGGTCAGTAACAATAGCATTGATTGAATATTGTTTTTATATCAGGTAATATGAATATTCCATCGCTCATTTAATAAGTCAAATAATTCAACTCTTATACATGTACAAAAGGTCAAAGGTCAAATATATAGAACAATAAATAAAAGTAGAGTAAAAAGGCAAATATGTGATAGCTGTATAAGTCTGAGAACCCACATACTTTTTTCCAATGAAAGAGGCCAAAAGAAGTTTGCATATCTTGAAAGAATAGTTCATAGCCTATCTGGCAACCAATTTTTAAGTGTCCAAGTCGTGACTATCTATGCTCGTTTGCGCATTTATATGCCATGAGGTCAATGTGAAAATCTGTAATTTGCTGAAGGGGGTAGGACTATGTTTATGTCTACAAATAAAGACAAAATGAACTTAAATGTCAGTAGAATTGCGATATAGGTAGAATACATAATTAGGAAACATGATAACATTACAAATTATAGAATGTCATTTGCAAGTATGTACTATATGTGGGTCAAAGGTCACTGAACTTTTAAACTCTATGAAACTAATGCAATCTTGACCAAACGGTTGTTACGTTAACTTCCATTTTTCTTCAAAATTAATAATTTTTACGTAGTTTCATTCATACATGTATTCTAATTCATAAGAATATATATTTGGTTGAACAAGTAAGTCCAAAGGCACAAGAAAACGATTATTTATCATACTGGTAGCATCACAAAATGGCCATCATATCGAGGAAATGGTCATGTTTATATCTACCATTTATTAACTTGGCAGTCTATGTAGATATATTTTAATAAATAACTGCATATATTTCAGGTCATTTCAGTGTAGCAAAGTTTAACGTGAAAGGTCAAGGTCAAATATGCACTATAAGGTCAAGGTCAAATACGTCAAAATTAGCCCTGAAATGCGCAATAATTAGTCATTTTTAATGTTTTCTTTCAGTACTAATATTTTATACAAAGTGATTTAGTATTGTTTGTGTCTAAACTCATTTATATCAATAGTGAATATAGCGAACGATCCCTGACTAACCTACCCCAATCAGGAACAGCCATAATTCATTGCCGAAACTGTACAGCCATTCTTAGCCCCATTGGCTACTTGCCGCCATGAGGTTCAGCAACCTCGGTATTGGCCATTACGACGACTCCTTTCCTACACATTGTATCCAGTTTTGTACGTCTTAAAATGCACAAAACGCATTTTCATTATCATCAGCTGACAAAATCTATTTATATAATACGAATCATTATACAAATGTATTATCTTCTCGACCTTTCCTTGTTTTGTCTAGCGCTCTTAGGTGTCCATACTAGTCTCAAGAGTGGGTAACCGGGCGACGTTTACATGGGTTACATGAACCTAGCAGTGTAACTGCCTCATATAGTCTGGAATGACTGAAACAAGCAGTGTTACATACCCATAGAGTCAGGAGTGTAAAAGATACCACTAGGCTACAAATTTACTTTGAAGTCGTATGTACCCATATGCATATGTAGTCAAGACTAAGAACATGTATCTATAATTGTTACATGTAAAAGTCACCCAATGGCTGTTAGTACCCGATAGGACCAGGAATGGGTGTACCTGAGAGTTATGAGTACCGTCAAAGTATTATGAAAGTTAGTATCTTGTGTGTATTGAGTACATGGAACATAGCTGTTCATAATGGGTGTGTCAGGAATAGCTGCACTGGGTGATTGTGAGTATCAAATAGGTCCAGGAATTATGTACCAGGTAGTTGCGAGTACCCGGAGTGTAATACATGATAACTACATGATTGTGCACACCCTATAATACCACGGATGAGTTTACATAGTGATTGCGAGTATCCAATAATACCGGGAATGTCAGTTCATGGTGAGTGTGAGTACCTGAACCTTGTGGTTTGGAGTACCCTCCAGGACTACGAACGGATGCATATATTGGTCATAAATACCCAATACGATCAGCAATGCATGAACATGACGGTTGTTTGTACCCAATAGGACTAGGAATGGATGTACCTAACGGTTACGAGTACCTAATTAGACTAGGACTTTATGTAAAAGGTGACCGTGAATATCTACAAGGACAAGAAATGTATGTAACTAGTGTTTATGAGTGCCAAATAGAACAGGCATGTCTTAAGAAATTGGTGTTTATAATGGTAACCAGGCTGATCAGGATTAGAAATGTATGCACCTAGTCGATATGAGTAACTAATCAGACAAGGATTGTCTGTATATGGGGGTAATGCTCACCCAATAGGACAATAAATGGTCTCCCCAAGTGGTTATGTGTGCCCAATAAGACCATAAATGTCTCTACAAGGTGTCAATAGGACGACGAATGAAAGCTCCCAGTGGTTGCCGGTACTCAATAAATCCAGTAAGGTATGTCCCTAGGGGTCAATAGTGCTTAGTTTGAATGGAATGTATGTACATGATGATGTCAGTATCTAACAGTAACATGACTTTCTGTAAATAGTGGTTATGTGTACCTAATACGACCAGGAATGTATGTATATGATGGTAGTGAATACCCAATAGGGCCAATAGTGGCTATGTATAGTGGCTTCGAGTACTCTATCAAACCACTTATGTATGTACATAGTGGTTGTGGGTACCAACTAGGGCAATGAATGTATGTATACAGTGGTTATGTGGTTTTAATTAGGCCCTGGTTTGTACATGGTGGTAGTGGGGACCCAATACGACACGATATAGCATCACTTAGTGGTCGAAAGTAACCGACCCAACCAAAAATGTCTGTACATGGTGGTTTTGAGTATTCAATGTGACCAGGAATACGTGTACATGGTAGTTTCGGGTACACAATAAGACTAGGAATGTATCTATGAGTACCCAATAAGAAACGGACTGTATGTACACGGGGGTAGTGATTATCCAATAGCACAACAAATGGTCGCACCTAGCAGTTGTGAGCTCCCAATCAGACGACTAATGTCTGTAAACGACGATTTTGAGTTCCAAATAGGACCAGGAATACATGCATATGGTAGTTATTGGTACCCATTAGGACTAGAAGTGGATGTACCTAGTAGTGATGAGTACAACTATCTGTACATGCTTGTTTTTAACACACCAAATGGACTTGAATGAATGTACAGAATGGTTATGCCTGCTCAATAAGGTCAGGCATGTCTCTACATGGTGCCCCTGAGTTGTCAATTAGCGATCGACAGTATCCAACAGGAACATGAATGTCTGAACATAGTAGTAATAACTTATAAGTATCTGATACGACCAGGTATGTATGTACATGGTGGAAGTGAGTACCAAATTGTACCTATAAGGAACCTGCGAGTGCCCAATTTCGACCAGCAAAACTCGTTTAATATGCTCCCGTATAGGGTTGTTTTGAATATCATATAGGACTAGAAATGTATGTACTTAGTGTGTACCAAATCAGACCAGGACTGTCTGCACATGGTAGTAGTAAGTACCAAAAAGGACCACTGATGACTGTTTTTGTAGTTTTTTAGTTTAAAAAGAAACAGGAATACATGTACATTGTGGTCGTGGGTACCTTTAAGGACTAGGAATAGATGTACCTAGTGGTTATGTACCCAACAATACCAGACCTGTCTATGCATGGTGATACTTTAATGTTTAATATCCAATGTGACTAGGGATGTCCGTACTTGATGGTCGTGAGTAACACCTAGGACTGAGAATGGTTATACCCTTTGTTCCCAAAAGGTCAAATAATGTCTCTACATGGTTCAAATGAGTAGCAAATAGGCCAAGCAATTGCTGTATCTGGTAGTTGTGAATGTCCAGTAGGACCAGGATTGGATGTATCCAAGTATATGCGTATCCAACAAGAATAAGTATTTCTGTATATGGTTGTAGCGTGTACCCAGTCAGACCAGAGATGACTATAACTAGCGGTTTTGAGTACCCTAATAGATCAGGAATGTGTGTACATGTTGGTAGTGAGTCTCCAATCAGACCAGGAATGATAACATCTAGCGTTTTTACTTTCTATGTGTCTAATGAATCCCTAAGTAGAAGTCACCTCGTGATTTTATGGCAGATAAAGCCAGATGTAGTTTTACGCAAATGTATAGGGGATTCCAGTTTTCAAAGGTGGTGAGTACCTTATTCGGTACTTAGCTATTATAAGGTTTAAATTCCTGTATAAAAGGAGTCTTAATAAATAGGGATCGTAAGTACCTCAGATGGCCGATACCGACGTTGCTGTACCTCATGGCCAATTGGGTTAAGAATGATTGTACATTTTCGCCAATGAATTATGGCTGTTCCAGGTGGGGTAGTTTAGTTAGGGATCATTCACTTTATTGACATACAAATGAATTTAGACACGAACAATACTGAATTACATGGTATAAAATATTAGTAATGAAAGAAAACATAACACATTGTTGCGCATTCAGGGCTAAGTTTGCTATTTTTGACGTATTTGACCTTGACCTTTTACTGTATATTTGACCTTGACCTTTCACGTTAACATTTGCTCCACTAAAATGACCTGACATATATGCAGTTATTTATTAAAATATATCTACATAGACTGCCAAGTTAATAAATGGTAGATACTTATAAACATGTCCATTTCCTCGATATGATGGCCATTTTGTGATGCTACCAGTATGATAAATGATCGTTTTCTTGTGTCTTTGGACTTATTTTTCAACCAAATATATATTCTTATGAATTAGAATACATGTATGAATGAAACTACGTACAAATTATTAATTTTGAAGAAAAATGGAAGTTAACGGTACAACCGTTTGGGCAAGATTGCATTAGTTTCATAGAGTTTAAAAGTTCAGTGACCTTTGACCCCCATATAGTACTGTACATACTTGCAAATGACATTCTATAATTTGTAATGTTATAATGTTTCCTAATTATGTATTCTACCTATATCGCAATTCTACTGACATTTAAGTTCATTTTGTCTTTATTTGTAGACATAAACATAGTCCTACCCCCTTCAGCAAATTACAGATTTTCACATTAACCTCATGGCATATAAATGCACAAACGAGCATAGATAGTCACGACTTGGACACTTAAAAAACTGGTTGTTAGATCGGCTATAAAATATTCGTTCAAAATATATGCAAACTTCTTTTGGCCTCTTTCATTGGAAAAAAGTATGTGGGTTCTCAGACTTATACAGATATCACATATTTGCCTTTTTACTCTACTTTTATTTATTGTTCTACATATTTGACCTTTGACCTTTTGTACATGTAAAAGAGTTGAATTATTTGACTTATTTAATGAGCGATGGAATATTCATATTGCCTGATATAAAAACAATATTCAATCAATGCTATTGTTACTGACCAATAGAAACAATGGTAGAAGTAAAACTAAGCATACCCTCAAAATACTGTTATTTTTCAATTGATTCAATTTGCACCCATATGATACAAACATGTCTTATTTGGGAAATTCGGATATTTTCTTATCAATTATATAACATTTTAAATTCAGTATACATAAAGGAATAAAATTATGTGCAAAATATTGAATTGGAAGGAAAATGTGAAATTTGATGAAAAAGTATACTGGAGCATTTTTATAAATTCTATGGGTTTTATCATATTGTTGACCTTTGACCCCTATTTACATCATAATTGAAAGTCAAGGTTATGGTTTTTTATATTCAAAGTGTTGCCCATTATGTGTTCGTTCAAATTTGGCAAGAAGTGTCCACATTGAACATTGTTTTCGTCTTTTATTAGACATAAAGCTACCCCTACCCCCTTAGGAATTTATGCTTTTTTTTCATTCCCCCCATAATACAAAAATGAGAAAAAAATGTAGGTATACACGGCTTTGACACTTAAGAAATGGGTTTTCATATAGCATATGAAAGAACCTTTCAAAATAGGTACAAACTTCTTTTGGCCTCCTTCGTTGCAATAAAAGTGCGTGGGCTCTCGGACTATTAGATGATAGATAACTTGAACTGCATGATGATATGTACCTCACAGTGATTTACTATCAAGTTAAATTAATTATAACAGCGTAGTAAACCTATTACCAAAATTCACACTTTTCGTTTCAATTTTGTATGTTCTATCCTTAAATTATATATTTTGCACCATAACATGATTTAAGATAATTGGTATCATTAATAACACATTACTATAGATTATATCATAGTAATTACAAACGTAATTATCAAAAAAAAATACCCATGACAGTGTAGTCCATCAGTTCCGAAAATTCGCTCTTTCCGTTATATGTTTATTGTTTTTCTCCAACAATACCACATTCTGTACCATAGCCTAGCTTAAGGTGTGTATAATCTTCATCGCAAGTAACTATAAAACTATTACAGCGATTATTTACCGTCCACCGTTATAGTCCACCGAATCCGAAAATTCGCACTTTTCCATGCACGTTTTAACATTTTACCCCAAAAATACCCCCTTTGCATAATTGCACGGTACTAAAATTTTGAAAGTCTTCCACAGCACCTTAATAACTACATATAAGTGTGATTTATTATAAAATGTGATAATAAATAACAATGTAGTTGACCGATTCCAAAAATTTGCAGTTTCGTTTATATATTTGAACTTTTACCTCAATTTTCTTAAAATGCTCAAGGGTGACAGAATGGCACCCATCAAAAATTCCATTAGAACGGTCTTGTCTACTAAAATCCGCAAAGAAAAACTTTATACTCCAATGCAAGGTTCGGTCAATTTTTCAGCGCCGGACATGCCTGTATCTAATGTCTCTCTCTCCCGGCAGGGGCTTCCTCTCGGAAACTTAGATTAAAACCACATTGGTGTATCACACCGAGTAAGATTCGGTTCATCCCGTTAAACCTAAAGGGGTTCGACACATACAATTTCAGTGATTAAAAACTGTTTTCAAAAAAATATTTTTTATTTCTACTGTGTATATTTTATACAACATACATGTACATTTGTACTTAGAAGAAATAAAAAAATATTTTTTTTGAAAACAGTTTTTAATCACTACAGACTTATGTGTCGAACCCCTTTGGGTAAACCCCTAATAATTGTCGATACGTCTGGACTAAAACTAGAACAGTAATACTATAAAATAGTGTTTATAAAGGATTGCGACATTTAGCGTTAATGTTGCGACATTTAACGTCAGGCCAGTTTGTTGCGACATTTAACGTCACAGATGCGACATTTAGCGTCAGGGGGGATTGCGACATTTAGCGTCGGTTGCGACATTTAGCGTCAGCCTTGCGACATTTAACGTCAGGTGCGACATTTAGCGTCGATGCGACATTTAACGTTGCTACACGCAGTCCTGAGCGTCGTATGCAGTAAAAATATAATTTGGTATTTTAGTACTAAATATTTCCTAAAAAATGTTTATTGGAATTTATTTACGCGATTTTCAAACATTACAACGCCAACGATGCCTGCTTACGGTTAAAAAGTATAAGGGACTCGGCGAAAAAATCTTAAGAAGTATTCGGGTTGAGGGGGGGGGGGTATATTTTGTAGTTTATATAATTGATTGAAGCCTGTAATCAAATATGCTATCGTATACACTTGTACATATATGTTGTATGCTCCTACTTAACACTGTACATACGTGAATATGTTTGCACAAGAATTGTAGCATTGCCTGGACACTAGAATATTTATAGGTCATAGAATCGTCCAATTGAAGATAAATGTTGATGGTTAATTAAATACGTACGTACATTTAATAAAGGTTATATGAGAAGTATATGATTGTGCAACACATGTACGTATGCATACCTGGTTACTGTGAAATCATTAATATTCGTGGGGGATTTAATTTCGTGGATGACCGCGAAATTAAACGCCCAATGAATAATTGTAACAAGACATATGTCATATGTCCCTATCTTGTCACCCGACATAGACGACGTTACAACAGGCGTCACAACTGAAAGGAATGAAACTATTTGTGTAGATGAGTATTTCAGAATAATGACGTCATTGAATACTTGTGATAAAGTAGCGCCATGTCATATGATGACAGTTGTCTCATGTGTGCTTATCATCGCCATTTATCTTTTAAGGTAAAAATACTTAAGGTAGCTCATTAAAATAGCTGTAAGTGTTATAACGACCTTAAGGATGTTGGAGCGGTTAGTATCCCTCATTAAGATTGTGTTCAAATTTTGTCAGGAAGTAGAGAATTCTATTCTTACACTAAATATGAATATTTACACTAGGTCACGGAATTCGTTTTCATGTGAAAAAAATTAAACAACACGTAATTAACACTTGAATTAGTGTCATTACATCAGGCTTTCGTACCATATTGCAATCTATCTATTCAGCTTTAAAATTCCAAGTACACAGACAATCTAAATACTTAAACAACACCCATTAAGCCGCTCAGTTTTAAAACTTTACGACGTATTATATGTACCCTGGTGATGATCATGGTATGGTCGAAAAGTCGGTAAATTTATAATCAAAACATGACCCATCTTTTCCGTGTGTTCCACCTATCCTACTCTACTCTTCACTTAACTTTACGTCGTGTAAGATTGATCCCCTTTCATGTCGACCAACAAGATTTAATTTTTGCGGTAGTTGTTATTTGCGCGAAATCAAGACTCTTGGAATCCATACTTGGACACAAAAGGATCCAGAAATTCGTATACTGTACCCGCAGTACGATAGTATTATATCAGTACATGTATGATGTCGTGAAACCGGCCGTCTCGTGCTGTTGTGTCGACGAGTGCGTGATGCGACACAGCCAGGTGTTGGGTGGCGTGTTCAGTAAAGGTGGTTGTTGTTTGAAGTAGAAAACTATGTAGAGAGGTTGATGATGCGGTGGTTGTTATGTACGTCGCTGGTTTGTGTGGTTCTTTTGTTTGGTCTGGTTTGTTCTTTAGCGAACTAAACCGACTGTTTAATGATTGCTTGTTAAACCCTGTAAGCAGGAACAAGAATATTTTGTATAAATCCAAAATCTTTATTATGTCGTAGCATAGATGAATATATATTACACAATGCATACTAGATGGAATACGTATAACATTGCATAATAACATAGTAAGAACAAAACATTAATTAATTAACTAAATACTAATTAATTGGGGAAAATCAATATGTATAGAAAGAATCTCAAATATAAGAATAACCTAATAAAATACTGGGGAATAATTTAACTCGCTGGGGAATAACTAAACTCGCTTAGCATAAGATGAGAGGTTGTCCGTGACAACGCAAAATAAGTATTACTTCATTACATTTGTAATTACAAAAATCATAATTCAATAATTGTTTTAGGTTAAAATATAATATGTCAGTGATCATATATAAAATTGAATTATACTAACTTCTACTGAATACTATTTATATAATTTTTGCTTACGTCATGCTAGAATTGCGCATGATGTTAAACTATGTAAAAATATGACAAAAATCAATTATGGTAGTAAGATGCAATAGTTTTGAATATTACAAATTCTACAATTTGAATATAATGAATAAACTGTTTGTTTTTCAGTTATTACAAATTCTATGATTTGAATATGATTAATAACTGCTTGTTTTCATTTAAGAACATTTTAAGAACATAATATTTGAAAATACTTATCGGTCATAAAAACATGTAGTAGTTTAATCAAATATGATAATAAGATGAAATACTTTTACTTATCACAAATTCTACAATTTGAATATGATCAATAAACTGTTTGTTTTCATTTAGGTGCCTCATATCATATTTGCTAATAAACAATCATTCAGTCTAACAAGCACAGTAATTCATGTGAAAAATACACAAATTGTAAACATAAGTTAGTTACTATTACTTTAAAAATTTCTAAGTTAGTTAGCATTAAATGATAAATACATAATGTAACATACCTGTAAGCAGGAACAAGAATATTTTGTATAAATCCAAAATCTTTATTATGTCGTAGCATAGATGAATATGCTGATCTTGGAATTTGTTCCAGCTTTTATACAGATAGATGGCTAAACTCGGACATATGGTGGTAGCCAAACATCATTATGACATGATTAACATTTCCTTTGATTTATTTGCTTAAACATAATTGAGCCGTCCTGCTTAACACTTATTCAGGAAGTTTGCGGACCTTACGGCTAGAAGTTGACGATGTCTCAATTGAGAACATATCATGACGCTATTAGTATGTTTGTACACTGGACAAAGAGGTGTTAAAATAATCAAGAGCTAATATATTTGTTTGCATACTATAGACAAAAGGGTGTTTACTTTTTATAGAGTAAGGAAATGGCTTTACTGTGAGATTACTCTCAAACAAATCGACAATGTTGATATTATCAAATAAATCTTATTACAAATTATTGATACAAGTTTGAAAAAATGGAAATAATTCACAACATTGAATTAAATGAATTGCTGACACACATAAAATAATGCATAGTTTTACACTGCATTTCACAAAACTTTACAGCAAAATATGGGGCATTATACATGTATTGAAACAAACAATTCGAGAATCCTCATCTCACAACAACATCATCTATAATATATATCTGACGCCAAAAGTAGCTCGTACATATGTCTGGTGTGACGTATAGTCGCCACTCTGGTGTCATTTATATCGGGCGTTCTCAGTAAAGCAGTAAATCGTTCACACATCCATATTATATGCTGTTCACACTTTGAATCACTTGTCAGATGTGTGTCTGATATCTTTATTACAGTGTGAATTCTAAGTAAAACGGTAATCACGTAGCGTTGCCGGCAAATGTCTATAAAACCATACTGCATTTTGATAAAAAGTTATACATGTAAGACCATGGTGAACTACTGGTTGATAGTTGTGTGGTGGTGTTCAGTTGGTACTCGCCTACCATCGGTTGGTAGTCTCTTACCAGATGTAGCTACGATGTGCCCATACAACAATTTCTGTAATTCCAACGCAACGATGGTAAATGAATTTTCTATATTTTATTGCTTTTATTTACACATCCTCGCTATTGGGAGTTCAATATGTTGCATTAAAACATAGCAACGTTATAGATAATAAAAGTGAAAATGTTAGTTATTGGAAGTTATAAAACAGGGCGGCGATTAACAACACGAAATGGACGAGTCTATTGACACAGAATAAATCATGTTTTGAATATTGCGGATTGTCTATTCGTCAATAACTGTATAGACAATAATAGTATTTTGGCCAGTATGACGTGGAACAATTATATCATTTAGGACAACATTGACTGAGTCAACAATTCAAGTTATTTATCTTTAAACTGAAAAATGAACACGAAAAAGATTTTGTATTAGTGCTAATAAATAATTGTACTAATTCAAAAGTAATATTCTAGCGTGCATAACGTTCTTGTCAGTGTGTGAAGACTGGCAGTTTGAATTATATGATCATGGTTATAGCACGCTTTCAATTCATCTGGCTTACAAGCATTTTATATACCGGTATTTTAGTTCAGCTAAAATAAATGACCTTATAACAAACAACGATTTATTTATATTTTAAACTTGATATAAACAAAATTCACACAACCTTCAAGAATTGAAAGAAAATAGCACTGGTCTTATGTTCACAAAGAAGTGGTTTTCAGGATTAGGCTGTCATTTACAAAATATAGGGGTCACAAATGTCAACCTAAATTGAAAAAAAAATCAAAACACGTCTACAAATGTAACCCTCAAAAGACAAAATAAGAAACACAGGTTAACATTTTCATACTTTATTTTGCAAATATCATACAAAAATGAAAAATGTTTGGACGTCCAAACAATTGTATTTCCAGGGTGTGAACATTTTCACAAGATTTATTCAAATATACTCAAAAGCTGCACAACATTCTGAAAATGAAAATGTTTGGACGTCCAAACAATTTGATTACATTATATCAATTTAGTAAAAATGAGTACATCCTAAAAACAGAATGTTTGGACGTCCAAACATTTTAGTCAAAAATATTCAAATAGTCAACTTTCTGAAAATGAAAATGTTTGGACGTCCAAACATTTGATTATTTTAGATCAATATAGTCAAAATGTGTACATCCTTAAAAACAGAATGTTTGGACGTCCAAACATATTAGTAAAAAATATTCAAATGTCTGAAAATGAAAATGTTTGGACGTCCAAACATTTGATTATTTTAGATCAATATAGTCAAAATGTGTACATCCTTAAAAACAGAATGTTTGGACGTCCAAACATTTTAGTTTGGGTATTTCAAATTGTTTTTGCTTTTTCTTACTCCCTCCTCTTAAAATCTATCGGGTTTTTAAGAAAATTAATTGGGTAATTACCCCAATACGCAGCTTATCTGTAGCTCTGTACTAGGTTTAATTTATTAAACAAATTTCAATGAAATTGATGCATATTTAAAAATATTTGAAGAATGTGCACCATTACTTTTCACTCGTACATTTAATACTAAAGGTAGAAATCTTAATTAATCACACCAACAGGCAATTAAATAAAATACATGTTTTTCGCACTGTTGCATGTAAGTTACATTTAACTATCAATTCTTCAAGTGAATTTTGACATCTTTGTTCATGTCAAACTTTTAATCACCATGCTCTAATTTAATAGGATTAAATGGTGATGACTTAAAATTGACATCATTAAATGTAATCTCTGACTGACCTTCTTTAATCAACCTCAACACACTTAATTTCTTATCAGTTGCAGCATTCACACCTCTACCATCAGTAGGTTCTGTTGAATACTTGATTAGTAATGTCTGGGGGCTATACAATTTATACACAGGATATTATAGAAATAAGAATGTCCAATATACAGGTCTCTACCAGTATGATAGATTTAGCTAGCCCCCAAATGATATATAGCAAGACACCTGGGGACTTCAGTCCCAAAGCCCCCCACCAAATACATCCCTGGCATCAAGTTATACAGTTATTTTTCTGTCAAATCAAGTTTTTGGGAGACTTAAAAATTTAGCCCTTCAAACTCGAATGTAGCACTATTGCCTATTTTTGCACTCAAGTAGTTCCAGAAAATGTCACCATTTTCAACACTGCCACATATATGTTTCTCCAAATATTTAAATTGATTTACTTAAATCACGTCAAATGTTTATTTTAAGATCAACAATTATTGTCTCAAACTGTTTGTTAAATTGATATTTTTGCAAATAATCACTCTGCTGGAGCAATATCGAACTTTTGGTATTATGAAAATGATGTGTTCATCAAATTTCCCAGCTGTATAGATAGTTTAAGAATTTTTATTGGAGGTTCCATCATGTAGCTATTTTTAGAATATACACCAGACAAAGTTAATTATTAAGTTCTGAAATATATGCATATTACACTAACTACCTCCTCATCCTAAAAGACACTGAAATGTAGGGCCTATATAAATCCAAGCAGGAGGCGATTTGGTTGCTGCTATTATATAAAGATCAAACCAACTTTACACATTTTATGTTTATTGAGACTCCAGCTGTGAGGGCTGATAAATAGACGCTTATAATTATTTAAGTGCCACTTATGATATTCGCATTCAATACATGTATGCCAAATAATATGCCCCAATAAAGTCACATACGCCTATTTTTACATTTCAATTTTGACAAGATGATCATCATGTGCAGTAAGAACACAAGCATAAAACGTGTAAAGAAGGTTTGAGCTTTAGTAGAAGCAACCAGATAGCCTCCCATCGGCACTCTCAGTGCTTTGATTTTATATGAGAACATGATTCTATTTTATTGGTCTATAATTTTAAAATACATTCCTGTTAATAGTTTTTGTGAAATTTAGCATTTTGTATGGCTGATCAGTTAACTCGGGACTGACGTTACATAGAAATGTAAATCTGCATATATTTTTTACAAAACCATGTTTGTTTGAAACTTTCATAGTTAAACCATCCTAATTATACTCAGCGTCTATTAAAAGTTACCACCCTTTTGACTCTTATGCTTCAAAATTCACGTTACACTGTGTTAAAAGCCGAACACAACTGTGTTTGGACCTTACTGTGTAGTCATAGCTATCCTATTTAACAATGTTCAAATGCCTAAAAAACTTTTGTACCGATAGGTCATATTGTATACAAAATATAGAGGTATATATAAATGGTAACTTTTCAGTGACGCCCAGTATATTTTCTGGGCACCAACTTTAAAGAAGATAAAAAATCCTTCAAATTTAGATTTTAATGAGTTTTACCATCATGTCTGTCTGAGTTATGCTTTTTATTCCTCTACAGGTTTTCAACCGTAATGACAGATACATATTTGATATACATTATTCTAGATAAAACCCATAAGTCATTTTTATGCAAATAATGATTTATTAATTTCAACACAATCATATATATGTGCGATGACCAATTTATATAAAAAGCAATTTTATGTACACTTAAGGCATTTATTAAATGAAATTGTGAGAGTGTAGAAATGTTCCACTAATAAGATCATTGATTAATTATGTACAACTAATTTATTTATCGGAGTGCAAATGTAACCACACAATCAAAGCAGGTTGAGTTTTTCAAATTTTATTTCTGACCAACGTTTCGGCTTATACATGTATTAAGCCTTCAACATGGTGAATTTATTTGAAATTGTGAGAGGAACATCAGACTGATATTAAATAGAAATAATAGATATATTACCTGTATTACACTGAAGATTCTTATTTAGTTTATTAGTAAAGCATTCTTATCTTAGGTTTATTAGTGAAACATTTCCGGATAAACTCGTGTGTTTTTCTAGTGCTTTCATAGTTGTTATATCTTAAAGCAGCTTTATTGCTAATTATGAGATCATATGTCTATAGAATACTTTAATATTTTTCAATCAAACAATATTTAGCTCCTCCCATAATGCACAGCTTAGAGCCATACTCTAAGAGATGACTAGCCCCTCCCACAGTTTAACTACAATGTGAAATTTATAATCTTTATAATCAGTTTCCTATTAACTCCTTCCAATTAGGTGATATTGCATAATCCTTGCTCAAATCCTAAGAGTTAGGGATCTATGTTTACAAGAAATTGATTATCAATTATTGAAGCTGCAGGAGGCAGGAAATAGACCATAAAACTCCTTTGACTTGAAAGGATTGTATATTGTTAGTGTTGTTAATTACTAGTTTTGGGGACAGTAGCTGCATAATTAAATGGGTCATGTAACTTGGTGACAGTTGTCTATGTTTTTACAAGGAATTATAAATATTGATTATGAACTTACTGAAGCCGCATAAAACTCCTTAGTCTAATGTTAGGGGCTGTATATTGGTTTATTGCTAATTACTGTTTTTGAGACAGTAGCCGCATAATTAGGGGTCATTTTAATGGAATTAAAACCTTAATTAAAACAAAAAATGGTTTGATTGGAAAAACATACTTGTATTCAGAGGAATACATTCTATGGTATTCTATGACATTTAATGTCTTATTTAAAATTAATAAATTCCTAAATAACCTTTTAAAACAATGTATTTACAACAGTTTCTAAAATGTTTTTATGATGTAGAAAAAAATTGGAGAGGGAAATTCAAATGTGCTGCATTCTTTCAGTATAATAATTGTATAGTGCGATTTGGAATGGACCAACTGCTATGATATTTTATGGATAGAATTTCAAATTCCTGTGCTCAAACTTTGAGTTGTATTATTTAGTCAACAATGTAAGTTGCAATCATCCATTGAAGTATTATTCCTCATCATAGGTCAAAACCTTTTTTTTCCAGAATTTTTTGTGCAAGGTATTCCGATTGATCTGAAATCATATTTGGATCGGGGCTGGATTATATTACCATGGGTAAAAAGTTTCAGGCATTATGATTGTACCTGTTTGCTCTAATCTATGTGTAATACATGGGTGAAAGTTGGTAATTCTCGAAAACCTGACATCCTAAAAACTTTACAATTTATATATGAAAAATAAGAAAAACAGGACTTTTTGGAACACTATAATTTAAAAAACCTGAAGTCCAGGCACCAAAATATAAGAATATGTGAACAGTCTTACTAGAACCCTGTATGACAACACTTTTTAACGACCTCGCTTACAGTCTATTTTCATAAATAATAGGTTTACTTTGTAACTTGAAAAATCTGTATATTTTCTTGCTGTCCAGCTTTGGAATTGGCAGTGTAGAATAAATACAATATTTCAGAAAACGGGTTTTATCCTATAATGTCGATATCGAGACTTGATTATCATTACGTATTCAAATTATAACATTGTATTTTATATTTCAGTACCTCACTCAGTACCTCACTCGGCAAGGCTAAAATTTAGCAAGTCTAGAAGTTTTCACAGTTAACTGTACAGTGATTCATATATTGAATCTCATGCAGCACATTTACCCTTAAGGTAAGTTAAATTTAAACGTCTACAGACCATTGTATAAATGTTTTGTGAGCTTAAAGGCCAGGACCTGTGTTCACATTTTTAGCTCAAGAGTGAACTTTTGTGATCACTTTTCGTCGTTCATCAACAATTTGCTTGTGTAGACACTAGAGGTCACAATTTGGCCTTATCTTTATGAAACTTGGTCACAATAATCATCTCAACAAAATCTAGGTCAAGTTCGATATTGGGTCATCTTGGGTAAAAAACTAGGTCAAATCATAGAAAAACCTTGTGTAGTCACTATAGAGGTCATAATTTTGACATAATCTTTATGAAACTCAGTCACAGAGATTATCTCAACAAAATCTAGGTTAAGTTCGATATTGGGTCTTTCAGGGTCAAAAACTAGGTCACATCAAAGAAAAACATTGTTAACACTTAAAGAGGTCACGTTAATTGCCTAATATTCATGAAACTTGGTCACAATGTGTGTATCTGTAAAATGTAAGTTTAGTTCGAAATCAGGTCATCTTAGGTCAAAATCTAGGTCACCAGGTCACATCAAAGAAAAACCTTGTTAACATTTTAGAGGTCACATTTTTGACATAATCTTGATGAAACTCATTCTCGTTCACCACAGTATTCTTCGTCCGAAACATACTCTATCAATAGGTCCAAATCCTAGCGTTGTGAACGAAAAATCGACCAATCAAATCCATTTCGTTCATTTCTATTTATAGCAATTACGACGGGTGTTTCTCTGACATCGTCCAATCAAAATCGAGTTTTACGAACAAAATATTCAAATTTATCGTTCGGAAAACCAATCGAAGAAAAAAAATATTTGCAATTTTTCTTTAGTAATAGGCCTTTCCCGAAACTAGGTAACCTCCCTTTGAAATTGTCTTCCCTTGACGCCTATGCGCATGCGCCAGATTTAAATATCTCAACTTCCGGGGTGTCCGTATATCGATTCAGTCGTTATTCAGCCAATACTTCTAGCAGTAAGCGCTCCGTTATACTTGAGATAAAAGTACTTTGTTGACGATGGTTTTGCTTTTCTTTTGTCGTCAGTTGAACGAACATGTAGGGAAGTGATTACATGGCCTTAAATTCTTATTGGGATAATGAAATTTCATTAAGATTTAAATATATTTCTCAGTAAAATATCTTATTCACGAGCGCTTTCAATATTTATAAGTTGAGAAGATATGCAGCAATATTATTAAATATTCGTTCAAATATTATTTTCGGTAACCTTATAAAATACGAATTAATCTACAATATTTTTATGAAGATACTCACCAATTCAATTATTTTGACAATCATCCATAACACACGTAGACATAAAAACTTGCACTTATAAGTGCTTTAAATAAATCCACCACCACGCAGACATATCATGGCATGCTTATTCACAATATAGTGTTCGTGGTATTAAATACAAAAAAAAGATTACACTAATATTGTTAGATTTAAACAATACGTATTTTAATTAAAAGGCTATAATTAGGGAAATTTGTAGCGAAAATGAACGCACTGGTGTTTGCATTCTGAAAATATTAAATTGCTAATTCATGTATATAGAGCAAATTAAATGACAGTCCGGTATTCGTTTAAAGTGCCCACATATTAAAACATTTTCAAACCCAATTAAGTGTCATAAAACCCATAATCTGAATTAGTAATCAGTGGAAAAGACCCCCTGCTATGTAATTGGTCAACTACGTGTCTGACACATTGTATAATGCAACATATGTCACCGCGGTGGCTATTTAATTGGACATATAGATGCATCCCTTCTGATGTAAGATCTGTATAATATCAGCGGGAGATTAATATTAGGGTAATAAAACAGTTCTTATCCCGATGACTGTAATTTAAAATGCGGGAGCAAAGATCTTATAAAATCCAAGTATTCTTTGGATGAATATATACGTCCGTGCAGACACATTTATAATTTCTGGTACGTTGCGTTCGTTTAAATTCATGTTTTGTACTTCCCGTTTGTTTAGAAGTATTGACAGTTGATTTTTTCGTTCAGTGAAATTAAATTAACTTTTACATGCGCAGTCGCAGCACATTTTCTCAGGGGATGGGAGGGGGGTTCATATAATTTATTCTCAAGAAAGATCGAGTCGGGCCACCATTTGCTCAGACGGATCAAACCAGTTTTGTGATCTCAGTGGGATATCCTGATCAAATTCCAAGCGCTGCACAACTCGTGTATTTATATTAACAGGACAACCAAATTCAAGTTGGTCTGAACAACCCTCTTGAGCCGCGCATAAATTAATACGTGCATTGTGTGACTCATTCGCGTGATTGGGGATACTATGCCAACACCCTATCGCACTATTGTTTTTACAAATTCGCGAGTATCTTATACGAATATACCAACATCTTACAACCACATTGACAATGTATATTGTACAATTACACAAATACCATATTATAAAACTTAACATATCTCAAAATAGAAGTACGCTGGAGAGATTGACGTTGGATAATTTAATTACTTCACTTTTCAGTTTCAGTTTCAGTAGTTTTAATTACTTCACTTTTAATAATTAAAGAAAACTATAGAGCACACTAAACACGAAACAGTTTGCTTAATTTTACCAGATACTTTCAAAGATTATTATCGTGATAAGCGAACAAACAATAACCTTCGTATGTTTTCTTTAATTTCAAATATTTTTTTTGTTTACTGCCGTAGATTCTGTACTTTGTTTCGTATACAGATTTAATTAATTTTGCAGTATTCTAATGTAATACAGCAGTATGGGATACAACATTAATTTTCTAACAGATAATACCAAAAACAGAACAAAAACGAACATTTTTGTAAGCTAAATACTTAAAATAACTGCAATTTGTTCTATGTTACTATATACCGATCTTATCAGGACACCCCGGAAGTGGAATTATTGAAAACAGGGGACGTTATCGAGGATTTACCAAGGGAGGTAACCTAGTTTCGGGAAAGGGCTATTATGAGATATTATTCAGAATAATTAAACAAGAAAATTATTTTTTTATTACCTTAACATCAGAATGAGCTGGACACGGAACATTTTCACAGGGAGTTTATAGATTGTACATTTTTTGTAACTAACTTTTCTTCAAGGGCGAATACGTTCCGAGCGCACCTGTCGAACGGACGATTGTTTATAAATGATTTTTAATTTACTCCCGTTCGATGCGTTCACTTCATGGACACACAGTCTCAGTTTCACTTGTATATTAAATTAGATCTAATGTATGCGGCTTATTGTTATTGCCGTTTGAATTCCTGACAAAGCTATAGATCTATTTCGAATCACAACTTCACAGCCATGGGCACTCATCGTCAAAGACCTTGGACTTATTTCATATCATGATAGGTCTATATCGAACCTCTCGTTCAGTCTATCTGTAATTAATAACGACTGCTTTATTAACTATATTTAATCAAAGATGTACTTTATCTAATTAAGTTTGTTAACATTTTTAAATCCAATAACTCGATCCAAGTTTACATTTTCTCACGAGTTTGTTTATAAAATTCCCCGCGTAGAGTAACGAGCGTTCTGATTGGACGATAGACGGAATCACCAGATATCTACGAAATGAGCTATGTGTGATCACTCTTCGTCCGTCGTCCATCCGTCCGTCAACAATTGGGTTGTGTCCTCTCTAAAGGTCACAATTTTGGCCTAATCTTTATGAAACTTGGTCACAATGATCATCTCAACAAAATCTAGGTCAAGTTTGATATTTGGTCATCTGAGGTCAAAAACTAGGTCACTAGGTCAAATTATAGAAAAACCTTGTGTATTCACTGGAGGTCATAATTTTTTATAAATCTTTAAGAAACTTGGCCACAATGATCATGTCAACAAAATCTAGGTCAAGTTCGATTTTGGGTCATCTGGGATAAAAAACAAGGTCACAATGTCAATTGAAAAATCACAATGTCAACTGAGTGTTTAGGTATTGTTTTGTCTTTATAGCATGTATTTGTACAGTTAAAATGGAGGAATTTGTTTTTCCAAAATATTTTGTTTAAATTATAGGTCAAATCATAGAAAAACCTTGTGTAGTCACCAGAGGTTACAATTTCAACTTAATATTTATGATTTGGGTCCTAATGATCATCTCAACACAATATAGGTTAAGTTTGATATTGATTAAGTCATCTGGGGTCAAAAGCTAGGTCACATGGTCAAATCATACAAAAACTTGCAGTAGAGGCTGAATTTCCTCAAATTCTATTCAGAAAATGTGTAGGGTCACCATAGGGGCTTTGCATGCACTAGAACGACAGGTGAGCGACCTAGGGCCCTTTGGGCCTTCTTGTTAGGTTTACGCTCGGAATGAAGGGTATTAAATCAGGGGGTAGTCTGGGAACTTGACTAACCACTGATGTATGAGGATGGATGAAACTTGGTCAAGTTCGAAATCAGGTCATCTTAGGTAAAAACTCTAGAGTCACAATTTTTACCTAATCTTTATAAAACTTGGTCTCAATGTTTGTCTCTGTAAAATCTAAATAAAATATTAAGGTCAATATCATAACAAATACTGATTCTGCCTAAACTGCTAGTCATCAAGTGAGCGCTTTAGGGCCAACAGCCCTCTTGTGTAATATCTAATGATAAAAACTTGGTATGTTATAATTTATCACGGTACTTACGGGGCACATACAGTTCTGGATTAATCCTGAAATCAGGATGTGCAGTATCATAAAACTTAGTTGATGAAAGAATTCCAAGAATTGACATTTTAGTTATGGTCATTTGAAATTTCATAAGCTGAATTTTAACAATAGAACAATATTTGAACTGAGTTTAGTGTACAGTAGGCCAGTGTGCTACATTCATCCGAAACACATTTGTGACCCATTTTCATGAGTGGCTATTGTGCGTCATATTAAACTTATATTCAAATTAAAATTTTTTATGATTCTTTAACAGTTACAAATTTTGGTGATTCAGTTAACTAACTCCTACAAACCATATCTCTCCGCAATGTGTAGGTTTTAAATGATAATTGAGAATTAAAATGTGTATGTAACTTTAATATTTCCTAGCTTTGATAAAACAGAACCATGGTCCAATGATTTTATTTTTAAACATGTTTGCCAACAGAACTCTGGTTCTAACATTGGCAATATCGGTAGGCAGGCATCAACCATTGGTATAGAAAAAATCAGTTGGGAATGAGATATTGTGATGAAACTTGGTGCTGGTGTGAAGATGATGCTCTGGACTAGCACAGCAAAAATTTACAGTTTGTAGTTTGTATAGTGTGCAATGACTTTCAGCTGGATGATTTATGGTCAATGCTGTTCTCTTATTTCAATAAACATGTTTTTATTCCTATATATTATTTACAGGTGCACACATCATTCTTGATGGTTGGCCACACCCATGAAGACCTTGACGCTGCTTTCAGCAAATTAGCTGCAAACTTGCTAAAACAGATACCGAAACTCTTGACAAACTATTAAACTTATTACCTAACTCAGAACTCATTGGCACAATGTACTTGAACCATGTATTGTGAACGTTACTCAAATTATGCAGCCACTACACTATCAGTTTGTGAAGTGTGAAAGTCTAGTGAAAGTGTCGTATAAGGGCAAATTTAACAAGCCCTGAATTAATTTAATGGGATTATTTTGCACAGTTACCCTGAAAATTTCCAGAACATTCTGCTGCCTAGATGTTGGAAGGTTTCAGAAGCAGGTTGACAATATATGAATTCTGTCCAAAGACACAAATTTCAGTCAAAAAATGGAAAAGCTTTTTCTCTGAAATTCAAGACTGTGATGAGAATTTGTCCTCAGTGATTGACAATTGGACGCTGAGCAACTTTCCATGTCAGGAAAGCATGAACGACAGTTTTCCTACTGCGATTAAAGCAATCCATTATCGACAAGAAGACCCGAGTTCCTGAGGTAGGTTGTGAGTTTAAATATAATAACCCCTTTCAAGACAAAGTAGTTGATGGTTGTACAACGTTCTGCTATGAAGTCCACTTTAATTTTCAAAAATGATGCAGATATTTGCAATCATAAAAAGCCAGTATTTTATAACTATTAGAACAAAAAAGTCTGCTTTTAAACTGATTTGCCATTATTTATAAGACTTTTAGTGTTGCTCTTCAGAGGTTGGACTGTAGTGGTTTTCATGTTTGCTAGGCATATTTAAAAATTAAATTAAGTTATATATTTTATTCTTTATGTATACTCAACTAATCCATAATAACATTGTGAACATAGGTAGCCTGTTCACCTACAAGTTTGTGCATCTTATATTTGAAATGGGCGCATCTGCACAAAAA